>CM055345.1:4250679-4544700 GCA_029228605.1 Salix koriyanagi
CAATACCGTTCCGTTCTGGCCAGAATGATCGGAACGTTCCGTGCCATTAAAAAAATCGAGACAAAATGGCGTCGTTTTCATTTCGGTTTTAATTTCGGTCTGTTCCGGAAATACCGGCCAAATTCCGGCCGGAACATCTCGGTACAGTTCCGACCTTAAAATCCTCCTTATTTTGATTAACTTGTGATTGCGTTTCTAATTTTGAGATTATGTTTGTTTGACTTTGTGTTTATATTGTATAATTTAAAGTTAATTTATCTTGAATTTTAATTATGCTTGTTATATATATATATTACAACCCTGAAACGACACGCTAAAATGCTCCGAAACCAAAACGTTCCGTGCAAATAGAAAAACTGGAAAAAATAAAATAAAAAATATATCAGGAAATAATAATTCTAGTCATAACCCAACCTAGGGTAACCCCTCAAAAAAAATAAAATCATAATATATATATATATATATATATATATATATATATATATATATATATATATATATATATACTTGCAATATTATATTTATAAATAAAAAAAGATAATTACTAATATATTCATAAACAAACATTTAAAAAAATAATAATTCATAAATTCATAAACATTGGACAGTTCAATCTTGAATCCATAATGGCATGGCGTGGACATTTAAACTAGGGGTGAGCATTTTCGGTTCGGTTCGGTTTTTTGTCAAAATAGGGACCTAACCGAAATTTCCTTTTTTTTTTTAAATCAAACCGAAACCGAACCGGATTTTTTCAAAACCGGCCACTTTCGGTTCGGTTCGGTCCGGTTTTTTGGGTTAAAAAAATCATAAAACCGAATTTGTTTTTGGGCCTTCGATGGGCCTTCGATGGGCCTTCCGATGGGCTTTTCGATGGGCTTTCGATAAAAAATTTTTGATAAGCTTGAAAAACTATTTTTGTACAAGAACCCAAAGTATTTTTAAAATTGTTTTTGTAACAAATACAAATATTAATTTATTAAATTGTTAATATAGTGTTTATTAAGTTTTTTTAACCTTTCTAATAATTTTGTTGTGTAATTTAGCATGATGAGAGATAATTAAAACTACACAAAGGAACAAATTTAAATTTAAATTACAGAAAATGCCTTCAAAAAGGGCTTAAAAAAAACAAGAAACATTAACATAAAAAACTTCAAGAAATACAATCGGTCTTCAACTAATTATCATCCGTCGCTAGATTTAACTTTCCACCAAATTCTACAAAAAATAATAGAAATGTTAGATTGCAAATAAGTTGATTATTATTTAATAAAATAAAAAATACAAATGTATAAGAAAAAATAACCTTTGATTCAAGTTTTTCATATTTTTCATAATCATCTATCAAGGTTGTAATGTCGATTGGGATTTCTCCATGATGTAACCAATTTTGAGAACAAACAAGTGCTTGAACAGTTGCTGGAGATAAAGCTTCCTAGGAAAGACATCAAAAAAACAGTAGCATAAATTAGCATATGGAACATCACAATAACATCATAAACTTTTTGGCATTCAATTACTGCCAAAAGCACGCTACAAGACCTTTAAGAATGGTTTGCAATTGCTCAAAAAAGAAAGCCTAATCCCTTGCAGCCACAGAAGTCCAAAGAACTAAATTTCAAGCTCATGTTTCAGTCCCTAAACCATCACAAAGAAGGTAGAACAAAATTACTGACCTCACAATAGGCATAAAGGCTGCTGGAATTCTCAATATTTATTATTGAACGAGACCCGACAATTTTTTTATCTCCGTTAGACAACTAGCATTTCAATGCCTATCCGGATTTGGAATTCTAAAAACGCCCTTCGAGTGCTTTCACTCTAAAGTACACAGACAAAAGCCACAAGTTATGACTTGTGACCTTTAAAGAATATGCCATTAACAAGAAACCAAGACCAGATTTTACTTTTCGGAACATATGGTAATTACCCAAAATTATAAAAACACGGGGAGCGAGCAACTACTAGACCCGAATAAAGATATATTAGGACCATAAAAGACTGATTTTCCAACATAGCTCTATATAAAATAATCAGTCTAGGCTACTAAATAGTCTTAATTCATCAAGGAAACTAAAAATAAATTAACTTCGTATTTAACTACTAGATAATAAATATATAACAAGAAATAACAAGAAATAAATCGGAGGTGAGCATTTACTTACCTTTTGTAAACCGAACAGCGTGTCGGATGGGGGACGATGATGAAGATGCGAGAGGAGGCGAGAGGCCGAGAAGCGAGAGGCCAAGAAGCGAGAGGCGAGACGGAGGGGAGATAAGATGCAGAGACGAGAGGCGAGAGGTTGCTTGCCCGCTTGTGTTAGGAACCGAGAGGCGAGAGGGAGGCGTGAGGAGTGAGGGCTGAGGTCCGAGGCGAGGAGGAGAGACCGGAAGGCGAGAGGCGAGAGGAAAGGGACGCGTGAGGAGAGAGGCGAGGAGGAAGAGGGAGGCGGAGGAACGGGGTGAGGGTTTCGTAAGTTTGTATTTATAGTAGGGTGAGGAAACTGAACCGAACCGGTTCGGTTCGGTTCGGTTCAATCGGTTTTGTCCATACAAAACCGATACCGAACCGAACCGGACGGTTTTTTACAATTTTGCAATCGGTTTAATCGGTTTATTTTTTCGGTTCGGTTTTTTCGGTTTTTTTTTTTCGGTTTTTTCGGTTTATTCGGTTATTCGGTTCGGTTTGCTCACCCCTAATTTAAACCATTGACTACTAATCACTTGAGATTATCAAATCTCTATTATTATTAATTTTTTTTTGATAACCGGGGTGTCCGAGCCAGCTTACACACACCACAACTAATCCCCGGACTCACTAAACATCCTGCAAACCCAGTGAGCATGTAAGGCACTGCGGGGGTGACAGGCGCGCATGGTAGGACTTGAACCCTGGTGCATAGAAAGGAAACAAATTCCTTCAACTACTAGGTCAAAACCCCACTTGCTATTATTATTATTATTTTTTTATTATTATGAGGAAATGGTGACGACAAACAAATGTCAAAAGGAAGCAATAAATGACAATCATGGCGAAAGTCTTAGGTGAAGATGCTATTGACTTGGTACGAAAAGGCAAATTGAAAACTTCTTTCTTTCAGCAAAAACGCGTTTTATTTCACATCTACAGGACTGCCTTGATAAACTGAAGCCTCTCATGCTTTGAGAAGAAGAAAAAAAGTGCAGGAGGCCTCTCTCTGATCGATCGCTGCAGAAGGGTTTCTTGTTTTTGTGTTTCTCCAAAGACATGTGTCCTTTAAGGTTCATCTTGGTGTTTTTCTCAGCAGTTTTGGCCGGATATTTTGCATGGAGAACAGTACGATCGTTGCCGGAGGCTGACGACATGGTTTCCGATGATTCAACGGCTGAGAAGACTTCGTTGACAGATAAACAAGAATTCAATTTGAAAAGGGTATCAAGGATTTCTTTCGTGTTCTTCATCATTATGATCCCTTAGGTTTAATCCTTCGCTTTCGAAGAATTCTTTCTTCTTACAGGTCTTGAATTTTGTTTTCTTTTCAGATGATTCAAAATGGGATCTGGATATTTGTCGACATGGCTAGCGGGAGGTACCTGTGGAGGAATTTGAAGGAGATGAAGAAAGATGCAGCCTTGAAAAGCTCGTAAGATTCAACCATGGATCTGTTCGGATTTCTTTCTTCTTTTTTTTGTAAATAATAAAATCTCTGTATGATGTTGAGGATGGGAGGAGAGGGCTGTGTTTTGATAGTTGCTAGGTTAGAGATGTCAAAACATGTTGGAACTGTCGAATGTCAACTGGTAATCCTTCGATTAATGGACATTAACTTTAGCACCACATATTGAAATCCCATAGATTTGATAGAAAAACAAGTTGTAAATTGAAATTCAGGTTTTTCAATTGGTGTGAAATGATTTAGTTTTGAAGTGTTTTGGTGTTCTATTTTGGAGGTGTGTTGTTTATATTTTTTTATATATAATTAAATATATTAATTCAATAAAAAAAATTAATTCAAATTTAAAATAAAATTATTTAGAATTGTACAATTTAAATTTTAAATATAAATAAAAAAATAAGAGTTGAATTGATATAACTCGATCGATTTAATAAGTTCAAAGATAACATGAAAAATTAATAAAAATATAGTTTATTTATTCCAATTTATTCTATTCTTTGAATTAAAATGAAATATATCAACCACAACCGGACAACCTTGATAAAAACATTAATTGGCTATTTATCACTGTATTTCAAAAACAATTTTGAAAGAAATGTTTTTTTCTTACTTTAAATTAATAAAATTTAGTGTTTTTAGATTATTTTTATATATTTATATCATAAATAATTTTAAAAAAATAAAAATAAATTATTTTAATATATTTTTATATAAAAAATACTTTGAAAATTAACATCTAACAGCACCAAAAAAAAAAAAAAAAAAAATCTCCAAAACCTTAAAGCTTGACTGAATCTATGGGTCTGTCAAACGTGCTAAAAAACATTCCTGCACCGGTTACGAGGAAAATTTAAATATGCCAACATGCAGGGCTTAAACTTGGAAATAGTCCAAATCCAACAATTAAACTTGTAAACTGTGCATTAGGGCATATGTACGAGGATTTTCAGAGCAGTAACCAAAGAAAATAGTATCGTTTTTATCTTAATTTAAATTCTGATCTATTTTGAATTTTTTATCTAAATATCGGCTGAAATATTTTCGATTCATGCCTCCCATTGCATTTCGGACAAATATTTTTTTTTTAATAATGATTAATTTTACAATATCAATTATATCTCTTAATCAAACTGTTAGATTGAAATAAAATTTTACGAATCTCTTGATATATTTTTATATATTATGTTAAAATTTCAGAATAATCAAAAAATAACTTTGTAAAATTCATGATGAAATTCTCGTAATATTATAGATGTTCATAATTTTATTCAGAAAAATCATTTTATTATGTATTTTTTTAGATTAAATTGCACAGTTTTAAATAATTTTATTTTTGTATTTGAACTATTTTATTTTTAGATTTGAACTATTTTTTTTTGAATTAATATATTTAATTATATACACACATAAACAATACAACCTCGAAACAACGTGCCGAAACATTCCGAAACCGAAACATTACATTCCAATTGAAAAAAGTATTGACAACTTCTACCGCAAGAGCTTCAGTTCAGGTCTGCTTGCAGCTTAATAGACATGTACAAAAGCGTGAGAAGAGCACCTTGGGGGAGTGGAGCGAACCTCGCAAGATTTGAACCAACACAGAGGGCCACCACCACCAGAGCAACCATACTGCTGCTCGTCTTTCCACAGGCCCAGCTTGCAAATTGCAGACACAGAACAAGCAAAACCCCACCTCTGCCACCCAAAATCCATGCAATGAAATAACCAATCTTGTATCCAGCATCCAATTGTCTGTCGAACAAGGCCATGAGACTGCTGAAGGTAAGAGATAACAGAGATCCAAAAGTCTGCAGTAAGAACAGAGATAAAAATGCAGATCTTAGCACTTCGCCAAACGGGCCTCGTTCTTCATCCAGGCTTCCTTCTTCAACCTCCTCTTCTTCTGTATCACTGTAGAAGGAAGGGTCGTCGCTCGTGTTATGGTGCTCCCACCGTGCCCCACTTCTCATTTTCCGCTTCATTTCAGCCCATTTGTAGATCCTCACCCAGTCTTCAACCTCGGGGTTATGATATTGACTTTTTCTAAATGACCTGCCGGTATCTTCTTGAAATCTAAGTTCTCGATCATACTGAGTCCTTGTCACTTCGTTAGAGAGTATCTGTTAAAAAAAAAGTTTGTGAGAAGGTAAATATAATCTGGAAAATGGAAATTACGATGATATGATAGCCATGAAACTAAAAGCCCCCAGCAAAAGGAGCAAGAGAAAAGGAAGACAATGGCAACTTCTACATTACACTTGGTCAACGCCTTAGATATATCTGTCAAAAAATAATATAAATTATATTCTGCTTAAGCTATCAGGTGAGATGATTTATTGACATGGTATCAGAGTCTTGGTGACCCAACGGTCACGAGTTCGAATCTCACCACCCCCATTATATTTAATTAAAATCAAGCACAAGGTAATGTGGATCTGTACAAGTTTCAAGTCCAAAAGGCTTTCATTTGAGAGAATGTATTACAGAATAATATAAATTATATACTGGGATCTCACCTAACAGCTTAAGCTGTTAGGTGAGATGGTTCCTTGACATCATAAACTCATTCGCTCACTATATCCAAGTGGGTTTACGAGAAAATAGATATAAGAAGTCATTTTCCAATGCTAAACTTCCTTTGCCTCTCGGTTTTTCCATGCAGCAAACTCACTGGCTGCTGCTAAAATTTCAATAAAGACCAGTACACCACTTGAATTCTTCCAGTCCAACAAGGCTCACGATTCTATCCTACTGCACCCGCACTTGTGTTTCTCCATATGGGAACATATACAGAACAAATCAAGTTGCTATCTTTATGATAAAATCGGTAATTAGCAAAACAGAACCACGAAGATTGTTAAGAATTACTCACTTCATATGCATGCCGAACACTCTTGAACAGTTCACAAGCTTGTGAATGCTTGCTAACATCAGGATGATACTGCAACCATTGTGCAAAATTAAGTGTCAACGACAAAATCATTAGCGAACATCTAGGAGGTAGTTTTTTCAAAATTTATGGCAATCTTTAATGAAACTTTCAGCAAAAATGAAATTGAGAAGAAGTAACTATTTGTGATAGATGACAGTCAATATCCAAAGCCTCCATCACAAGCCTGAAAGAAGGCACAAATAACCAGCTACATCTCCTACAAATCAACACAATATTCTGCAAAACAAAAGTGAACCAAGACATTCTAGACCATGGACACTTTTTCTAAGCACATTCTAGAATCATTTTCCAACAATCCCATCCATCTATTACTAACACAGCACTTCAGACCTTACTCCATAACAGCAAACCAGACCAGAAGTAGCCCTTTTTAAGCAGATTCCAGTTGGCGTCACTCAATTCTGCTACAACTTTGCCAGCACATGTAAAAGAGAACTAACATAACAGACGCGAGCAACGATTAACAACTCTACTCAGAAACACTTGAATTCACTTCTACCTTCTTCCACAACGCAGTATGGATTAAAGACAGTTTTTTGCACACATTTCTTATTCGAAACCTCCATGATAATGTTTTAACAAGTTAACAACTCAGTAGATTGCCTTATCCTGCATTAAACCCACAAGTTGTAATTTTAATCAAGACCCTTCTTCTTCTTGTTTTCTTTTTTTTTCATTCAACCCTGTGATTAATTAACCTTAAGTACATCAAAAAATAAACACTAATTGACCTTAAGACATTATTACATAAACTCATTTGTCCTAAATTTAGATTCATGAATCAAGTTCTTGAAATCAAACTAAAGCTGTAATCAGTAATCAGCGTTCAAATCAAATAACAGAACTACCTTTCGAGCAAGAAGGCGATAAGCTTTCTTGATATCGGCTGAAGTGGCTGTGCGTTCGACTCCCAGCACCGCATAATGGTCCTGCTCGCTGCCGTTGACAGATGATGACGACGCAACTACCACTGTTGCGCCCCACTTGTTGTTTTGCTTGTGATGGCGGGATTTGTTGCTACATTCACGGTGGTGGGTCCAGCTACTAGTCGGAGAATTGTGACCACCCCTGCTGATGGAGCTGGAGGAGAAGGAAGCAGAGGCGTCGATTGTGGTGGTGGTGGGGATGGGTCCCACCAGGTAGAGGTGCGCCTGCATTATCGTTCATGCGTTTCTCAAACGATGCACATGCAGGGAGGACATATGAGCAACGCTTTACCTAAGTTTTTTAGAGGGATATTCGGAGTGACAATAATGTTGTTTTTAACATACAGGGTCAAACATGCGCTTAATAAATTAATTTTATTTTAATTAAATGATAAGAAATAAAGTAATGATAGAAAATAAATTAATTAAAAAAACATTAATTATTATAATTTAGAGAAAAATTCAAAAGACCAAAAATGAAACAATATAGCTCAATTTCACCACCTATTAAACATGGAAAAATAAACTTGGGTAGAAAAATGAGCTAAAAAAATTAATTAGTCAACTCGAATTGGTTTAACAAACTTGTAACTTCAGTAATCAAGAATGAGTTAATATCAACTCATATTAACTTTATAAACTTGTGATCCGAATTATTAGGTCGGAAGCACTATATTTGCAAAAATAATATAATATAATTTTCAATCAATTAAATTTTGTAGGATGAAACTAAAAAAATAATTTAAATTATATAAAAATGATTTGAAACAATTGATGACAATTAAAAAAAGTATTAATATTGAAATACAAAATAAATTTTATTGAATGGTGAAATTGAAAAGAAAAATTTACTTAACAACGGGTCCAAAAAAGTCAAAAAGATGAGTATCAAATTGAAAAAAAACATAATATATGCTAAATTGGAATTGAAAACAAAAATTAAAAATCAAAAGAATAAAAATTCAAGCTGAAATACCAACAATGAAAACGGTCAAGTTGCCATATTACTCAATATGGCACACTCAATTCATCATAAATAACTTCTTTTTTTTTTTTTTGTTATTTCAAAATCTTATTCAAAAAATTATTATTATGATGTTAAGAATTAAAACGATTCCACAAAATAGACATACTTTATATTATAATGTCTAATATTTTTTTTTATTGATGAATGAATAATAATTTCATTGAAAAACTAATGAATGAAATATTAAGTCAAACAACTAATTGCCAGTTGTTTAAGTTTATTATCGTTAGAAATCAAATATTTAGATGACTTGTAGTTTGTGATAATCCAATTTTGAAATAAATATTCAAAATCAAGAAAATTATTTAATCTGAATCTAGACAATTCTAGATATATTTAATGGATTTTATTATTTTATCAAAAAATAATTATCTAAAAAATCAATTAAAAAAAATATTGTTTTCACTTTCGAAAAACCCAATATCAGAAATATAAGGTTATGGTCGTCAAGTTTCAACTCCAAAACTCATGCATTAACATACTATCGTTGTCTTTGACATGTTTGAGCAACTGTTAAAATTATACCAATAGCGAAAGGAAAGAGATGATAGTGGAGGTTGTGATAGTTAGAAGGGTTGTTAGCTTCATGCTCTGCTTGTTTACGTGCCTGTTTGAGAGTGTGATTTCAGTTATTTTTTAAAGTATTTTTCGTTCAGAAATATATTAAAATAATATATATTTTTTTTATTTTTTAAAACTCATTTTTGACATTAGCACATGAAAATATCTAAAAACACCAAATTTTTTTAATTTAAAATAAAAAATTTCAATTTTTTTTCTTTTTTGCTTTAAATTAAAAAAAAATCAAAAACACTTTTGAAACGGAATATCAAACACTTGTTACATGGATGTTTGTTTTGTATATGTTGGTGTAGTTTGTAAGTGAATAAAGAAGGAAAAATAACACTTGACACTTGGGAACTTGAAACTTGAAATTTGACAGATATGATTGTTGGAATAAAACTGAATATTGAACAGTCATATTGTTTCGTTAAAGTGACCGTTCATTAAATAATCATATTGTTTCATTAAAGTATTACAAGTCTCAATATACAAAACAAAAGACAATGAAAAACATTTTTTTTCCCCTTATGCCTTCTTTTCTTATTCTTTCAAGAGGTTTAGAGCAAGGTTGTCAATACCGTTTCGATCGCCGTTCTGTTTTTTCTATTGGAACGGAACATTTTGGTTTCGGAGCGTTTCGGCGTACCGTTTCGGGGTTGTACTGTTTATATATATATATATATATATATATATATATATATATATATATATATATAACAAGCATAATTAAAATTCAAGATAAATTAACTTTAAATTATACAATATAAGCACAAAGTCAAACAAACATAATCTCAAAATTAAAAAAAAATCACAAGTTAATCAGAATAAAGAGGATTTTAAGGCCGGAACGGCACACCCGAAACGGTACCGAGACGTTCTGGCCGGAATTTGACTGGAATTTCCTGAACGACCGGGAGCTTACCGTTCAATGCTGCCAGATTCAGATTTTATCGAGGTAAGTTTCCTGATAGGGTCTGTAATGAGTGAGCTCAATTTTTCCCAAGGATGAAATGCTGGCATGTATCTTGTATACGTGCAGGTTTCATGCACACTCCTCCATCAATGTTCAAGTCGAGAGATCCGAGAGATTTTTTTTTTCTTTTTCTGGGATTGCTGAATGGCGTCCATTCGCATTGTGAGGTATGTTTTTAGATACTTAAGCTTTCCTGTGTGCTCATAACATCTCTGATGATTCTTAGTAATCACTGTCCAATCCTATCTGTGAAGATCATAGAACTACAACAGATAGATGGAGCCTGCTCCATGCCAACTGCTATGGATGAGCAGGTAATGTTTTACTTCGAAGCAGGGTGGTTAGTTTCGTTTTGTTTTGGTCAAAATGGTCGAAACGTTTCGTACCGATTAAAAAAAATGAGATAAAAAGGCGTTATTTTTACCTCGGTTAAAATTCCGGTCAATTCCAGATTTTTCAGTCAAATACCTGCCGAAACGCACCTGTATCATTTCTCCTGTGCCGTTTCGGCCAAATAATGTTTTTTTTTTTAAATAATGAATAATTTTACAATATCAATCATATCTCTTAATCCAACTGTTAGATTGAGATAAAATTTTACGAGGAGTCTCTTTACATATTTATATATATTATATTAAAATTTCAGAGCAACCAGAGAATGTAATGACCTTGCGAGATTGATGATGACATTCTCGCAATATTTACATGCTCATAATTTTGTTCATAAAAATCATTTTACTGTGTCATTTTTAGATTAAATTGCACAATTCTAAATAATTTTATTTTTAGATTTGATTTTTTTTAAATTAATATATTTAATTATCTATACACACACACACACACACACACACAAACAGTACACCCTCAAAACTATGAGCCGAAATGTTTCAAAATCGAAACATTCCATTCCAATTAAGAAAACAAATCGCCAAATTGAAAAACTTTTGCTTGGAAGAGAAAGGATTTCTGCAAGAACAGTGATTGATCCCACCAATTCTGTTCTGCCACTGCAAATCGCTTCACTCTCAAATTGAGTATCTCATCCAAATAATAAGTCCCACCAATTCTGTTTAACTTTAAATCGGTGTTTGAAAGCATGGATACATGGCAGGCTAATTCATAAATCTGCATATTAATTGATTTATTATTGTCACCTTTTTGCCTCTCTTTTGAGCGTTGTAATGCAATTTATTGCTTATAAATTGAAAAAAGTATTTTGACAAAACTTAGTATAATTTCTTGACAAACTTATAAATTGAAATAAGTATTTTTTTTCATTGCTTATAATTTATTGATCAAGATACTAAACTTAGTATTGGCTACATTTGAATTTTGTAGAATAGTGTAATTTCTTGACAAAGTTTTATTTGTTCTCTTAATTTATAATTACTCTAATTTAACTTTATGTAATTTTAATTTTAATCTCACCGAACTTCATTAGCTTTGCTGAATTTACATGTTATTTTAAAATTAGGTAACTGGTCTCGGATTTATATAATTTGACACAAAACTTTGATTTTGTTGCAATTTTTCCCTAATTTCAGTCAATTAACTTTGCAAAAATTAAATTTGGTCGCCTAAAATTTCAATCTTTTCAATTCAGCTCAATTTTTTTAAAACTTATTTTTTTAACAATTAGGTCCCTGATAAAGTTAATTTGAGCCATTTAAAGTATAATTAAGTCTTTGCACCTAATCAAATTCTTTAATTGGATCCAAATTAATTCTTAAATATAATTAAACTTTAATTTGGTACATGATTGTATCAAATTGGCCTATTAAAATCTATTATTCTCTTCGACTTAATTTATATACAAATTTGTCCGATAATAATTTATTTTGACTTTAAATTTGTATCTTTCTTCAGTTTTTATGGCAAAATACGGGTACGATTGAGCCCCTAAATTTGTTAAAAATTTCTAGTTTGACTTCTCATCACACCCACCCCTTTTATTTTTATTATTTTTTGGAATAATCTCTAGGTTATTACAAAATGCACAAGCCATAGATAAGACTTGAAATCAGAGATCCATGATTTTCATTGCTTTCATTATTTTAGTTATTTTGATTTTTGATAGATTTTAAACCAAAATGCTAGCGACAAGAAAAGGCAAGAATAAATTATTTGCTAGAGATGGAGCAAAATATTTTGGAAATCTTGAAGATATTTGGCTATGTTCTCGTACATTCTTCTGATAGTCTTTTTTGAGGTAGATAATATATCCAAAAAATACACCCGTAATGATCCAAATCCAGAATTGAGAAGGGATGATATTATCTAAAGTAGACTTAATGATCCCGACTTGACAAAGTCAATTATTGGCTCAAATGAGAATATTCTTTGATTTTTGAATTGCAATTATACAAAAAGCTAAACCATCTCAAGGTTTCATTGTAGACACATACAGTTTACTATGGATTGGAACGGTGAAATTACTATTCTACCCCTCAATGCGTCTTAGCTTTAGCCTTGAAATCAGGGGTATTTTTTATTTTATATATTTCTATGCACAGTAAAATAATCATCATACCCCCTAATAAGACAAAAATCAAGTTTTGCTTGCAAGGGTATCACGATACTTGCACATTTTCTGTGAACATTACAAGAAATGTGTAAATAATGATCTACTCCCATAAAAGACAAAAAGCAAAAATTGGTTGATGGGATGTTTAAATAATTTAGTATTTTTTAATATTAATTTATTCCAAAATGAACAGTGACATTAATGTGAAAATACTTATATACCCTCATAAAAGACAAAATTCAAGAATTGGTTATAGGGGTGTTTCAATAATTTACCAGTTTTAAAATATTATATTCTATCAAATACTGCAGGCATGTTCGTTGGACGTGCCGTCGGTTTTCGGCCTCACGTTCCCTTTGGGCGGCTCCTGTGAGCAATTCAGGAGGTGAAAAATGTTCATCCGGCATGTCACTAGATGTGCCTCCATGTCCTACACCTTATAGTGGAGCGCGTTGTATCCAACAGTCGCTGGAAAACGCGTCGGTTGGCGTTCAAAAGTTATTCCTCCTTTTCTCTCTTCTGCAGGCGAAAATGCTCAGCAGTCCCCAATGTTGTTGGTGTTTTCATTTCAGTCCCTTATCTTTTGATTGTGTTCTATGATTTTAATTTCTATTATAGAAGTTTTGATTTGTTTCAAATTTGTTCTTCGATGGAAATTGATTATATATTGTAGTTTCATTTCGGTCCTTAGTCTTTTAATTTCCGGATTAATTTTAAATTCTTAATATATTCGATATCAAAGTTCTAATTTGTTTCAATTTTATCCATCAATTAAAATTGATTATATATTTTAGTTTCGTTTCAATCCTCATGCTTTTAATTTCCGGTTTGTTTTTATATCCTTTAATTTTTTCGGTATCAAAGTTAGATTTGTTTTAATTTTTTCTTTTAAATCAAATTGATTATATATATTTATTTTTCATTTTTCCCCTTATACTTTTAATCTTTGATTTCATTTTAATTCCTTTATTTTTTATATATTTTCTGAAATGGTTGTTGTTTTTGTCCATGATTATATGTACATGCTCTTAGTTTTTTGTTTAATTTTTATTATTTCCTATGTTATTATGGTTGTTTATTTATTTAATGTTTAAATTTTAATTTGTATTGGTGATCATTTGAAAATTGATATTTATTATTTTTTCTTTTTTTTTATTCCTTCTTCAAGTCAAATAATTTTTTTAAGTGGTATAATATTCATTTTTGTTTTGTCATTTATTTTGTTTTTTAATTTCTTTTTTGTTAATAGTTTTAGGTGTTAAAATTTCTAATTATTATAGGTAAGGCATTCAAAATAATGATAATGATTATTTGTAATTTTTGTTTCTTATAAATATGTGAGACTAATTATATATTTTGATATTTGTTTAATATTAATGCCTTAAATTATATATATATATATATATAAAGGACCTATTTGTTTTCAAAAAATAATTAACAATTTAATATCAATGCTCTGAAATACTTTAATATAATAATATAAGGAATAAATCTTATAAAATAAAATAAAATTAATTTTTTTAACAATAATTATGGTGTCATCAATAGTATGTCCAATAATAATTATAGTATTAATTATTTATAATAATATTTTTAATGACAAATATAATAATTATGACAAAAATTCATTGGTCAATATTATTTTTGTGAAAAAATAACTTCCGTGTCTTATTTTTATGTATGATATTTCAGATCTCATATGACGTAAAACAAAATATACAAAGTCACATGTAGAAAAATTGTGCCAAATTTTCTACAATAATAAAAAAAATTGCCCAGTGTTTCGTCACAACCAGCACCAAATTTTTTAACATGTAACAAAATTATTAATGGTCCTATATTTTTTTTTATAATGCTATACATCTAAGCTAAATAATCAACTTAAAAAATTAAAAATTATGTAGTTTTTATATGTATTTATTTTACCATAGATAAGATATTTAGAATAATGATAATAATTATTTTTAGGATTTTTTCCTTGAAAATAGGTGATGCTAATTATATATTGTGATATTTGTTTTTGATATTAACGTCTTAAAATATGTATAGAAAAATAAACTGACTTTTCTTTATAAATCTCATATTAATTTAATCTCGGTGCTATAAAATCCTTTTAATATAATAATATGAAGAAAAAATCTGAAAAACTAATCTTTAATAAATTTTAGCAGTTGCATTTTACTATTTGTCAAATAAATTATTCGTCAAATAATTAAAACATGCCCAATAAACAATTAGTATGTTGCAGACAACAAATAATATATCTTTAGTCAATTTGATCAATTGCAATTTTTCTATCTATCAATTAAAGTATTATCCAAGTAGTTAAAACAAAACCACCAATATAATTATCAAAATAATTTTAACAAAGCAACGTTCAATCACTTTTAAATAGAAAAAAAATCATATTTCAAACAGATTTCATCAATTATAATTTTATTAATTAAATATTAAAATAATTAATTATAACACATACAAAATCAATCAATTTCCCACATTAAAAAAAAAAGTTTGGCGCAGCAAATAACTTGGTATTTAGTAAGACAAGATCGCTAATCCTAATAGTGCTGTATTTAATCTTGTTTTCTGGCAACTCTTAAATATCAACGGTCCAGATCTTATAAAACCTTAAAAACATTCTCTCCCCTTTTACTATAAGCTTTCGTTTGGCTCTCTCTCTCTCCCTCCCCTTTCTCTCCCTATTGTAACGTTTGTTTTTTCTTAGTGCAGAGAAATTTATTGATTAAACTTGTATGGTTTTTGGTTTTCGAGGTGGGTTTGAGCTGAATTCTCTTTGTAATAGCTTGATCTTTTGAAAATGGAAAGAGATTTTTTGGGTTTGAGTTCAAAAAATCCATCGGCCGTGGTGGAGGAGATTAGCACTGATGGGCGTAGAGATACTGGTATCCTCTTCTTCTCATAAAAAAAGTTTCTATTCTTGTTTCTTTTGCTTAGTTTTTGTGATTCGAACTTGTGATGACTGTAAGATGTGTGAAGCTGGATTCGAACTTTCCAATTTCACACATTACCTCTAGAAATTCCACGATTACTACCACTGGGTCAATGGTTTTGTTAGCAAAGTGACTTTTAAAGAAACAAGAAATTGCTACTATTTTTCATCACTTTCTTAGAAAATGCTATTCCAATATATATATATATATATATATATATATATATATATATATATATATATAGGATGTCAATTTATTACCTTTTCAATTCACAATCTCCGACCACCATTCCAATTTGCTATAGACAGTAGAGCCTTTGTATGGCTTACTCTGAGTCTCCGTTCTCTTCCACTTCTTCGTCCTATAGACATAGATGGAACTATGATGTTTTTCTAAGTTTTAGAGGAGAAGATACTCGCAAACGATTTACAGATCATCTCTATTCTGCCTTAATCCAAGCCGGAATTCATACTTTTAGGGACGATAATGAACTCCCTAGAGGAGAAGAAATCTCCCCGCAACTTCTCAGGGCAATCGAAGGATCAAGGATTTCTGTAGTGGTATTCTCCAGAAACTATGCTTCCTCTAGATGGTGTCTTGATGAACTAGTAAAGGTTATTGAGTGCAGGCAAAAAATTCACCAGGTTGTTCTTCCAATATTCTATGATACGGATGCTTCAGATGTCCGGAAACAGACCGGTAGCTATGCAAAAGCTTTTGATGAACATGAAGAACACTTCAAGGAAGAAATGGAGAAGGTCAACAGGTGGAGAGAAGCTCTTGCACAGGCTGCAAATCTATCTGGATGGGGTTTAAACAATGAGACAAATGGGTATATCTTTATCTTCTCTGTCAAAATCCACTTGCACATATCAACAGAAACAATCTTGTTATTTTTATCAATTTGATCTTGATATTTCCACTTCGATTAAATATTAGTTTTTAATTTTGTATAAATAGTGATTATAAACTGAATAGCTTAATTATATTCAATAAAAGAATTTTGTACAAATTAAATATTGATAAATAGTGATCACACACTAGACGCTCTTAATAAAGCTCACACTACCCGCTGATCACCGCGCACACTTGGACATCATTCTTATTTTTCACTGAATCTCACTTGCACACACAACTCTTTTTCTTCTCACATGCACACTGCACGAACTGTACCATGGTTGTTTCTTTTTCTCCTTTAAACGAAAGGATAACTTGATCTTGTTTTTTTAAGAGAATTCTAGAGATGAATGAGCTAGATTTTCAAGATGCACTTCCTTGATAGTTCTAGAGAGGCATAGGCTGGAAAATTCTGGTTTAATATCTAACAACTTATACGCCATTGATGTCTTTCTTTCTCTATGAACAGATATGAAGCGGAACTCATTAAAAGGGTTGTCAATGATGTAGCTTGTAAATTGGGAAACAAAACCTTGCACGTAGCCAAGCACCCAATAGGTATTTCTTCCAGAGTTCAAGGTGTTATTTCTTTGCTAAAAGGTGCAAGAAATAATGTTGGCATCGTGGGGATCTATGGGATAGCTGGAATAGGGAAGACAACAATAGCAAAAGCTGTGTTTAACAACCTTTATTGTAGATTTGAGGGAAGCAGTTTTCTTTCGGGTGTCAAGGAAATATCAGATAAGCTGACAGGTCTGGTTGAATTACAAGAGCGCCTTCTTCATGATATTCTGAAACCAAAAGTTTGGAAGATCGGCAATGTTTATGAAGGAATGAATTTGATCAAAGAACGACTTCATCGTAAAAACGTTCTTGTTGTTTTTGACGATGTGGACAAAAGAGAACAACTGGAGGCATTGATGGGAGATAGATGTTGGTTTGGTGATGGAAGTAAAATAATCATTGTAACTAAGAACAAGCATCTGCTAACAGAAGTGGAGGTTGATGGGATGTACCATGCTATGGAATTGGATCGAGATGAGTCTCTTCAGCTTTTCAGTTTGCATGCTTTCAGGGAAACCCGTCCAGCAAAGGATTATGAGGATCTTTCAGAAAAGGTAGTTGACTACTGCAAAGGACTTCCTTTGGCTCTTAAAATTTTGGGTTCTCATTTGTCCATAAGAGACAAAGCTGGATGGAAAATTGATATTGCCCATTGGCGAAATATTCCGCATGATGATATTCAAGGAAAGCTTAGAGTAAGTTTTGATGCTCTTGATGTGGATGCAAGCGAGATATTCCTTGATATTGCGTGTTTTTTTGTTGGTCAAGACAAGGACTATGTAGCAGATATAGTAAGTGCTCGTTACGGTTGCCATCCAGAGGTAGCTTTCAGAGCTCTCATTGAAATGTCTCTCATAAGAATTGACACTGAGAATCAGAATAGGTTATGGATGCATGATATAGTACGAAAGATGGGAAGGGAGATTATTCGTCAAAGGTCGCGTAACCATCCTGGAAATTGCAGCAGAATTGTGCTTCCAAAAGATGCATACACTGTTCTCTCCAAGGAAATGGTAAGAACTCATTACGTTGTATATTGATTGTTGTACTTTACACTCTTATATGTCTTAATTTCTTGTCAGATCTTTGTGCAATTTTAAGGAACTAGTTGCGTTGGAAACTGCACTTTTTGCTCTTTATGGAAATTCTTTTCATTTTACATAAATAAGTTAATAGTTTGCCAATACTATATCACTAAATCAGTTTTTATGGACTAATTCATAATTATCTTACAGCAATATATAATTCATCAACTTGGGGTATCACATGAATATACAATATTTCACAGCAAACGGATAATATTTCTTTTTGGCTATTGTCAGGATACAAATGTTGTGGAAGGTCTGACACTAGATGTACAGGGATCATTCAGCACAAAATCATTTACAAAAATAAGACGTTTACAATTACTCAAAATCACAGGAGCACATCTTGCGGGGAGCTACAGTCTTCTCCCGAGAGAGTTGATATGGCTTTGCTGGCTTGAATGCCCTTTAAAATCTTTGCCATCTGATTTTCACCTAAGCGAGCTTGTTATACTTGACATGCAAAAAAGTAAAGTCCGAAAACTTTGGAAGTGGACTAAGGTAAAATATATGCAATAAGCACTCAAGATTTTCCCGAATTAGATTTAATGTAGAGTTACCTTTTTTCACTGAAACATTTGTATTTTATTTTCTATTTTCTTTGACAGGTTCTTAACAAGCTGAAAATCCTCAATCTCAGCTATTCCAAGTGCCTTGTCAAAACGCCAAACTTCCGAGGACTCCCTAGTTTGGAGAGACTGATACTTGAAGAATGCACGAGTTTGGTTGAGGTGCATCAATCTATTGGAAATTTAAAGAGCCTTGTTTTGTTGAATTTGAAGGACTGCAACAGCTTAAAGACACTTCCAGAAAGCATGGGCAACTTAAAAACTCTTCAAACTCTCAACATTACTGAGTGCTGGCAACTTGAGAAATTGCCAAACAGTTTAGGTGGCCTAGAATCCTTAATTGAGTTGTTCGCAAAGGGTACTGCGATTAAGCAACTTCCTACATCATTTGGTGGATACAAAAATGTTTTCTGCTCACTTGATCCACCATCTAAATCTCGGTTTTCAAGATTTTCATCGTGGGTTTCACCGAAAAGCTGTTCTAGCTCTATAGCTATGCTACCAGCTTCTTTCACTAGTTTCATCTCATTGAAAAAACTAGATCTAAGTTATGCTGGTTTGTCTGACGCTATAAGCTCCATTGATCTTGGGAGTTTGTCCTTACTTGAAGATTTGGATTTGTCTGGAAACGGATTCTTCAATCTGCCTTCTGGCATTAGCCGCCTTCCTAAGCTTCAGTATTTTACGGTTGAGAGATGCAAGAATCTTCTATCAATCTCAGAGATTCCATCAAGTGTACTAGTCTTGTCTATCAATGGCTGCACATCCATTGAAAGAGTAAGTGCACCACTTCGGCAAGAAAAAATACCATATCTGAGTGTAAAAGGGTGCCGAAATTTAATAGAGATTCAGGGCATGGAAATTGCGGGCAATAACTGGTCTATTCTGAACTTAATTGACTGCAACAATTTATCTGAAAACTATAAGATGAATCTTATCCAGGTTGTCTCTCTTTCTCTGTCTCTTAACTTACTTGAACAAAAACATTTAGCATGTACATATGGTAGTTTTTCGAACTCAAATTTTAACTACTTTCCTTGAAACCAATAGGGATTATGCAAAGGTAAAGATTATGACATTTTCCTTGCTGGTGGAGAGATACCAGAATGGTTCAGCCATCATGGAGAAGGATCTGCATTATCATTTCATTTGCCCTCAGTTTCAGCCCCCAGAAATAAACTCCAAGCGCTTCTTTTTTGGGTGGTCTTGGCCAATGAAGCCACTCCAAAAACATCATTTCTTTCGTTTGATGGTATTGAATTGTTTGACACGTCGGTGACAGTTACTTTTGCTACTTTCAGAAATAAAAGCAATGGTATTGAATTGTTTGACACGTCGGCGGCGGTTACTTTTGACAGACATTCCATTAAGCATTCTTGGATGCAGCGTGTATCATTGATCGGGTTAGAGGAATCGATGCAAGGGGCAGAGGAATTGGAATTGAATGTCAAAGTAAGCTCATCCGATGTTCGAAAATGTTGGGTTGAAAAATGCGGGGTGCATGTGGTAATGGAAAAAAGTAAAGCAGATTCAGATATTCATGGTGAGAAGTGGGATGATGAGATTGATCTTCATGCTCTAGGCTCTTCAACTACTGATGATCAGCGGTTGGAAAGTAGTTTGATAAGAGAGTTACAGAAGTGGAAAATCAGCAATTGCCTTAAAATTGGATAGCATAAAATTCAGGTTGTTTTTTTTTTTGGCATTTTGGAATGGTCCACCATCATTATGGAACGACAATGAGTATAACCAATTTTTCTCATAACAGCATCAACAAGATTGAATATACCTGATTTTGCAAGTTTGACGAATTTCGGAAGATCCTGCCTTGCCCTTCCTCCATAAGATCCAATTACTTGAACCTGTTCCAGGAGTTAAAAAGGATTCAAAAGATTTTCGAATATTCTAGAAAATTGTATGGAACGGCAATGATTTGTTCATAAAAATCATTTTATTGTGTCATTTTTAGATTAAATTGCACAATTCTAAATAATTTTATTTTTAGATTTGAATATTTTTTTTGAATATATATATATATATATATATATATATATATATATATATATATATATATATATATATATACAGTATACCCTCAAAACTGCGAGCCAGAATGTTTCAAAATCGAAACATTCCATTCCAATTGAGAAAACAAATCACCAACCAAAAAAGAATTGAAAAACTTTTGCTTGGAAGAGAAAGGATTTCTGCAAGAACAGTGATTGATCCCACCAATTCTGTTTAACTTTGAATCGTGTTTGAAAGCATGGATACATGGCAGGCTAATTCATATTGATTTTAAAGATTGATAGTGGTTAGAAAACCTGACAGGATTTGTTGAGCCTGAACACTCTTTCTTCAGGTTCATGCCTAACCGTTGCCATAGCCAGAAATTTCTCAGATATTACATTTTGTATCAAATCAAAGGCTCATTACTTTCCCATGCACCTCTTTATCAAGTTTCTGAATTTCATTTAGTGTATGTTTTGGAGTGTGGTTATGGTTGCTTTTGAAAGTGTTTTTCGTTCAAAAATGCATCAAAATGATATATTTTTTTTAAAATATTTTTGATATCAGCATATGAAAATGATCTAATAACACAAAAAATTGTTTAATTTAAAGTAAAACGTAAAAATAAAAAAAAATTCAAATATTTTTAAAAGTGTTTTTAAACACAGTGTCAAACAAAGCAAATAATATGAATTAGGCTGTATGGTATAATGAATCAAATGCTCGATACTTGTGAATATGATCAGCAGCTTATGCACGAGCAAGATGCTGGATTTGTCAAATAAACAGATTGGCTACCAAACAAATAAAATAAATAAAGAAATCTGATGGTGACAATAGCTAGAAACATATCTGTGCCAATGGCAATACATTTACGGAACGCTTAAGCAGTGAACTAGTCTAGGCCATGTTTGTCAATTTTGTTCCGTTTTGTTTGGAATGACCCGTATATTTTGTTTTAATTCAAAAAATGAAACAAACTGGAGCAAATTTTACCTCGCTTAAAATATTGCCCCGTTCCAGAAATCCCGCTTAAATTCTGGCTGGAAAGTTCTGGTTTTATTATAAATTGAACTTTATAATTTGTTTTATTTAAGGTTATTATTAGATAATAATATAAATCATATTATAGGACCTCACTTACAAGCTTAAGCTTTTAGGTGAAATGGTTCTTTAACATGGTATTAGAGCCTTGTTGACCCAACGGTCAAGAGTTCGAATCTCACTACCCCCATTCTATTTGATAAAAAAAACTAAGCACAAGTTGATGTGGGCCTATGCAAGTTTCAAGCCCAAAGAGCTTTCACTTGAGGGGGGGTGTTAGAGAATAATATAAATCATATTATGAGGCCTCACTTACAAGCTTAAATTTTTAGGTGAGATGGTTCCTTAACAGTTATCATGGTCTTATAACGGATGTCACTAATTTGAAAGGTTAACCTAGGTCAACCCGGTTGATTCAATATATCATTGTTTCAATATTTGCTTAAGATATCAACTTGATTTTTTTAGTTAAACTATATTTTTATAAATTTTTCATTTTATCTTTGAACTCATCAAGTCGGTCGAGTTATATCAGTTTAACTCTCATTTTTTTTACTTATGTTTGAAATTTAAATTGCACAATTCTATATATATATATATATATATATAAATATAAACAGTACAACCCTGAAATGGAGCGCCGAAACGCTTCGAAACCAAAACATTAATTAAAAAAATAAAACATCAACCAAAACAGAATTGATAACCTTGATCTAGACTGCATGCATCTCCACCATGGCCGCCCTGCTCTCTCTTTTTGGACCTATCTCTGCCACAAACCCAACCTGCCAGTCTCTCCGATCATTATTCTGATTCAGATAACGATCGATGAATTATTGTGCCTTATTTGATTACTCCACCCTTTGCTCAATCTGTGGAAAGACATTTCCCTCGTGAAAAGCAGTTTTCGGTCACATGATGCGCTTCCATCCTAGGCAGAGGGTCTTTTCCACCGGCCTGAGAAACCAGCAGAAGAAGACGGTGAGCAGCAGAGTTAACAGAGATAGGTTAGCAACGAAGAACACCCTCCCCCCATTGAAACAGAAACCTTAACAAATGACATGGTGGTGATTTCTTGAATCAAAAACAGGAAGTGAAATTCTTTACCTGGTAATGTCTGTTTGAAATGCCATGGACAACCACCTCGTGCAAATTGCTCATAAATATCCGAATGGGCGTTTGGAACGTGTTTTTGAAAAAAAATAATTTATTTTTTATTTTTTATTTGAAATTAATTTTTTTTAGTGTTTTTAGATTATTTTGATATGATGATGTCAAAAATAATTTTTAAAAAATAAGAAAAATATCATTTTGATATATTTCTTAACGAAAAACACTTTAAAAAATAATATCAACCACACTTCCAAATAATCACTGAAAATCAAATCTTTTTGTCTTGGTGTTTGTGGTATAAAGATGGGTTTATATAGATGCAAGAAAATTCAACTCAATGTAATTGTTTTATATTTATGATACCATAATCAAGTTTTTGCCAGATTTCATCATTAAAATATTTTCTGAATTCTCACATATTTTTACCATAAATAACTTTTCTTTTAAACTATGAAATCATGGATTTTAATTCAAAAGGAAACCTCAAGATATTACTTTTTATATTTCTATCCTCTTTTGTCTTCTTGTTCCATCTTTAGAGAATCGATTGATATTTGACACCGCGTTTTGAAAAGCGTTTTTGATGTATTTTTTGAATGAAAAATACTTTAAAAAATCAACCTCAACAAACATTAAATGAGAGAGAGAGAGAGAAAAGATAATTAATATTTAAGTTTTCAATTATTTTTAAATTTAATACTTTAGATTTAATAAATGTTTTTTAGTGTAGAAATGGAGGGAAATTTTATGTTGCAAATGAAGCAACTAATGATATCCTACTAGTTACACTCTTGGATTCATTTTGAACGAAAAAAAGAAGAAAATATTTAGGATCCATAAGAAATCGAAAAAAATATCTCTATTTATATAATTTTTTTCTTTCTCCTTATGCTTTTTTTTTATTGAATTAGTTGGCAGTAAAATACCTTATTTAATATAATTAATTACTCTCTAATCGAAGATATGGAAAGTCTAGATACAACACGTTTAGGTAAGGGAAATCTTAGGGGGGTATTTATAGTAGTCTTTCAAAAATGTTTTTGAAAAAAAATATTTTTATTTTTTATTTTAAATTATTTTTTTTGGGTATTTTTATATTATTTTCATGTGTTGATGTTAAAAAATAATTTTTTTTAAAATACAAAAAATATCATTTTAATATATTTTTGAATGAAAAACACTTTAAAAAAACAACAAAAAACTACACTACTAATCATGCACTTAATATAGAAAGCCTAGATAAATAAGTGTATGAGAAATATTAATTGTCTAATTATTCTTTATTGCATGCGAAACCCAATAAAATAAATTCATTTATATCTTAAATATTATACGTGTCAATAAAAATAAAATGAATATATTTAATAAAATAAATAAAAAATTATATGTTTCAACAATTTTTTTTTGTCTTACTCCAACCAAAGATAGAGTTAATAAATTGAGACCGAAAGGCAAACTAAGACATACGATTGCAGCAAGCAGTGAACACTTTATTTATTTTTAATTTAATTATATATCAATAAAAATGAAATGTAAAAATCATTCCTTTTTGCTCATTCCTTGATGGGTTTTAATTTTCTAAGGGATTTTATGCTTGTTAGTGCGAGTTTTAAAAGCTATACATATTAGAATATCATAATTATTTTAAAAAACTTATGATAATATATTTTCAAACAAACGATATTTTAAAATATAATTGTTACGGTACTTTAAAAATATAAAAATAAATTATTTTAATTTTTATTGTGTTTTTAATTTCCCCCCCATAAATTAATATAAAAATAAATAAATTGTTTTAATATATTTCTAAGTAACAAAACAATTACTATCACAATCCCAATCATATCCTAATATATTTGGTTGAAACATGGCTTCATGAAATTTTGATTTTTACTATTTAAATTATTTTTTTTAAATATTTTAGTTGATTTTAATATTCTAATATTAAAAATAAATTTGAAAAATAAAAAAAAGTTATTTTAGTATATTTTCATAGAAAAAATACTTTGAATTTTTTTTTTATTTGGAAGTTTGTTTTATGTGTAAAACTGTATTTAAAGAATATATTTATTCTGTGTGACCAACCAGAACCATTCAAAGCTCCCGGGGCTCTCAAGATAGACAAACAGGATGAAAGGGAGGAAATGACTCTCAATGCTCTTAACACAGACAAGGGGATGAAATGGCTTCCTTGACAAGCATGCCTGCAAAAGAAGAAAGTATTTGTCAGCGTTTAGGGACGGATGAGAGAAAGAACAACTTACATGGACGGTCGAGATTGACAGACAAAAAAGACGGAATAGCTTCCTCAACAAGCCTCCCTGCAAAAGAAGAAAACGAATGTCTGCGTGTAGGGACGGATGAAGCCAAGGACAGTCTGCGTGGATGGCCGAGATTCAAAGAACCTAACAATGTTAGTTGACATTGACTTATAAGGAAACTGAGGAAATGACGTCGTGTGGGAGAAGAGGCAGCTGACATGTAAACAGGATTGACACAAGAAATACGTAAACAACTTAAATACAAATTGTCCCAAAGAAGGCTATATAAAGGATGGCTAAGCAGATACAAAGACAACCAGAATGAAATTACTTTGAAGCATATCAATTGTTCCAAGAGCTACATCGAATCTGCCCAGAAAATTAGCCGTTTAAAAAAATAAATAAATTATTTCAATTTGTAATGCATTACCAAACACAAATACATTGTGTTATGCCGTAAATTAAATAAACTACTCGGCGGAGGAATCTCTCATCACAAGTTCTAAGAAGTATGGATTGGAAGTCTGGGGGAACTATTTATTAATATCAAGAGGACTAGACGTCAAGTTTACAGAGAATGAGGGATAGTTTATTAAGGAAATAATCGAACCCCAATCAAATACATAACTGTCTTCATAAACTCTGTATACAGTTTCCTTTTGTGCAAAATCTTGACAGTAATTGTAATAGTAGCCGTTAGTATTTTAACGTTAAAACAACTAGAAATTAGGCTTGAGCTTGTACACTCTCCTGTATAAATTGTAAGAGAAATCAATAAGAAAAATATGCTGAATATTATTCACAAACTGTGAAATTCTTTATGGTATCAGAGCTTTTAAACTCCAACGAGTAAATTCCATTACCTGTATCATGTCTACCACAGCATCATCTTCATCACCTGCAACTCCACAAATCATCACCCTAAACAGCCACACAACCATCAATGAGAAACTTACCCCCTCCACCTTCCCCCAATGGAGAGCTCAATTTGAGGCATTACTCATCGGCTACGACTTATTTGATTTTATCACTGGAGCCAAAACATGCCCAGTAATCGATTTAGCAGATCCCACCGCTTCCAAAACCGAAAATTTGACACTGGATTCGCCAAGACAAATTGATTCTCCATACCATCTTGTCGTCCACATCAACCACCATCACTCCCCTCTTAGCAGCATGCAAAACCTCACATGAGGCTTGGACATCACTGAATCGCCTCTACGCAGGCAAGTCCAGAACACGGGCAATGCAACTCAAGGAAGATCTTACCTTGAGCACCCGTGGAAATCGCACAATGGCTGAATTTCTTAAGGCTGTGAAATTGATTGCAGACGAGCTCACAATCATCGACCACCGAGTATCTGAGGATGATTTAACCCTCTACGTCCTCAATGGCCTGGGTCAAGAATTTAGGGAGATTGCTGCTCCCATTCGTGCTCGGGAGAAATCCCTCAGTTTTGAAGAGCTTCATGACTTACTAATCGGTCATGAAAGCTACCTCAAAAGGCTGCAAAATCAACAGCCTTCAAGCTTCATTCCCACCGCCAACTACTCTCACCGGCAAGGGCGTGCCTTTGGGTCGCCATCTCACGTCGTCTCCGGCGCCAATCAACCTTCCAGGCAAGGACGCCCAAACAGCCAATTTAGAAACTCACGGTTCAGTCATAATAACAATAACCGGAACACTAATGGGCTTCATCGAAATGGGTCTCCAAATTTCGGCCCAAGGAGATATCAGCCCAAGTGTCAATGGTGTGACCAATTGGGCCACACGGCAAAAAATTGCCCAAAAATGTCTTCCGGTGAATTTTCAGCCAACTGTGCCGCATCCACCCATGGCAAAAATCACCAATGGTTAGTTGACTCAGCAGCGTCACATAATATGACTACGGATCTGTCAAAATTATCAATTCACTCTGAATATGATGGCACGGATGAAGTGGTCATTGGTGACGGAACAGGTTTGCCCGTATCTCACATTGGTTCATTGTCACTTACCTCTCCTAATCGTAAATTTTATCTTAATGATACTTTATGTGTGCCTACAATTCATAAAAATCTTGTTTCTGTTCATCAGTTTACTAAACAAAATAGTGTTTATCTAATATTTCATCCTGATTATTTTTTGGTAAAAGATCGGATCACGGGGGCGACTTTACTCAAAGGCGCATGTAAAGATGGAGTGTACCCATTTCCGGAAGACTTACCGTTGCCGTCAAATAAAATTGTGGCTTATGTTCACAATCGCACCACTATTGATGGGTGGCACAAAAGGCTTGGTCACCCTGCGTCCAAACTCGTCAAGCATTTAATTAGCACTTTTTCTTTACCAACCCACAAAAATGGCCATGTATCCCCTTGCACTTCATGTTCCCAAAATAAAGCATATCGTTTACCTTTTAATAATCATGGTCTTACCAGCACTGCACCCATTGAGCTAATTTACACTGATGTTTGGGGTCCATCTCATGAAATTGGCATTGAAGGCTCAAAATATTATGTGATTTTTATAGACCATTTTACAAAATACATTTGGCTATATCCCATTACTCATAAATCCAGTGTTCATAAAATTTTTCCCCAATTTCGAAACCTTGTTGAAAACAAATTCAACACAAAAATCAAGAGTCTATATTCCGATAATGGGGGGGAATACATTGGTCTCAAACCTTATCTCTCAATTCATGGGATTAGCCACTACACCACTGTCCCTCACACACCCCAACAAAATGGCATGTCCGAAAGACGCCATCGACATTTAGTTGAAACAGGTCTCACCTTGCTCACTGATGCTCACATGCCACTATCCTTTTGGCCATATGCTTTTCAAACCGCAGCCTATCTCATTAATCGCATGCCCACCTCTACTTTACAAAATAAATCCCCGTTTCAAAAATTGTTCAACCAACATCCAAATTATCTAAAGTTGAAACAATTTGGGTGTTTATGTTTTCCCTTGACAAAACCCTATAATCATCACAAACTTGAACTGAAATCTCAACCATGTACATTCATCGGGTATTCTCTTTCACAAAATGCCTATCTTTGCCACGAGCCAAACACTGGGAAAATCTATCACTCCCAACATGTTATATTTCATGAAACTGATTTTCCATTTCAAAAAACCTAAATCCCCAAATTCATCCCTCAACCCATCTACCAAACTGACATCCCGTATGCCACAATCTCAATACCCCAAACCGACACCCCGTCTGCCACAATCCCAATACCCCACAATCAAATCCCTAATCCTTTGTCTGCACACCCACCTGCCCGAGACCCAAATCCCACACCACACCCAAATCCACCTCCCAGTTCCATCATCTCCGACCTATCTGCCCCTATTGACTCACACCCACGGCTCCTGGCTCCTCAGTCATCACCATCTCCGGCTATGGGTACCACTCGATCTTCATCGCCTGTGCACATGCCCCCGTCTGACCCGTCGCCGCTCTAGGTAAGTTCTCTTCCCTCTCCTTCTTCAATAATTTCAGCACCTGTTGAGCATGATTCTTTACGAACTCACAGCATGGTCACTAGATCGATGAATAATATCTATAAACCCAAAAAATCGTTTGTGGTTACTAAGCACCCCCTACCCCCCTCACTGGAACCCACGACCATTGCCTCAGCCTTAGCTGATTCTAGGTGGCGTGATGCCATGTCGTCTGAACTCACAGCCCTTATGCGTCACAACACATGGCAGCTTGTACCCCCTCCCCCTGATTGTAACATTGTTGGCTGCAAATGGGTGTTTAGAATTAAAAGGCATGCTGACGGTTCCATTGATAGATTTAAGGCTAGACTTGTGGCCAAAGGGTTCAATCAAAGACCCGGCTTAGACTACACAGAGACTTTTAGTCCTGTAGTAAAACCCGTCACCATTCGCACTGTACTCACCCTAGCTGTTATGCATGGCTGGTCACTGCGACAATTAGATGTGAATAATGCATTCTTGCATGGGCACCTTAGTGAAAAAGTATATATGCATCAACCCCCTGGTTTTCGTAGTTCGGAAACACCGAAACCATGTTTGCTGCCTCACCAAGGCTATTTATGGGTTAAAACAGGCCCCTAGGACATGGTATACTGCCCTTAAACAAGCTCTATGTGATTTTGGTTTTCTTAATGCAACTTCTGATGCTTCCTTATTTGTTTTTCATGATGGAAAAATATTGGCTTATTGCTTAGTCTATGTTGACGATTTAATCATTACAGGAAACAATTCAGATTTTGTTGCTAGTTTTATTTTTCAGCTTGGACAGAAATTTTCATTAAAGGACTTGGGGCCCCTGAGTTTCTTTCTCGGTGTTGAAGTTATCCCTACAAAAGATGATTTATTTCTCACTCAACACAAATACATAAGGGATTTACTGTTAAAATCAAGCATGGATGGTGCAAAAGATGTCACAACTCCGCTGTCTACCTCTGCCCCTCTGAAACTTGCAGATGGCTCCTCTCCAGTTAACCCAACTGAATATCGCAGCATGATTGGCGCACTTCAGTACCTTTCCTTAACTCGGCCTGACATTAGCTTCGCTGTCAATAAACTCTCCCAGTTTATGCACAACCCCACTCAAAACCACTAGACAGCCACTAAGCGACTGCTGCGATACTTGAAGAACACTATATTCCATGGCATCAATATTCAGAAAGCATCTAACACAACTCTCACTTGTTTTTTAGATGTCGATTGGGCTGGGAGTCTAGATGATCGCAAGTCCACCTCAGCATACCTCATCTTTTTCGGCAGCACACCTATCTCCTGGAGCTCCAAGAAGCAACGTGCCACCGCTCGTTCATCAACCGAAGCTGAGTATAGGGCTCTTGCCATGGCTGCTGCTGAATCCATGTGGTTGTTATCCTTATTCCATGAACTCAAAGTTCCATTATCATAGCCACCATTGCTTCTGTGTGACAACTTGGGAGCTACTCACCTAAGTTTCAATCCTGTTCAACATTCCAGGATGAAACACATCCAGCTTGACGTTCACTTTGTACGTGATCTGGTCGCCAAAAAGCTTCTCAATGTCCGTCATGTTCACACAAATGATCAACTTGCGGATCTTCTCACAAAGCCTCTCTCCCGGCAAAGGACTTCTTATCTATGCAACAAGCTCGGCCTATCCGATGGTAGCCCGTTCTTGCGGGGGCGTATTAAGGAAATAATCGAACCCCAATCAAATACATAACTGTCTTCATAAACTCTGTATACAATTTCCTTTTCTGCAAAATCTTGACAGTAATTGTAATAGTAGCCGTTAGTATTTTAACGTTAGAACAACTAAAAATTAGGCTTGAGCTTGTACACTCTCCTGTATAAATTGTAAGAGAAATCAATAAGAAAAATATGCTGAATATTATTCACAAACTGTGAAATTCTTTATAGTTTAGCTGTGCTTCAGGTATGCTTGAACTGTTCCAGCATGTCAAGGATCGCTAGACAACAAAGGCTGATCACCTTTTTTAAGAATCTAAAATTAATTAAGTACTTGGAAGATTGTAAAAGATATTTTATAATATATATATATATATATTGTATTAATTTGATAATAAAAAATGTAAGAATACAATTATTCAGTGTATTGTATTCCACCAAAATTGTGTGAGTAGTAACCCGTTCTCTGTTCTGCTATTGTTTTTTTCCAACAGTTATGATCCACAATTGCCACTTCTCAATAATACTGCCTAGACAGTTACTGCAAGAAAGTAGAACCCTTTTCATATTGAAGATATCTTTCATTCTTCATGAAGTCCCTCAGCGGAGAATCTTGGGACGTTTCTATGATTTCCTGAAAAGTTTTCCACCATTTCATAAAACTGCTTTCTTTCAAGAAAATTTCTGGAGATACGGCATAGTTATTGATTTGGTTCAGTGCATATTGCTCAAACATATCCAGATTCTCTTTTGCCAGTTGTTTCTCCACAGCACTTGAGGTTCCAGACTTCAACAACTTGCATGAAAGGAGAGCATCCTCCACTTTTGCCCAGAAACAAGAATCCTCTGTGAGAATACCAGCCACAGTTTGTTTCTTCTTGTTATTTGGTGAGCTTTTGAGTTTCTCTGCATCCTCCTCCTGCCATTTCTCCAGCAAACTGTAATGTCTAGTCCTTCCATGAGCTTGATAGTCTCTTTTATCACCATCTCTATAGTATTCAGCAATATCAAGTGGTTCAACCATTCTTCTGTAGTTTCTTCCAGAGTAAAGCCAAGTCCCCCGGATGAATGCGCCTTCTTTCTGAGGCTTTCTCTCCACGCCCTCCACAAAACTTTTCCAGTAATTAGTGAGAAACTTCTTGAGCCTGGTAACTTCCCTGTCGCTGCTGCCGAGCTGGTTCTTGTAACAATCATAGTAGCCTATCCCCTTCGCCTTGCAAATCTTATTATACCATTCAAGGTGGGCCATTTTTATCTTTATCTGGTTTAATTTTTTTCTCGGGTCCATAGTCTGCACTCGTTCTGCCATCAGGATCTTTTCTCTTTCTTCTAGCCTGGAGATAAGATTATTGTTGTCCACCTTTCGCTGTTGTTGATGAATTTAAAGTGGATTAGACATTATGGACTGAAAGAACATAACAAAAACACATGAATCTTAACGTTATGACTTGCGAAAAACACATGAAGTAATTACCTGGGTGGTCATTTCAACTCCAATTGTCTGCAGTTGTAAGATTATTCCTGCCTTAAGTGGATGCATGTGAGATGGATCACGCTGAGAATTCCCCCTGATGATAACTTTAGATTTCAGATCATTCACCATCTCAACATAATAATCTATCTCCTGTGCTTCACAAGAATCTTGCCTTTGTGTGCTTTCCAGTAACCTTGAAACAACCACAAGGTCATCAACACAGGCACATTCCAATGAGAACCTTCTACAACCTTGCTAAGACCCTATTGCACACCCAAATTAACAGGCGGCGAAACCAAATCATTCAATATGGTTTTTAGAAGCGGAAGTGATCAAGAATTCACAGACCTCAACACCCAACACTTATTCCACCATACCCTTTTCTTCTTTCACCTAGAATTTTTCACCCATGTTTGCCTCCCTCTTAAACAAGTCTCGAATATTTCAAAAATTGTATCCTACATAAATCCTGAATTCTCTCTTTCTAATATTCAAACCACCTTAATTCATGACCCCTCCACTCAAAAAATTAAGTACAAAAATTATAAGGCATGGATTCTCAACAGAATTTTTAAGATCACACAAACTCAGCAGAACCACTAATACTTTCATATGTAGCAAATGAAGAAAACAAGAAGGTGAACCTATTTTTACAGCACAACAGGAAGTTGTCCACTTACAGAAAGTCCACAAATACCTGTGTAAAAGTAGAGAAGTAAGCCTCACCTATGTTTGTGGGTTTGTATGGTTGGATTTTTTCAGCTTTCAAAATTCTTCAGTTCCACCTATCTGAAAAACTTCATTTGGTGTTTCAGATTCAAGATTTGATCTGATGATATATCTAGGGCGATCCTTGTTTCCTTTTTAATTTTTATTATTTAAAAGGGGTCATAACAGGTTATGTTGTGCAGTCAAGTTGGGAGTCGTAATTAGCGAAGCAGGGGCTGTTTGTTGAGGGATGCACTGTGCTTGTTAATTAATTTAACACTTTAATACTTTTAGCAAACTTGTAAAATCAGTACCAGTTTACTGATTTTATGAGTTTGACCGGGTTTGCCGGGTCAACTCGTGATTTCTTTTTTTGGAATTAGCACCGCGTTTCCAGACCGCTGGGCCTGACTAATCCCGGGAGTGCACAAGCCCTCGGCAAGGAGTTTCCCGCAAGTGCACCACGGTTAATTCATGGGCTTCACCCAAGTCTGATGGCCCCATGGAATTGTTTGCACCAGGCAGGACTCGAACCTGGGAGCGTGGGAGGAGCACACTCCCCCGTCCCAGACCTCATCCCGCTAGGCCAACCCCATGGGGTTCAACTATTTTTTAATTTGACTTTGCAAGGCATATATAGTTAACTAGTAAAATTGTATTATTTTACAAGTTAACTAGTGATTTTAACAACCTTGGTTGTAATATTACGTAAGCAATACAAAGAGAACCCACCACTCAGACTAATTCTCGCGTGAAACCATGTGGGAATTGACTAGTAGGCACCTGCCTGTGTTAATAATTGGGTGCTTCAAATTAATTAATGGTTTTGCAAGCAGATATTATGAACTTGGAACGTTTCAAGTCTAATGGTAACAAGCTTTTCAGAGATCCCGGTAGCACGGCAGATATTATGGTTTTGCAAGCAGATATTATGAACTTGGAACGTTTCAAGTCTACATTTAGTAGGTACGAAATGAAAAAGGTTGACTACTATTACCCATACACCTACCATGTTGACCACTGTTTGATGTGAAAGGGAGAAGAGACTATGGCAGATTATTTTCATCAATAAATGACCCCAAATTGGATCTTCATTCAATTGAATAGCAGAAGGATTGGTTTCAGCTAAACCTCTCATCAACTAGATGGAACCATGATGTTTTTCTAAGTATATATTAGAGGAGAAGACACTCGCAAGCAAACAAACAAATTTGCAATAGACAGCAGTGCCTTTGTATGGCTTACTCTGAGTCTCCGTTCTCGTCCACGTCTTCGTCCTATAGACATAGATGGAACTATGATGTTTTTCTAAGTTTTAGAGGAGAAGACACTCGCAAAACAATTACAGATCATCTCTATTCTGCCTTAATCCAAGCCGGAATTCATACTTTTAGGGACGATAATGAACTCCCTAGAGGAGAAGAAATCTCCCCGCAACTTCTCAGGGCAATCGAAGGATCAAGGATTTCTGTAGTGGTATTCTCCACAAACTATGCTTCCTCTAGATGGTGTCTTGACGAACTAGTAAAGATTATTGAGTGCAGGCAAAACATTCACCAGGTTGTTCTTCCAATATTCTATGATACGGATCCTTCAGATGTCCGCAAACAGACCGGTAGCTATGCAAAAGCTTTTGATGAACATGAAGAACACTTCAAGGAAGAAATGGAGAAGGTCAACAGGTGGAGAGAAGCTCTTGCACAGGCTGCAAATCTATCTGGATGGGGTTTAAACAATGAGATAAATGGGTATATCTTTATCTTCTCTGTCAAAATCCACTTGCACATATCAACAGAAACAATCTTGTTATTATTATCAATTTCATCTTGATATTTTCATTTCGATTAAATATCAGTTCTTCATATTTTTGAGTGCCAGATGTGTAAACACTATTTTTTTCTACTGTTCTAAGACAATAATTATTAGTTTCCTACTATAAATATATATATGCATGCACTTTTGGTGGCTACTTGCTTTCCATATCTTTACTATATATATATTCAAAAAAACTATTACTACATGCATTTATGAATATTCAAATTTACAAAATTATATAAAAATACAACTAGATCGATTAAGCCAACAAGACTCGAGAAAGATTAGAGGTTCACTTTTATGTGAAAGTGAAAGTATTAATTAAATAAGAATTAAAATGTGGAGTTTTTTAAATTTAATTTTTTTAATATTATATTGATTAATAATTTATTTTAATTTTTCAATTTTATTACTTTCAAAAGATTAAAAATGAGGAAATCAAAATTATAAACAAACAATGGTTGCCCTTTTTCTTTTTATAATTTTCTTCTTTCATCATTTTTTTTAATTTTATCCTTTAATATTATGTTGATTTAAAATTTGCAGTTGATAATTTGTTTCAACCTATTTTTTATATGGTTATTTGGGTAAAAAAGAGTTGGTATTGGGTTGAGAGGGATATTTTCTTGATTTAAATTTGGAATTTTCTGAGTTAAAAAACTATTTTTTTGAGATAATAAGATTTTTTTTAGGTGTTGTTTTTTTTTAAAAAAAAAACAATTGGGCTTGATCTTCTCAATATTAATGACTTGTTTTATTTTTTATATATATGTTTTGAAAATAAAAGTAAAATAGTTTTTCAAAAACTTAATTAGAAATATATTTTAGATATTATTTCATTAATTTTATTTTTTTATGCAATCTATAATAACTTGCTTTTAAAAAATTTCATTTAATTGTTCTACTATATTCTCTATTTTTATTATTATGCAATTAAGCAAATTAGCTTGAAAAAATAAACTTGTAAATTTACTTCTAGTTGGCGAGACTAGTGGATTGATCCAAATAGATTCAATATTTCACCTACTTAGTCTTAGTCTTAGTCTTAAGTTTTTTTTTTTAAAAAATCAATTATATTTCTACCAATTATTTATATTATTTTTGAACTCATTAAATTGACAATGTTATATTAAATTAATCATAATTATGGTGGTATTGACTAATGATCTTGTATTTAACTAATGTTGGATATAAAATATTGGGCAAAAGCTTTAATTATCTCGCATACGAGACGCTCTCTTTTATGATAAAGCTCACATGATCACCCACTCGCCGCGCACACTTGGACGTACAGCATTCTAATTATTTTTCACTCATTCTCATTCGCGCGCGCACCTCTTTCTCTTCTCCCACACTGCACTCACTTTTTCATGTATAAAATTGCTTACTTGTTTCCTTTTCTTCTTCACACTCACACTAACAAGAAGGCTGCATGTATTTATGGGCTGCCGGCCTAGAGACTTCTGATAGAATATCATTTACAAGAAAGGATGAGTTGATCTTGTTTTTTTACGCCGTTGATGTATTTCTTTCTCTATGAACAGATATGAAGCAGAACTCATTAAAAGGGTTGTCAATTATGTAGCTTGTAAATTGGGAAACAAAACCTTGCACGTAGCCAAGCACCCAGTAGGTATTTCTTCCAGAGTTCAGGGTGTTATTTCTTTGCTAAAAGGTGCAAGAAATAATGTTGGCATCGTGGGAATACATGGGATAGCTGGAATAGGGAAGACAACAATAGCAAAAGCTGTGTTTAACAACCTTTATTTTGGATTTAAGAGAAGCAGTTTTCTTTCGGGTGTCAAGGAAATATCAGATAAGCCGAATGGTCTGGTTGAATTACAAGAGCGCCTTCTTCATGATATTCTGAAACCAAACGTTTGGAAGATCAACAATATTTATGAAGGAATGAATTTGATCAAAGAACAACTTCATCGTAAAAACGTTCTTGTTGTTTTTGACGATGTGGACAAAAGAGAACAACTGGAGGCATTGATGGGAGAGAGATGTTGGTTTGGTGCTGGAAGTAAAATAATCGTTGTAACTAAGAACAAGGATATGCTAAAAGAAGTAGAGGTTGATGCGATGTATCATGCTATGGAATTGGATCCAGATCAGTCTCTTCAGCTTTTCAGTTTGCATGCTTTTAGGGAAACCACTCCAGCAAAGGATTATGAGGAGCTTTCAGAAAAGGTAGTGGACTACTGCAAAGGACTTCCTTTGGCTCTTAAAATTCTGGGTTCTCATTTGTCCATAAGAGACAAAGCTGGATGGAAAATTGGTATTGCCCATTGGCAAAATATTCCGCATGATGATATTCAAGCAAAGCTTAGAGTAAGTTTTGATGCACTTGATGGGGATTCAAGCGAGATATTCCTTGATATTGCGTGTTTTTTTGTTGGTAAAGACAAGGACTATGTAGCAGATATAGTAGGTGCACGTTACGATTGCCATCCAGAGGTAGCTTTTAGATCTCTCATTGGAAGGTCTCTCATAACAATTAACACCGAGAATCAGAATAGGTTATGGATGCATGATGTAGTACGAAACATGGGAAGGGAGATTATTCGTCAAAGGTCGCGTATCCATCCTGGAAATTGCAGCAGAATTGTGCTTCCAAAAGATGCATACACTGTTCTCTCCAAGGAAATGGTAAGAACTCATTACGTTGTATATTGATTGTTGTACTTACACTCTTATTTGTCTTAATTTCTTGTCAGATCTTTGTGCAATTTTAAGGAACTAGTTGCGTTGGAAAGTGCAGTTTTGCTCTTTATGGATTTTTTTTTCATTTTACATAAATAAGTTAATAGTTTGCCAATACTATATCACTAAATCAGTTTTTATGAACTAATTCATAATTATCTTACAGCAATATATAATTCATCAACTTAGGATATCACATGAATATACAATATTTCACAGCAAACGAATAAAAATCTAACAACAATTTTTTTATGAGATTTCTTTATATCTCTTTGTAGGATAAATTGTCATTATAATAAGAATAATAGAAGTTTACAAAAACAAGAATATGCAACAGAAATGTTAGGTGCAACTTAATGTTTCTTGGGTCTTTTCAGGGAACAGAGGCTGTGGAAGGTCTGACACTAGATGTACAGGGATCATTCAGTACAAAATCGTTTACAAAAATGAGACGTTTACAATTACTCCAAATCACTGGAGCACATCTTGCGGGGAGCTACAGTCTTCTCCCCAGAGAGTTGATATGGCTTTGTTGGTTTGAATGCCCTTTGAAATCTTTGCCTTCTGATTTTCACCTAAGCGACCTTGTTGTACTTGATATGCAAGAAAGCAACGTACAAAAACTTTGGAAGGGGACAAAGGTAAAATATATGCAATAAGCCCTCAATATTTTCTCTGATTAAATTTAATGTAAAGTTACATTTTTTCACTTAATTATTTTTTCTTTTATTTTCTAATTGCTTTGACAGATTCTTAACAAGCTAAAAATCCTCAATCTCAGCTATTCCAAGTGCCTTGTTAAAACGCCAAACTTCCGAGGACTCCCTAGTTTGGAGAGACTGATACTTGTAGAATGCATGAGTTTGGTTGAGGTACATCAATCTATTGGAAATTTGAAGAGCCTTGTTTTGTTGAATTTGAAGGACTGTAACAGCTTAAAGACTCTTCCAGAAAGCATGGGCAGCTTAAAATCTCTTCAAAATCTCAACGTTACTAGTTGCTCACAACTTGAGAAATTGCCAGACACTTTGGGTGGCCTAGAATCCTTAATTGAGTTGTCCGCAAAGGGTACTGCGATTAAGCAACTTCCTACATCAGCTAGATATTTGAAGAAGCTAACAAAGTTATCATTTGGTGGAAACAAGTACTCACCTGATCCACCATCTAAATCTCGGTTTTCAAGATTTTCATCGTGGGTTTCACCGAAAAGCTGTTCTAGCTCTATAGCTATGCTACCAGCTTCTCTCACTAGTTTCAGCTCATTGAAAGAACTCGATCTAAGTTATGCTGGTTTGTCTGACGCTATAAGCTCCATTGATTTTGGGAGTTTGTCCTTTCTTGAAGATTTGGATTTGTCTGGAAACGGATTCTTCAATCTGCCTTCTGGCATTAGCCGCCTTCCTAAGCTTCTGTATTTTAAGGTTGAGAGATGCAAAAATCTTCTATCAATCTCAGAGCTTCCATCAAGTGTACTAGTCTTGTCTATAAATGACTGCACGTCCATTGAAAGAGTAAGTGCACCACTTCAGCATGACAGAATGCTATATCTGAGTGTAAGAGGGTGCCGAAATTTAATAGAGATTCAGGGCATGGAGTTTGAGAGCAATAGTTGGCCCATTTTTTACTTAAATGAAATTTATCTGAAAACTCTAAGATGAGTCTTATTCAGGTTGTCTCTCTTTCTCTTTCTCTTAACTTGAACAAAAACATTTAGCATGTACATATGGTAGTTTTTCGAACTCAAATTTAAATTACTTTCCTTGAAACCAATAGGGATTATGCAAAGGTAAACGTTATGACATTTGCCTTGCTGGTGGTGAGATACCAGAATGGTTCAGCCATCGTGGAGAGGGATCTACATTATCATTTCATTTGCCCTCAGTTTCAGTCCCGGACGGTAATAAACTCCAAGCGCTTCTTTTTTGGGTGGTCTTTGCCTCCACCAATGAAGCCACTCCAAAAACATCATCTCTTCCATTTTATGGTATCTGTTTGGCTACTTTCAAAAATAAGAGCAATGGTATTGAATTGTTTGACACGTCGGTGGTAGTTGCTTTTGACGGAAATTCCACTAAGCATTCTTGGATACAGCGTGTACCGTTGATCGTGTTAGAGGAATCCCTGCAAGGTGTAAAGGAATTGGAACTGAATGTCGAAGTACTCCATGCTCGAAAATGTTGGGTTGAAAAATGCGGGGTGCATTAGATAATGGAAAAAAGTAAAGCAGATTCAGATATTCATGCTGAGAACACGGATCATGAGATTGATGATCAGCGGTTGGAAAGTAGTTTGATAAGAGCGTTGCAAAAGTGGAAAATCACCGGTTGCATAAATATTTGCAAAGACTTCATCAGAGAGGATAATAAATCTGTATATTTATTTATCACCATAACAATGACTATCAATGCTTGCCCTCGGACTCACTTCAAAAGAGAGAATTAAGAGAGAATCACAGTTTCTGCTAGCCATGATGAAAGCCTCCTAAAAAATGAACAGAACATGGATTTCAAAGAACTATGATTTATTATGCTGCACAGATTATTCTCAATATAGAGAAGCCTCTTTTCAGGGTGTGCAGTTTGCGATCTACTGAAATAAAGCAATTACATTATCTCAACAACAGCTCTGCTGACAATTTTTCCCTGGTTGAGATCCTGGAATGCTTTGCCAGCCTCCTCAAAACCATATTTTCTCGTGACAGCATCAGCAAGATTGAATATACCAGATTCTACAAGTTTGACCAACTTTGGAAGATCCTGCCTTGCCCTTCCTCCATAAGAGCCAATTACTTGAACCTGTTCCAGGAGTTAAAAAGGAGTCAAAAGATTTTCAAATATTCCAGAAAATAGTATGAATGTGCGAAGGATGCCATTTACTCAAGGGAACGGCAATGAGAATATTTTTTTCATAATTTCACATGCTGCTATGTAACAGGGATCAACTAAATACATTATATTTTACTTGTGAAATTCGGCCGTCTTGAAAGGGCATTGCAAAATAAAAACATGGATACATTGACAGAGATGAGCTGATGTTATAGCATAGATACATTGACAGAGATGAGCTGGTTTTAGTGAAAAAGTTCTCCAAGACATTGACCAAAAATGCACAAGTAGACGTATGACACCCATTGATAAATACCCACCTTTCGACGGACCAAACGATTGATATCAATCTCCCCTATAGCACCAGCCTGTGCAAGTCCAATCATCACAGCTTTTCCTCCATCTCTTACACTCTGGGTGCACTGTGAAAACATCAGTGGTTTGCCCAAGGCTTCCACAGCAATGTCCACACCTCTTCCTCCAGTTATTTCCTGGCAAACATACACACAACATAATTTAACTTCAAAATATAGAAGAAAAGCATAAGAATGTTTCTTAATCTATTTATATACGTGTGACCAATGACAACATGCTATCAGAAGACAGAGTTCTCCATAAAAAATTGAATGCCACAATTTGGTATGACAAAAAAGCAAACCAAAACTGAGAACTGAGATCATGGCCGACCCTCAGTATCATAAGCAAATCAAAGAACTAAACAGTCCATTGGGGTTATGAAGAAAGCATGAAATGCTAAACTTTCATATCTTTTACTCACCAGATACAGCCTAAAAGCTTTGGTAGTGGCACTTTCATCATGAGTAGGGAACTTCTGCATCTCATTTAACTAGAAACTAAAGGACAAAGAACGCACCGTTATCCTTTCAATAGGATCTTCTATCTTTGAATTTATAGTGGCAGTGGCACCAAATGTTTTAGCTTTCTCAAGTTTTTCATCCTGAACATCCACAGCAATAATATAAGAGGCACCAAATGAGAATTATTGTTTTGCTTGATGATCAAATAATTTCCCCTGTTTCTAACAATCAAAATGAAATTAGCTAAATGACCTTGGAAGTTGTTCAAATGAGAGGACATACCAGCAATGCGCCAAATGCAAGTGAAGCATGAAATCCAAATGAAAGCAGAATCACAATTAAAAATGCTAAAATTTATATAGAATGGAAATGAATAAAAGCACTGCTTGGTATGGAGATTAAAGAAAGCATATCAAACAATTGAACACTAGAATTACACTGTCTACCACTTCATTGTGTTGAAGTATAAATACATGTACGAGAATACATGTATAAGAATGCATGTATATACTCCAGAATGTGTTAGTATATTCTAGAGTAATGAGAAAGATGTCCAGCTAGAAGTTTGTTAGAATAGCTGGCATCCTAACTTTCTTGTATTTAAATAGGACTGCAGGACACGGGAACAATATGGGTTATTTTTATAAACAGTGATTACTTTTTAAACTTTTGTTTTTCCCTCTTTTCTTGTGCTCAGTTCATCTCTAATATTCAGCTCATATTAGCTTCATCGTCATTCAGAAAATCTTATCAGAATACAAGAATGTTCAGTTTCAACATGGTATCAAAGCTTAATGCTCACGCGTGTTGATTGATCCAGTATCCACGCTTTTCCCAAATTCAAAACACATTTACATTTTCTGCTTATAAACATTACTGTTCTTCTTCTCAAATCAATTCAAAAATTGAATCAGTTGGGTTCTTATCATTTTCCACATATCACTGTCTAAAAATCCTCTTCTCTTTACTCTACTTCAAAATACCCTTCACAATGGTTACTGCTGCTCAACTGCAAATACTTCAGTCCCCGATTGCCAATCTTGTTTCCACCATCTCTGCATCAGTAAACGTGAAATTAGATGAATCCAACTATCTCAACTAGAACTTTCAGATCCAACTCTTACTGGAAAGCAATGGGATATTTGGATTTGTTGATGGGTCACAGCCGTGCCCTGCCTCTACAGCTGAATACGGTAATGCTTCTTCTTCCTCATGTTCAAATGTTGAAAGTGATGAGAGAATGATATGGAAGATGCATGATAGAGCAATAATGCAACTCATTACTGCCACCTTATCCCCAGTAGCGATGTCGTGTGCTATAGGAAGTGTTAGTTCTAAGGATTTGTGGCAACGATTGAAAGAACAATTTTCAACCTTATCCAAGACCAGTATCTTTCAATTAAAGTCAAATTTGCAGAATATTAGGAAGGGAACGGACTCTATAAGCCAATATTTACTGAAAATCAAAGAAGCCCGTGATTATTTGTCAGCAGCAGGGGTATTTTTTGCTGATGAAGACATAGTGATTTTGGCGTTGAATGGGCTTCCTGCAGAATATAATACCTTTAGATGTGTGATTAGAGGTAGAGAGAATGTGATTACCTTGAAGGAATTTAGATCACAACTCTTAGCTGAAGAACTGATAGTGGAAAATAATGTGAGCAGTAATCCCACATTTCTTGCAGCTATGAATACAATCTCAAAATCTCATGTTCCCCGTGGACAACATGGCTATAATTCTTATGATAATTGGAGTTTTAGGCCTTTTAATAGGAATAGGGGAAGAGGTAGGTATAATACTAATGGGCAGAGGGGATTCTTCCCGAGAGCACCCATGGCTGTAAGACCATCTGCAGTCCCCAACACATCACCTGGTGGTTTGAGTGGTTTTCATCCTGGTCTGGATTCCTATACTGCACCACCTGATGTATCCTCATCTGTGTTTTCCACTGGTTCTGGTGTGCCTATCTGCCAACTTTGTAACAAAGCAGGACATACAGCCCCATCTTGTGGTTTCAGGGGGTATGAGAGGCCTCGGTGCAATATGTGTGGCAAACCAAACCACACCACCTGGTACTGTTATTACAATGAGAATGGACCTAATTTTATGGGTCATAGTAATGGTGCTGAATCAAATGTGTCCCTTCCAAGTTTAGTTCCACATCAAGCCATGTATACCATTCAGCATACTCAGTCCCCATCCGCAATCTCAGCAGCAGCTCCAGTTTGGATCATGGATTCAGGGGCAACTAATCACATGACACCAGACCTATCTACCCTGACAGCAAGCACCTCTTATCCTACAAATGACTCAGTTCAAGCAGCAAATGGTGAAGGTCTCACTATATCACATATTGGCAATGCCATTATTTCTACTCCTGTTCGAACTTTTCATTTAAACTCTGTGTTATGTGTCCCAAAACTGTCTTAGAATTTGCTGTCAGTTCATCAAATGTGTGTGGATAACAATTGTAGAGTGATTTTTGATGCCTTTTGTTTTTGGATCCAGGACAAGGTCACGGGAAGGCTGCTGTATAAGGGGCTTTGTTGCAATGGGCTTTACCCTCTTCCATCCTTTCCTTCCCAGTCTGCTCTCTCTTCTCTCGGGTTTCAAGCTCAAGCACTTAGTGGTCAGTTTGTACTGTCTTCTACATGGCATCATAGATTAGGGCATCCTACAAACAAGATTGTCAAATTAATGCTACACAAAGCCAGTATTTCTTGCTCATTAGCCACAAATCCTGATGTATGTGTTAGTTGTTTACAAGGCAAGTTTTGTAAAATGCCATTTCATTCCAGTACACATACCTCTAAAGTTCCATTTCACATTATACATAGTGATGTTTGGGGTCCCTCTCCAAGCTTATCTATTGATGGCTACAAATACTATGTAATTTTTGTGGATGACTTTTCTAGGTTTTGTTGGCTTTTTCCTCTTATCAATAAAAGTGATGTCCATTCGGTCTTTGTTAACTTCTATAATTATGCCCTTAATCAATTCTCACATTCCATTAAAATTTTACAAAGTGATGGTGGAGGTGAATATATGAGCAAATCCTTTCAAACTTTCCTACATTCAAAAGGCATTATCCATCAAAAATCTTGTCCATACACACCTGAACAAAATGGCCTAGCAGAGAGGAAACACAGACATCTTATCGAAACAACAATTACTCTACTTCAGCATGCTAAATTGCCTTCATCATTTTGGACTTATGCAGTGCATACTGCTTCTTTCCTTATTAATCGAATGCCATCTGCTGTTCTCTCCTTCAAATCTCCCTTTGAATTGTTGTTTGGTAAACTGCCTATTATTACACATTTAAGGATCTTTGGGTGTGCATGCTTTCCACTGCTTCGACCTTACCTTCAAAACAAATTGCAACCTAAGACTATAATGTGTGTGTTTCTTGGTTATGCACCCAATTTTAAGGGCTATATTTGCTATGATGTCCCCAAGAAACGCTCTTATATATCTCGGCATGTAATATTCAATGAGAATGTGTTTCCATATCATGAATTACTTCCCTCTTCTTCATTGTCCAGTTCAATTAGCATCCCTACTTTTAGGACAAGTCTGCCTGTTGTGTCTCCCTCTAATATAGTCACCATACACCCTTCTCCTGTTTTGTCTCCCAAACACCATGATGCTTCTATACTGTCCTCCTCATCTCAGTTCAATATACATTTTGTGTCATCTCCTAGTGCTGGTTCTTCCTCTGCTATTGGGCATGTCTTCGGGTCTTCATCATCCTCCGAGCCCATTGCCTCTAATGCTTCCCCTTTTGCTTCTATTCCTGTGGCTCCTGACCTTAGCAAAGGTATGCATTCTGAACCCCTCATGTCTGCAGAAGATTTTAATCCTGATGGTCTTCCTGTTGTGCTACAATTGTCTCCAATGAATGTCCATCCCATGCAAACCAGGAGTAAGAGTGGGGTGAGTAAGAAGAAGGTTTGTTGCCACACCATTTCTCCTGCTATTGATGATTCAGTGTGCGAACCTTCCCACCTATAAAGCTGCTCTCAAAAGTCCTGTCTGGTTTGCTGCCATGCAAGCCGAGATTGCTGCTCTTCAATCTCAGGGCACTTGGAGTCTTGTCTCTTTGCCTCCTCACAAGAATGTAGTAGGCAGTAAATGGATCTTCAAGGTTAAGAAACATGCCGATGGTTCAGTTGCTCGACATAAAGCTCGGCTGGTTGCTCAAGGGTTTAGTCAAGAACCAGGCCAGGACTATGGAGAAACATTCAGTCTAGTTGTGAAACTTACCACTGTTAGATTGGTCTTAGCTCTTGCTGCTCAGTTTGGCTGGATTTTGCGACAGTTAGATGTCAAGAATGCGTTTCTACATGGCATTCTTCATGAGGAGGTGTTTATGGCTCAACCTCCAGGGTTTATTGACACTACTAACTCTGATTTGGTGTGCAGGCTTCATAAATCGATTTATGGTCTGAAGCAAGCACCTCGGGCTTGGAATGACAGGTTCACTGAATTCTTATCTGCTTTGGGATTTCAACATACATATTCTGATTCCTCTCTATTTGTGAAACATGCTACTACTGGTATTGTTGTTTTAATGGTGTATGTTGATGATATAATTATTACTGGAAGTTCATCTGCTGCCATTACACAGATAATTGATTCTCTTACGGTTGAGTTTGAAATCAAAGACTTGGGTGTGCTTCATTTTTTCTTGGGTATTCAGATCACTCATGTTCCAAATGGTCTGTTTCTATCGCAATCTCAGTATGTACATGATCTGCTACTTAGAACAGATATGTTGGATGCTAAGGCTTGTGATACTCCCTGCCTTCCTTATCAGAGACTACTCAAAGATGATGGGGTCCTCTTTGATGATCCTAAATTGTATAGAAGCATTGTTGGGGCTCTTTTGTATTTAACCTTTACACGGCCAGACATTGCCTTCTCCGTGCATCAAGTCTGCCAGTTCATGCAGAGGCCCATGGTCATACACTTCACTGCTGTCAAACGCATTCTTCGTTACTTAAAGGGGACAGCCACAGCAGGTATTCACTATCATCAAGGATCCTTAGCTCTCAAGGCCTTCAGCGATGCTGATTGGGCAGGTGATCCCAATGATCGACGATCTACTACAGGGCTGGTTGTGTTTCTCGGGTCTAATCCTATCTCCTGGTCTTCGAAAAAGCAAGGAACAGTCTCAAGATCCTCTACTGAAGCCGAATATAGGGCCCTGTCCTTCACTGCTGCAGAAATCGACTGGATCAAACAATTGCTCACTTTCCTGCATGTTAAACTTCCTCAGCCTCCAGTCCTCTTTTGTGACAATCTATCAGCTATTGCATTGGCATTTAATCCTGTGCAGCATCAGAAAACAAAACATATTGAGATTGATGTCCACTTGTTCGCGAGAGAGTAGCTGAGCATCAACTCTTTGTGCAATTTGTGTCTTCCCAAGAGCAGTTTGCTGATATATTAACCAAAGGCCTGAGTTCTCCCCTGTTTCGAACTCATTGTAGCAATCTCATGCTTGGACCTCCACGGCATGAGCTTGAGGGGGGATGTTGAAGTATAAATACATGTACGAGAATACATGTATAAGAATGCATGTATATACTCCAGAATGTGTTAGTATATTCTAGAGTCATGAGAAAGATGTCCAGCTAGAAGTTTGTTAGAATAGCTGGAATCCTAACTTTCTTGTATTTAAATAGGACTGCAAGACACGAGAACAATATGGGTTATTTTTATAAACAGTGATTACTTTTTAAACTTTTGTTTTTCCCTCTTTTCTTGTGCTCAGTTCATCTCTAATATTCAGCTCATATTAGCTTCATCGTCATTCAGAAAATCTTATCAGAATACAAGAATGTTCAGTTTCAACACATTGCAGACAAATACACAGCAATAAGAAATGGGGTGCCCATCAGCGCATCCAGGCTCATTGATGTGGCAGTATAGTAGAATAGTACAAGTGGATGTGCTCAAACTAACATCAAGAGTAAATGTATTGAAATTAGTATAATGAATAATTATTCACATCAGATTACTATGAATCTAAAAATAATACGAATATAAAAATAATATGAATCTAGAGTAAATATTAAAAAATCTAATATTAATTAAGTACTTAGAAGATTGTAAAAGATATTTTATAATATTTATATGTATATTATATGAATTTAATAATAAAAAGTGTGAGAGTACTAACCTCTCCTCTGTTTTGGTATTGTTTTTTCTAGCAAATTTGGTATCAGAGCTTGAGAGATAACATGAACATAGAAAATTGAAAAGGAATGCAGAACGAGAAATTAAAAATCATAAAGCCAGATTAGTTTAATGAATAATCATTCAAATCAGAATACTATGAATCTAGAAATAATATGAATATAGAGATATTATGAAACTAGAGTAAGTACTGAAAAGTCTAATATTAATTAAATACTTTGAAGATTATAAAAGATATTTTTTAATGTCTATATATATTGTATGAATTTGATAATGAAAGGTAGAAGAGTATATTATATAGAGTATTGTATTCCACCAAAATTGTGTGAGTAGTAACCCGTTCTCTGTTCTACTATTGCTTTTTTCCAACAGTTATGATCCACAATTACCACTTCTCAATAATACTGCCTAGACAGTTACTGCAAGAAAGTAGAACCCTTTTCATATTGAAGATATCTTTCATTCTTCATGAAGTCCCTCAGCGGAGAATCTTGGGACTTTTCTATAATTTCCTGAAACGTTTTCCACCATTTCATAAAACTGCTTTCTTTCAAGAAAATTTCTGGAGATACGGCATAGTTATTGATTTGGTTCAGTGCATATTGCTCAAACATATCCAGATTCTCTTTTGCCAATTGTTTCTCCACAGCACTTGAGGTTCCAGACTTCAACAACTTGCATGAAAGGAGAGCATCCTCCACTTTTGCCCAGAAACAAGAATCCTCTGTGAGAATACCAGCCACAGTTTGTTTCTTCTTGTTATTTGGTGAGCTTTTGAGTTTCTCTGCATCATCCTCCTGCCATTTCTCCAGCAAAATGTAATGTCTAGACCTTCCATGAGTTTGATAGTCTCTTTTATCACCATCTCTATAGTATTCAGCAATATCAAGTGGTTCAACCATTCTTCTGTAATTTCTTCCAGAGTAAAGCCAAGTTCCCCGGATGAATGCGCCTTCTTTCTGAGGCTTTCTTTCCACGCCCTCCACAAAACTTTTCCAGTAATTAGTGAGAAACTTCTTGAGCCTGGTAACTTCCCTGTCGCTGCTGCCGAGCTGGTTCTTGTAACAATCATAGTAGCCTATCCCCCTAGCCTTGCAAATCTTATTATACCATTCAAGGTGGGCCATTTTTATCTTTATCTGGTTTAATTTTTTTCTCGGGTCCATAGTCTGCACTCGTTCTGCCATTAGGATCTTTTCTCTTTCTTCTAGCCTGGAGATAAGATTATTGTTGTCCACCTTTCGCTGTTGCTGATGAATTTAAAGTGGATTAGACATTATGAACTGAAAGAACATAACAAAAACACATGAATCTTAACGTTTTGGCTTGCGAAAAAAACTTGAATTCATTACCTGGGTGGTCATTTCAACTCCAATTGTCTGCAGTTGTAAGATTATTCCTGCCTTAAGTGGATGCATGTGTGATGGATCACGCTGAGAATTCCCCCTGATGATAACTTTCGATTTCAGATCATTCACCATCTCAACATAATAATCTATCTCCTGTGCTTCACAAGAATGTTGCCTCTGTGTGCTTTCCAGTAACCTCGAAACAACCACAAGGTCATCAACACAGGCACATCCCCTCTCAGAGCACAAGATAAATGTACCAAAGGCCTTGTATTCCTCTATGGAAGATTGAGTAGTATCGTTGTGGGAAATGGAAGCTTTTGGAAAGAGGTCCTTGTTGCCGGCGACATGGAGAAAGCAAGAATTCCATGTTGAGCATTCTAGTATTGCTTGTCGGAGTCCTTGATTGCCGATAAATGGCGAGCCAAAAGTGATGCAGAGGGGGAGCTTCGGAGGGGGCTGAATCTTTTTTATGTTGTCCAAGAGCCATAAGGTAAATAGAGAAGCAACAGATCCTCCAATTGAGTGTCCAGTGACAATTAATGGAGTCCGCAGCAATTCACCAGTCTTTAAATCATGGATCTAAAAGTACTGTTCATAATCAGGACCATGATGCAGTGAAACAAGACAGGAACCTATTTTCGTAACATGATAATCTCCATGTTGGATTCTTCTCTTATTTTCGTCATTTAGCCTAGTCTCCTAGTCATGCAGTCATAAACTTTAAGGACCAGAAGAAATTTGGCATGTGTGTTACTTCAATATGGTCAATGTGTAGTTTTCAGACTCAATGATGTAGATTTAAATAAGGAAACATGGCCAAAATAGAGCAGAGCAGAACGTAAATGAGATGATGAATGCGATGAAAACTGCCAAATTGCCAGCAGAAGTTCAAAAAATCATGAAAACAACCATGAGTATGATGTTTCTGAAGGATACCTGAGTTTTGAGCTGGGACAGCTCCTTAAAATGGGCTTTAAAAAGGGTGATTGCACCTCGATGAATTGAAAACGACCTGTTTCTTTCAGTGCATAAGAAGTCAAAGATAGGCAGCCCCAGCTCCTTGAGAGTGTTTGATGAAACCAAATCTCCTCCCAGTCGAATAAGTTCTTTCCTTGATACAGCAGAAGTGGTGAAGGCTATGAGGGTATACTTCGATTTCTTATCGAGCTTGTACCTTAGGGAGAGACTGCAAGAGCCTTGTTGATCTGAACTAGTTTCTATTTGGAGGTCCTTGATCGCACCGCATGATAGCTCCAGCAAACCAGAGTTCACCACCATGTCTGCCAAATCTAGTCCACTGATAAATCTGCAAACAAGAACAACACACGCACACAGAGCAGCATGGAGCCTGTTAGAAATAAGAACGTAAACGCAAATAGGGAAGCAGGGTAGAATATAGACAGAACGTCTTGCTTACAGGGGATGGTGGCTCATTGTTGAGTTGTGCTTTGCTAGATTGGCTCAGAAACACAATTATAAGAATAAAATAGGAAGAGTAAAAGGCAGAGATTGAACAGGTCAATAAAAGTACACATTTGACTTTTGACATTGTACTCAGCTCTTTCACCACGGACAAAATTTCGATCACATACTGGGAAATTACAACGCAATCTCTATGTGCTTTCCATGTATCGCCTGTTTTTCTTTCCTTCTTCGAACCCATATTTTTTCTTGCTAAAATTACTAATTTCTGGTATATATGTTCGATTTGGTTTCTTAGCACTAACGCGCTATCTTGAACTCATCATGTCCCGCCACGGCAGTGTCCATTCCGGCTAAATCTACGGCGTCGTTGAATTCCTGAACCCCGACTACTATAAAACTTCTCATCAACTTTGACTGTTAATTACCTTTCTTGTCTTTAGAATGACAGGGCATTTATCGAAATATTCTGCATCATTCTGGCATCCAACAGCCCATTTGATTAGACTTGATTCTTGCCAACGCAAATCTACTAGGGGTTTAGAGCTCGAGCAGTAGACCAGGAAGCAACAGCACCTGGCCCGATAGCATTAAACTTTCCCTAGCCCTCTGTCATATGAAAGAAAACAGAGCACGGAAAGATGGAGTGCAAAGCCCATAGGCAGGAAAGACTGAAATGGATAACTCCATAGAAAGTGATTCAAAAACATTATAGAATCTGATACTTAATCATTTTAAAATTAAAGGATAAAAAAAAGAAGGGAAATATAATAGTCAATACGGTTAATCCATAAAATTCACAGTAAAGTTAATGAAAATAGAATAATTTTATAAAAGCAAATCAAAATAAATTATGAAGCTTTACATGTGATAAATTCAATATTAAAAAATAAAATTAAAAATAACTAAATTTTGAAGAATAAATAAAAAAGATATTGACTTTTTACTATTCATTGAAAAACCAAGACTTTTTATTATATGTTAATGATAGTATCAACATCTGAAATGGGGACTCAAAAAAATAATAATCTGGATATGCTATAGCGATTGATGAAGGGCATGGATGAACCATATGACTTTTAAATAGAAAAAATAGAAAAATATAATAATTTAGAATAAAAAAAATTAAGCAGGAAAACTAAAAAATTACAAAAAAAGAATTTTTTTTTTTTAAAAATTCTTTTGTGGCACATCAATGGCTTTTACAAGGTTCAAAGTTATTTGCCTTTTCCTCCACTCGGTACACCATTTACATTGCACAAAAATTATGTTAGGTTATCGTGGGAACTGAAGCTCTCAGTGTCCTATTAATGGTGGAAGTGGAAGAAACTAACAAGGAACTACGAGAAGAGGCACCCCAGTTTAGAACTCCATCACAAGAAACTAACAGGTTATGGATTTTGTAAATTGATATAACTTGTTTGTTAATATTTTAGGTTTATTGACTTGAATGTAAAGAAATTACAAAATTGAGTCGAAATCTTGATGTAATAAAAGAAATTTGATAGTTTAAGGTAGAGTATCTGTCGATTTCTCATCATAAAGCATATATTAATCAAAGTCTTTGACATATTTAGCTAAGTGTAAGATGTGAAAAATATGAAGAAAAAAAAAGCTGCCATCTAATTTTAGAATAACTAAATCATTGGAAAGATGTGCAAGAAATCACAAATATTTTATATCGAGTATAGACATAACAAGCTAGAGATGTTGTTAAAGCCATTAAAAAACGTTTGGGGAGTAAGAACGCTATAAATAGGCTGACCACTTATTATCTCTTGTTTTGTAGTTGTTAGAGATGCTGATGAATAATATTGGGGAACAAGTTCATAGACAGGTGATTGAGACAGGGATTCTGCCCATTCTTGTCAAGATAGTGAAGAAAATACCCAAGGGGTCATGACGTGAGTGGTGAGAGCGCTCTCGTCCCTTAAGAGAGGTCAGGGGTTCAACTCCTCCTCTTGTATGGAGCCGGTCATTTGGAGAGCACTTTCACCCCTTTAGGGCCCACCCAGTGCGAACATAGATTAGTCTGGGCCAGCGTCTGGGACACCGCGTGGTTTATACAAAAAAAAATATAGTGAAGAAAAAGGTGGGCCATTCCCTTCTTGTTCAAAGATTGTTGTCAATAATTTTACTAAAATCACCCTGTTCGCCTTGTATTGCCGACAGGGCCATTCCCTCCTTATCACCTTTACTTTTCTCGCCTTTACTTTTTTCCCACTTTACTTTTTTCCCCTTTACTCCTTTAGTGCCCTTTTTTCTTGTTTACACACTGAAGGTGGCTTCCACTTATTCTTGAATTGGATTCGAGAAGATGACTGTAAGATGTGAGAAGTTGGATTCGAACTTTCCAATTTCACATATTCCCTCTACAAATTCTACGTTTACTACCAAAATTGTTAATACTGTTTGATTTTGATTGGTGATTTATTTTTTCAATTGAAATAAAATATTTTGATTTTGTAGTGTTTGGTCATGTTTTCTATTGTTTTTTTTATATATATATATATATATAAAATTAAATATATTAATTAAAAAAAATAGTTCAAATCCAAAAATAAAAGTATTTGGAATTGTACAGTTTATTCTAAAAAAAGACGCAATAAAATAATTTTTCTAAAAAAAATTATGAACATGTATAATATTACGAGAATACTATTTTCAAAAATACCTGGCCTTCACGTTGCCGAAAATAATATATTTTATAGATATAATTATTTTTGATAAATTGATAAAATTGAGCTGTTATTTTTTATAATTTTTGATAAATTGATAAAAACAAAATTGTGAAGGCCAGGTTTTTGGCCTCCGTAATGGAAATTTCGGCCCAATACCGGCCGAAACATACCGGTTTCGTATCGGCTATGCCGTTTCGGCTATATATATATATAACAAACAACCAAAATCAAAACAATAAAAATTCAAAACAATAAAAATAGAAAAAATATATATATTATAAAAAATAAAATTATTACATTAATTTTGATTTTAAAAAAAATAAAAATTATATTTATTTTTTTTGCTTTTCATTTTTTCACATATATAATTAATTATTTATGAACAGTACAAATCCAAAACGGCGCACTAAAACGGTCTATAACCGAAACGTTCCGTACCAATAAAAAAAACGAAGCGGCAACCGAAACAGTATTAACAACCTTGAGCCACCTAAACAATGGCACTCCTTTAAATTGAGTTCAAAAAAACCTGGCCTTCATGTTGCCGAAAATAATATATTTTATAGATATCATTATTTTTGATAAATTGATAAAATTGAGTTGTTATTTTTTATAAATTTTGATAGATTGATAAAAAAAATTGTGTTTTTAAGTTATGTGTTGATATAAAAAATTATTTTAATATATTTTTGAATAAAAGATCTATTAGGTATTATGTTTCAAAAATACTTTTGAAAAAAAATAATTTTATTTTATTTTTTATAATGATTTGTATAAATGATATGTATAAAACACTTTAGCTTCTCACACATAAAATAAAAAATTATTTTTAATATTATCACATCAAAATAATCTAAAAACATCAAAAATATTTAATTTCAACTGAGTCAAATCGTCTTTGATAATAATCAACCTGCAGCTCTAGCTGGAAATAGCACCAGATTGGGAAGAGCTCAGAGGTTAGTTTATCAGAGGTAACAAGAGCAAGAAGGTTCCCAGCCGCACAAGATGATGAGGATAATTTCCATGCTCTCGCTTTAATCAACAAAAGGTGGTCGGAAAAAGGTTGGTGGTGATGATCACTGACGCTGCCATTGTTGATTGTTCTTTTTTTTTTCTTCAAATTCTTGAAGATGTTCTACAATGTATTTAAAAAAAATATATTTTATTTTATTTTAAATTAAATATTTTTTTTATAATTTTAAGTTATTTTTATGTGTTGATTTCAAAAATAATTTTTAAAATATATATAAAAAAAACATTTTGATGCATTTCTAAACAAAAAGTCTATTAGGCATTGCGTTTCAAAAATACTTTTGAAAAAAGTTGAAATTTTTTTATTTTTATAATGATCTATATGAATGGCATGGAGAAAGCATTGTAGCTCCTCACACATAACACTAAAAATTTAACATAAGCATATCAAAATGATCTCAAAACACCAAAAACATTTAATTTAAAATAAAAAATAAAAATAGTATTTTTTTTTTAAAAGTGCTTTTCAAACACAACGTCAAACCCTTGGAGGTGTTTTATAATGTGTTTAAAAAGCATTTTAAAAAAATGATTTTTTATTTTATTTTAAATTAAAAGTTTTTTGTGTTTTTAAGTTATTTTCATGTGCTAATGTCAAAAAATAATTTTTAAAATATATAAAAAATTATTTTGATGAATTTTTGAACAAAAAGTCTATTAGGCATTGCGTTTCAAAAATACCTTAGAAAAAATTTGAATTGTTTTTATTTTTATAATAATCTATATAAATGGTGTGGAGAAAGCATTGTGGCTCCTCACACATAACATTGTGGATTGCTACAGTACTCTCCCTGCTGATGCTTTTTTTTTTCTTCTCACTTATACTATTTTTTCCCTTTAATAATAATAATAATAATGATAATAACTGTATATTATTTTTTTATATATTTATGTTATTATATAAAATATATTTAAAATAATGTCACGGTATCAAGAGTATTTTCAAATTTTTTTCATTTATGTGCATAATACAATAACCACAATACCCTCAAATAAGACAAAAACTAGTAATTATCAATGGAGGTGTGCCAGTAATTTTACATTTTCAATGCACAATAAAATAACCTTTGTAGCCTCAAATAAGACAAAATGGAAGAGTTATTTGCGGGGTTGTTTCAAACATGTCACATTTAATTATACATGCATAAGAGAGAGTTTCACTCTCATTTTACCACCAATGCTACATTTACTATGTTTTTTTGCGCAAGCTGCATTTAATACAAACAAAAAAAATTAAAAACTATCTTAGAAGGACTAAAAAAATTAAGGGATTGAAATTAAACCAAAAAACAAAACAATAAAAACTGAAATACAAAATAAAAAATTATATATATTACAATTAGACAAAAAACAATTTAACTCTGGCAACGAAGCGTAGGTTTATGGCTCGTTGCTACTATTTTTCATCACTTTCTTAGAAAATGCTATGGCTATTCGTCATTGCAAGACGTAAAATTCTACCTGTAAAGGAAGAAGACAGGTTCAACGTAACTTCCTTTTCTTCAATGACTGTCTTGGGTTCAACGTAGCTCTTGATGTACGTTTATGTTTTTCCAATTTTATTCTAAAATATTTATTCAATTAGATATATATATATATATATATATCACTCGAACATAGAAGTTGTCACTACCTTTTCAATTCACAATCTCCGACCAACATCCCAATTTGCTATAGACAGAGCCTTTGTATGACTTACTCTGAGTGATCAAACTAGGCTAGTTTTTTACTTTTAGTATGATGTTATTTTTTCAAAAAAATAATCATGTTTTCTGACAACTCTTAAATATCAACGGTCCAGATCTTATAAAACCTTAAAAACATTCTCTTCCCTTTTACTTTAAGCTTTCGTTTGGCTCTCTCTCTCCCCCTCCCCTTTCTCTCCCTATTGTAACGTTTGTTTTTTCTTAGTGCAGAGAAATTTATGGATTAAAGCTGTATGGTTTTTGGTTTTCGAGGTGGGTTTGAGCTGAATTCTCTTTGTAGTAATAGCTTGCTCTTTTGAAAATGAAAAGAGATTTTTTGGGTTTGAGCTCAAAAAATCCATCGGCCGTGGTGAAGGAGATTATCACTGATGGGCGTAGAGATACTGGTATCCTCTTCTTCTCATAAAAAAGTTTTTTTTCTTGTTTCTTTTGCTTAGTTTTTTTAGTTTCTAACATTAATATTAACTTGTGATGACTGTAAGATGTGTGAAGCTGGATTCGAACTTTCCAATTTCACAATCTCCGACCACCATTCCAATTTGCTATAGACAGTGGTGCCTTTGTATGGCTTACTCTGAGTCTCCACCGTTCTCGTCCACGTCTTCGTCCTATAGACATAGATGGAACTATGATGTTTTTCTAAGTTTTAGAGGAGAAGACACTCGCAAAAATTTTACAGATCATCTTTATTCTGCCTTAATCCAAGCCGGAATTCATACTTTTAGGGACGATAATGAACTCCCTAGAGGAGAAGAAATCTCCCCGCAACTTCTCAGGGCAATCGAAGGATCAAGGATTTCTGTAGTGGTCTTCTCCACAAACTATGCTTCCTCTAGATGGTGTCTTGACGAACTAGTAAAGATTATTGAGTGCAGGCAAAAAATTCTCCAGGTTGTTCTTCCAATATTCTATGGTACGGATCCTTCAGATATCCGCAAACAGACCGGTAGCTATGCAAAGGCTTTTGATGAACATGAAGAACACTTCAAGGAAGAAATGGACAAGGTCAACAGGTGGAGAGAAGCTCTTACACAGGCTGCAAATCTATCTGGATGGGGTTTAAACAATGAGACAAATGGGTATATCTTCCACTTGCACATATCAACAGAAACAATCTTTTTATTATTATCATTTTGATTTTGATATTTCCACTTCGATCAAATAATAGTTTTTAATTGCAATCTTTTTGGATGCAGCAAATATCTATGTTATTTTCAAAATAATTCTCCAACTTGTAGGGTTATAAAAATTAAAAAGTCTTTTTGAATAATCATTATTATTCTCAAGCTTTCGTCTGATTGATGGATGTGTAACACACAACTTAACCTATTTTTGGATTGTTTTTGCATATATCTAACAACTTATACGCCGTTGATGTCTTTCTTTCAATATGAACAGATATGAAGCGAAACTCATTAAAAGGGTTGTCAATGATGTAGCTTGTAAATTGGGAAATAAAACCTTGCACGTAGCCAAGCACCCAGTAGGTATTTCATACAGAATTCAGGGTGTTATTTCTTTGCTAAGAGGTGCAAGAAATAATGTTGGCATCGTGGGGATCTATGGGATAGCTGGAATAGGGAAGACAACAATAGCAAAAGCTGTGTTTAACAACCTTTATTCTAGATTTGAGGGAAGTAGTTTTCTTTCGGGTGTCAAGGAAATATCAGATAAGCCGAATGGTCTGGTTGAATTACAAGAGTGCCTTCTTCATGATATTCTAAAACCAAATGTTTGGAAGATCAGCAATTTTTATGAAGGAATGAATTTGATCAAAGAACGACTTCATCGTAAAAATGTTCTTGTTGTTTTTGACGATGTGGACAAAAGAGAACAGCTGGAGGCATTGATGGGAGAGAGATGTTGGTTTGGTGATGGAAGTAAAATAATCGTTGTAACTAAGAACAAGCATCTGCTAACAGAAATAGAGGTTGATGGGATGTATCATGCTATGGAATTGGATCGAGATCGCCTCTTCGACTTTTCGCTTTGCATGCTTTTAGGGAAACCCATCCAGCAAAGGATTATGAGGAGCTTTCAGGAATGGTAGTGAACTACTGCGAAGGACTTCCTTTGGCTCTTAAAATTCTGGGTTCTCATTTGTCCATAAGAGACAAAGCTGGATGGGAAATTGATATTGCCAATTGGCGAAATATTCCGCATGATGATATTCAAGAAAAGCTTAGAGTAAGTTTTGATGCACTTGATGTGGATTCAAGCGAGATATTCCTTGATATTGCGTGTTTTTTTGTTGGTCAAGACAAGGACTATGTAGCAGATATAGTAGGTGCACGTTATGGTTGCCATCCAGAGGTAGCTTTCAGAGCTCTCATTGGAAGGTCTCTCATAGCAATTAACACCTTGAATAGGTTAAGGATGCATGATATAGTACGAAAGATGGGAAGGGAGATTATTCGTCAAAGGTCGCGTAACCATCCTGGAAATTGTAGCAGAATTGTGCTTCCAAAAGATGCATACACTGTTCTCTCCAAAGAAATGGTAAGAACTCATTATGTTGTATATTGATTGTTGTCTTAATTTCGTGTCAGATCTTTGTACAATTTTAAGGAACTAGTTGCGTTGGAAAGTGCAGTTTTGCTCTTTATGGAAGTTTTTTTCATTTTACATAAATAAGTTAATAGTTTGTCAATACTATTATCACTAAATTAGTTTTTATGGACTAATTCATACTTATCTTACAGCAATATATAATTCATCAACATAGGATATCACATGAATATTCTTTATGAGATTTCTTTATATCTCTTTGTGTCATTATAATAAGAATAATAGAAGTTTAAAAAAAACAAGAATATGCAACAGATATGTTAGGTGTTCATGGGTTGGTACCTTAAATTGGTATCAACATTCTCATGTTTATTGTCATGATATTTTAATGTTTCAGGGGACAGAGGCTGTGGAAGGTCTGACACTAGATGTACAGGGATCGTTCAGCACAAAATCGTTTACAAAAATGAGACATTTACAATTACTCCAAATCACAGGAGCACATCTTGCAGGGAGTTACAGTCTTCTCCCCAGAGAGTTGATATGGCTTTGTTGGCTTGAATGCCCTTTGAAATCTTTGCCATCTGATTTTCACCTAAGCGAGCTTGTTATACTTGACATGCAAAAAAGTAAACTCCGAAAACTTTGGAAGGGAACTAAGGTAAAATATATGCAATAAGCACTCAAAATTTTCCCGAATTAGATTTAACGTAGAGTTGCATTTTTTTCACTGAAATATTTGTACTCTATTTTTTTTCTATGACAGATTCTTAACAAGCTGAAAATCCTCAATCTCAGCTATTCCAAGTGCCTTGTTAAAACACCAAACTTCCGAGGATTCCCTAGTTTGGAGAGACTGATACTTGTAGAATGCACGAGTTTGGTTGAGGTACATCAATCTATTGGAAATTTGAAGAGCCTTGTTTTGTTGAATTTGGAGAAGTGTTACAGCTTAAAGACTCTTCCAGAAAGCATGGGCAGCTTAAAATCTCTTCAAACTCTCAACGTTACTAGGTGCTCACAACTTGAGAAATTGCCAGAAAGTTTGGGTGACCTAGAATCCTTAACAGAGTTGCTCGCAAAGGGTACTGCGATTAAGCAACTTCCTACATCAGCTAGATATTCAAAAAAGCTAACAAAGTTATCATTTGGTGGATACAAAAATGTTTTCTGCTCACCTGATCCACCATTTAAATCTCGGTTTTCAAGATTTTCATTGTGGGTTTCACCGAAAAGTTGTTCTAGCTCTATAACTATGCTACCAGCATCTTTCACTAGTTTCAGCTCATTGAAAGAACTAGATCTAAGTGATGCTGGTTTGTCTGACGCTATAAGCTCCATTGATCTTGGGAGTTTGTCCTTTCTTAAAGATTTGGATTTGTCTGGAAACGGATTCTTCAATCTGCCTTCTGGCATTAGCTGCCTTCCTAAGCTTGAGAATTTTACGGTTGAGCGATGCAAGAATCTTCTATCAATCCCAGAGCTTCCATCAAGTGTAGCATACTTGTCTATCAATGACTGCTCGTCCATTGAAAGAGTAAGTGCACCACTTCATCATGAAAGAATACCATCAGTGCATGTAAAAGGGTGCCGAAATTTAATAGAGATTCAGGGCATGGATTTTGCGAGCAATAACTGGTACATTGTGAACTTAGATGACTGCAACAAATTATCTAAAAACTATAAGACGAGTCTTATTCAGGTTGTCTCTCTTTCTCTGTCTCTATTTGAACAAAAACATTTAGCATGCACATATGGTAGTTTTTTGAACTCAAATTTTAATTACTTTCCTTCAAAACCAATAGGGATTATGCAAAGGTAGACTTTATGACATTTGCCTTGTCTGGTGGTGAGATACCGTAATGGTTCAGCCATCGTGGAGAAGGATCTCGCATTATCATTTCATTTGCCCCTCGGTCTCAGCTCCCGGACGGTAATAAACTCCAAGCGCTTCTTTTTTGGGTGGTCTTGGCCTCCACCAATGAAGCCACTCCACAAACATCATCTCATCATTTTGATGGTACCTATTTCGCTACTTTCAAAAATAAGAGCAATGGTATTGAATTGTTTAACACGTCGGCGACAGTTTCTTTTGGCAGAAATTCCACTAAGCATTCTTGGATAGAGCGTTTACCATTGATCGGGTTAGAGGAATCGCTGCAAGGTGTAGAGGAATTGGAACTGAATGTCCAAGCAAGCTTATACGATGGTCGAAAATGTTGGGTTGAAAATTGTGGGGTGCATTTGATAATAGAAAAAAGTAGAGCAGATTCAGATATTGATGGTGAGAAGTGGGATCATGAGATTGATATTCATGCTCTAGGCTCTTCAACTACTGATGATCAGCGGTTGGAAAGTAGTTTGATAAGAGAGTTGCCAAAGTGGGAAATCACCTTTTGCGCTAAATGGAGTTTTTGACAAATATTTGCAAAGACTACTTCAGAGAGGACAATGGAGCTGTATATTTATTTCACCATTAATTTATTACTAGTTTTCATGACTGGAGTGCTTGCTTTGAATCGTAATTCAAACCGTTCTCTTCCATGTATACGAATGAAAGCATCGGTAAACCATCATTATAACCGAGTTAATAAACATTTTATACAGTTATTTTTTGATGGACGCCCTATTAATTATTTTATGTTACAATTAAAATTGTGTTATTGACGGTCGAAAGATTACATTTTCATTAATTGTCATTCCCTAAATAAGGTGTCTAGTGCATGTTTAGAAGTATGGAAGCAATTGATTTTGAAATTGCTTTTTATTTAAAAATATATCAAAATGATATTTTTTTATTTTTTAAAATTATTTTTGACATCAACACATAAAAAATATTTAAAAACACCAAAAAAATTAATTTAAAATAAAAAATAAAAACAATTTTTAAAAAAAAAAAAAATACTTTTGAAAAGCACTATCAAACATCACTAGACAATTTATCCCTGAAGGTATTGAGGTTCAAAGAATACAGCCTTGTACGTTAAGAATACAGTATACTCTTTTACCGCCAAACATTCAGTAAATTTCAACACTTCCAATTCCTCAAAATATGAAGTGAGAATCAAGAGAGGATCACAGTTTCTGCTAGCCATGATGAAAGCCTACTAAGAAATGAACAGAACATGGATTTTAAAGAACTAAGATTTATTATGCTGCACAGATTATTCTCAATATGGAGAAGCCTCTATTCTGGGTGTGCAGCTGGCGCACTAGTGAAACAAAGCAATTATTACATATTTTCCCTGGTTGAGATCCTGGAATGCTTTGCCAACCTCCTCAAAACCATATTTTCTCGTAACAGCATCAGCGAGATTGAATATACCTGATTCTGCAAGTTTGACCAACTTCGGAAGATCCTGCCTTGCCCTTCCTCCATAGGAGCCAATTACTTGAACCTGTTCCAGGAGTTAAAAAGGAGTCAAAAGATTTTCAAATATTCCAGAAAATAGTACGAATGTGCAAAGGATGCCATTTACTCAAGGGATCAACTAAATACGTTATATTTTACTTGTGAATAAAAACATAGATACATGGACAATATCGGTTGATGTTACAGCATAGATACATTGACAGAGATGAGCTGGTTTTAATGAAAAAGTTCTACAAGACATTGACCAAAAATGCACAAGTAGACGTATGACACCCATTGATAAATGCCCACCTTTCGACGGACCAAACGATTGATATCGATCTCCCCTATAGCACCAGCCTGTGCAAGTCCAATCATCACAGCTTTTCCTCCATCTCTTACTCTCTGTGTGCACTGTGAAAATGTCAGTGGTTTGCCCAAGGCTTCCACAGCAATGTCCACACCTCTTCCTCCAGTTATTTCCTGGAAAACATTAACACAACATGATTTAACTTCAAAATATAGAAGAAAAGCATAAGAATGTTTCGTGATCTATTTACAAACGTGTGACCAGTGGCAACATGCTATCAGAAGACAGAGTTCTCCATAAATACTTGAATGTGAAAGTGTTTAAGAAGAATAATTAAAACAGGGGAACGACAGAGGATGATGAATGCCAGAAATGAATTTGAACAATAGATGTTTTTACTGTTCATAAAGCTTTGATAAATTGCAGAAAATGAATACATGAATTGAAATGCCACCTTACAATTTATAGAACATAAATAAACGTGACCTCCTATTCTACTGCCATGATCTGGACTCCATGATCACGTAATGAGCTGCCACCACTAATACGTAATAAGCTGCCACTAACGTAACTAACAACTTCCTAAGGACTAGGACACACACATGACTTGACTTAATTAAAACAATGACAGTAACAATGACTGATGAAAACAAACACAATTAACATAAATTTGCAGGACTAAAATAATTAGCCAACACTCCTCCATGTTTTAGGAGCTGCAAACACCAAGTCTATGCCTCAGAAACTCAAACTTGTTTGCTGGCAAAGGCTTGGTGAAAATGTCCGCAAGTTGTTCTTATGATTTGCAGTAAATGAGACTGACTTCTCCTTCCTTCTGCACTTCTCTCAAAAAGAAGTATTTGATCTTGAAATGCTTGGTTCTTCCATGAAAAACTGGATTGCATGAAATTGCGATTGCTGCTTGATTGTCCACAAACACCTCTGTTTTATTCAATTGCTTCCAATTCATATCACAACACAATTTTTTCATCCACAATGCTTGATTTGCTGCTGCTGTAGCAGCAACAAATTCAGCCTCTGTAGTAGACTGTGCCACAGTCTCCTGCTTCTTTGAACTCCATGAAAAAACTCCTGATCCTAAGCTGAAGCAGTATCCAGAGGTACTCTTCATGTCTTCCACTGAACCACCCCAATCACTATCAGAAAATCCCAGCAATTTGAAGTTTTGACACCTCTTGAACTTTATACGAAAGGCAGCAGTTCCTTTGATATATCTAATTACCCTCTTTGTTGTTTTGAGATGTGTCTCACTAGCACAATGCATGAACCGAGAGAGTATGCTGACAGCAAAGAGAATGTTTGGTCTAGTTGCCATTAGATACATTAGGCAACCAATCATGCCTTCTGAAATATCCCTCGTCAACCTTGTCTGCACCATCATCCTTGCTTAGGCTCTCCTTTGAATTCATTGGAGTAGCCATAGCCTTGCAATCTTCCATGTGAAACTTCTTGAGTATCTCCTTGGCATATTTCCTTTGACATATGAAGACTTCATTTTCTTCATGCTTGATTTCCATTCCCGTAAAATATGTCATCAATCCAAGATCCGTCATTTTGAAAACAAACACAATTAACATAAATTTGCGGGACTAAAATAATTAACCAACAGAATGCCACAATTTGGAATGACAAAAAAGCAAACCAAAACTTGAACCGAGATTACGGTCAATCCTCGCATGCAGTAAGCAAATCAAAGAACTAAACAGTCCATTGGGGTTATGAAGAAAGCATGAAATGCTAAACTTTCATATCTTTTACTCACCAGATACAGCCAAAAAGCCTTGGTAGTGGCACTTTCGTCATGAGTAGGGAACTTCTGCATCTCATTTAACTAAAAACTAAAGGACAAAGAACGCACCTTTATCCTTTCGATAGGATCTTCTATCTTTGAATTTATAGTGGCAGTGGCACCAAAAGTTTTAGCTTTCTCAAGTTTTTCATGTAAGTTATACATTATGATTTCTATTTCCGAAATCTATCCCAATACAATCAATAGACCATTTAATCCCACAATGCATTTCAATTGATGATGAAAACTTTCAAATATAGAACAATGAAAATTAAGAACGTACCGTTCTCCATTTTGCACTTGAATTGTTGCATAGAATCCTTTAGCAATCACTTTGTTGATCTTCTCCTCTAAACCTTTCTTCTTTTCGGCAATCCCTTAATGGAGAGGAATTTCCTTTCGGTTTTCTATTATTCTCTTTCTATTCCTTTTGTTCTTCTATTTTCGGTTAAAATGAACAACCACCCTTCTTCTTCCTTTTATACCCACTTGGCCGAATGGGTGTTTCTTTTGAAGAAGGAGAGTTGTGTCTTTTAAATGAAATTAAAGACATTGCTTTAATTTCATAACTTTATTTTATACACATACATATACTTAAAACCATCAATATAAGTATGTATACAACCTTATGAGAATATATGTTATTTTATGGTTAGAGGAGAGGGTCTCAACGTACCCATTCTAATACTCGTTTATTGAGACCGATCCATCACGGTTTCGCTTTAACGTATTAGAATCCGTAGACTTTACAAAGAACTTGAACTTTAATGATCGGACCGTTAATACATCGGCCACTCTACGGGAAATATTCTTACATTCTCCCACTTGGCCGTTGTGTTAACTTTATAATCCAATTCCCTTTCATGCGCATCTTTACATCAAGTTCAATATACCGTAAGTGCCATAAAACCCGTAGTTAGCCGAGTCATGGCGGTTGCCCATCATTTACTGCGATGGGGTCCCTTCCAAGTACCACACACCAACTCCAACTTTACTACTTCTTTTCTATTGAGATTTCATTATAATTCTCAAAAAGCTTTATGTTGAGAGAAACCATAATTCTCAACTTTATATGTTATCTATTAAAATAAACTTTACATGCATAACTATTATGATAACATTCTTTAATTACAGAAAAACACAAACTTTAATGACATCATCTTTGAGTAACAATTTTACATGAGCACAAATTATTATAGCAAGGTCTTATCTATTATGCCCATTTTCTCTACATGGCCAATAAATATACCGGGCGGCAATCCTTTTGTCAACGGATCTGCCAACATCATGTTTGTCCTTATATGCTCAAAAGTCACTCGTGTTTCTGCACTTCTTCCTTTACTGCACAAGTATTTAATTTCCATGTGCTTAGCACCTTTCGAATACTTGTCATTCTTTGAGAAGAAGACTGCTGCGGAATTATCACAGTAAATTCTCAGCGGCTTGGCTATACTGTCAACGATTCCAAGCCCTGAGATAAGGTTTCGCAACCACAATGCTTGAACCGTGGCTTCAAAGCATGCCACGAATTCGGCCTCCATGGTGGAAGTAGCAATGGCAGACTGCTTTCCACACTTCCATGAGACTGCTCCCTCAGCTAATAGGAACAGATAGCCAAACGTCGACTTCCTAGTGTCGACGCAGCCGGCATAGTCTGAATCTGAGTATCCGACGATTTCTATATTGTCGGATCTCCTGTATGTAAGCATGTACTCTTTGGTGCCTTGCAAGTACCTGAGAACTTTCTTTGCAGCTTTCCAGTGATCCATTCCGGGATTACTTTGATACCGGCCCAACATACCAACAAAGAAACCGATATCCGGGCCGAGTACATGTTTGAACATAGTTCAAACTCCCCAACCACCGAAGCATACGGAATTCTTTCCATTTTCTTTACGTTCCAATTCATTTTTCGGGCATTGCATTTTGCTGAATTGATCCCCTTTCTGAATTGGAGCCTTTCCAATGGAACATTTATCCATCCCATATCTCTTTAGAACTTTATTTATATATCCATTCTGAGACAAACTTAACAGTCCTTGTGATCTATCACGGATTATTTCTATCCCTATCACATAAGATGCCTCACCCATATCCTTCATTTCAAGTTACTAGAGAGATATTTCTTTACGTCACTTAACATTCCCATGTCATTCGCAGCCTATTAATATGTCGTCAACATATAATACCGTAATGGCAAACTTGCTCCCACTAACCTTCATGTAGATACATCGATCAACGATGATCTCTACAAAACCATACGACAATATGGTATCATTAAATTTTATATACCATTGTCCGGAAGCTTGTTTCAGCTCCATATATTGACTTCCCTCGCCTACACACAAGATTTTCCGTCTCGTGGCCACAAAACCTTCAGAGTTGGTCCATATAAATTTCTTCCTCAAGCTCTCCATTCAGAAAGGCGGTTTTAACATCCATTTGGTAAAGCTCTAAGTCATAATGAGCCACCAATGCCAAAACAATTCTTAAGGAATCCTTCTTTGAAACTGGAGAGAAGGTTTCCGTATAGTCAATGCCATCCTTTGAGTGAAACCTTTAGCAACAAGGCGAGCCTTGTACCTTTCTAAGTTACCTTTAGAATCCTGTTTGGTCGTAAATATCCATTTACACCCAACAGTTTTGAAACCATCAGGCAACTCTACTAGGTCCCACACTTTGTTGACATTTAAAGAAGAAATTTCTTCTTCTGCAGCATTTGACCACTTTTCAGAATTTTCACTTTCCATGGCTTTTCTGAATGTTTTCGGTTCTTCATCAAGACTAAGGTCGCATTCAATTTCAACATCGTAAACCACATAGTCATCTGTAATGGCGGATCTTCTTTCCCTTATAGATCGCCTCAATGGTACTTGTGGCACGATGTGCTGTTCTTGAATTGCGATAGGTTCATTTTCGATTTCCTGGTTTAGTGGGACCGTATGTTCTTCATTCTGTTGTTCTATTTCGGTATTTGGTTGTACACCAACAACAAGAATAACAACTTGGGTCGGAACTACGGGTGAAGAATCTTCTACCCGAATTTCTTTTATGTTCACTCCCCTAGATTCTGAACTCCCACTAGTTTCACCATTTTCAATGAACCTAGCATTACCCGTCTCGACAATTCTCGTACTATGACTAGGACAGTAAAAGACAAATCCCTTAGACTTTTCCGGATAGCCAATAAAATATCCACTGACCGTCCTTGAGTCTAATTTCTTTTCATGTGGGTTATACGGCTTTACTTCTGCTGGACATCCCCAAACACGTAAATGTCTTAAACTGGGTTTCCTTCCCTTAAATAGTTCAAATGGTGTCATTGGAACTGCTTTACTAGGAACCCGGTTTAATATATACGTCGCAGTCTTTAATGCGTATATCCACAACGACATGGGAAGTTTGCAATTACTTAACATACTCCTAACCATTTCCATTAATGTACGGTTACGCCTTTCAGCCTACACCATTCTCGCTGAGGTGTTCCCGGCATTGTGTATTGCGCACAAATGCCTTTACTTTCTAGAAGTTTTGCAAATGGACTCGACATTGTCCACTTTCGGTGAATCTACCGTAAAACTCACCACCTCTATCCGATCTCACTACTTTCACTTTCTTTTCTAATTGCCTTTCCACTTCATCAATGAATAATTTCATACATTCACCGACTCCGCTTTATCATGCAATAAATAAGTGTATCCATAACGTGAGTAATCGTCAATAAAAGTGATAAAGTATTTTTCACCACTCCATGACGGAGCATCGAATGGGCCACAAATATCCGTGTGTATCAACTCTAAAAGTTGACTACTTCTTGTGGCGGGTTTCTTTGTGATGTGTTTGGTTTGCTTTCCTTTAATGCATTCTATACACACATCTAAGTCACTAAAATCTAATGGAGGTAATAATTCTTTCTTTATTAACCTCGTCATCCTTTCTTTAGATATGTGACCTAATCTTTTATGCCACAAGAGTGCTGATTTTTTCATTTTGATGCACTACGTTTAATTCCTTGATTCTCAACATTAAACAAAGATTCGTAAAAACATTTATCAAGATTAAACCTGCATAGCTGAATCAACCAAAGTACCATTACCATAAAAGTAGTCTTTTCGGTACAAAGAAAATACACCATGTCCAATCTTAAAATCAAATCCTAAATCGTCCAACCTACTTATCGAAAACAAGATTTCTAGCACATTCAGTACAAAGAGACAATTTTCAAGATCTATATAACAACCAAAGGTCAAAGATCAATCTAGACGTCCCCAATGCCTACTATCCGCGCCTTCATCCTCGTTTCCCATGAACAAATAACTTTCAGCTCCTTTTAAAGGCTGGATCGCATCAATCCCCTCGTTCAATATGAGATACATGAGTAGATGCACCGTAATCAAGCCACCAAGTATTTCTAGGCACTTCAACAAGATTTAATTCGAACAAACAAATAAATGTTGTGTATCTTTCTTGTCAAACCATGCCTTCCTTCTAGGACAGCTCTTTCTTCATGTGTCCCTCCTTCTTGCAGAAGAAACACTTGACCACTTTACGGATTTGACTTTCAGGTCCTTTGAAGATACCCTTATCCTTCCTTTTGTCCTTTATACTTAGTTTCTTAAAGCCGCTACCGGCTTTGTTTAGTCCAACAATGAGTTCAACTTGATTTTTTCTCGCTTCTTTAACCTCGCCTCCTCCTGTATGAGCATGGCCTTCAATTCTTGAATGTTCCATTTATCCTTTATGGTGTTGTAATTCACCTGGAACTGGCCATACTCTTGAGGCAGAGAGTTAATGATGAACTGAACCAAGAAAGATTCATGCACCTCCATCCCCATGGACGTCAACCGTGATGCCAGATTAGACATGTGCGTAACATGTTCATGGATTGTCCGAGACCAATCGAACCTCTTCGTAGTCGCTCGCTCATCAGCCGCCTACAATCGATTTGTCGCCTACATCCGATTGGGATTGTTCCTTTATTTTCAGTAATGAATTCCCTTGCTTTCTCGTGTTTTAGGCATAGATGGCTTTATACTTTCTCGCCATCGACATCCTCGCGAAGTTCAGCACGACCCGGTTAGAGTGCTCCCACGCCTCATAACGAGACCTTTCCACTCGAGCTCTCATCCGTAATGGCTGCCGGCTCCTCATCGCTGAGTATGGCTTGGTCTAGGGACATTACACCCAAAGAAAACCTTATCCGTTCGGACTCATTCCTCATAGTTGAGTCCATTAAACTTGACCACGTAATTTGCAGTAAGCAAACAAACTTGATGAAGCTGCAAAATTTTCAACGTGCTTACCGTTAGTGCTTTGAAACTTTAATAGATTCATCAACCAATAAAATCTAAACTCTTTACTTGTATGTATTTAAGCAACCTGTGGGCAATACTTTAAATACATACACTTTGCATGATGCTTGTTTAGATTTTCTTTAATAATTAATCAAGTCATACATACCACCGATAACAATGCTACCTGTGGGTATACACATTATCGACCGTAGCATAAATGATTAATACTTTAGGTGTTACTTATTACACCCAATGATCCACCTATGGGTGATCTCCTAGGATATATTAAGTAATTAATTGATCAATCGAAACCTTTCATGTCATTTAAGCATCATTTAATCATGATCAATTATGAATCTTTACTTTACCGTCACATTAAATATAACTAGATCACTGTGGTGATTAACAAGTTATACGTAATATGAACTCCTTTTAAGAAGCTTTTATGTATTAACATTTCGTAATACATTAGCTTAATTACTTTACGGTTTGCAGCGGAAACATTTTAACCCTTGGGTTTCTGCATGAACCTGGCCGACCGCTTGTTACCAAGTGAACCGGTCGACCGGTTGAGTCATAAATTGCATAAGGAATTGAACCGGTCGACCGTATCACTTTCACCAATTGAACCGGTCGACCGGTTCTCTTTTACCAAGTGAACCGGTCGACCGGTTCACTTTCCCCAACTGAATTAGATTTAATGTAGAGTTACCTTTTTTCACTGAAATATTTGTATTTTATTTTCTATTTTCTTTGACAGATTCTTAACAAGCTGAAAATCCTCAATCTCAGCTATTCCAAGTGCCTTGTCAAAACGCCAAACTTCCGAGGACTCCCTAGTTTGGAGAGACTGATACTTGAAGAATGCACGAGTTTGGTTGAGGTGCATCAATCTATTGGAAATTTAAAGAGCCTTGTTTTGATGAATTTGAAGGACTGCAACAACTTAAAGACTCTTCCAGAAAGCATGGGCAACTTAAAAACTCTTCAAACTCTCAACATTACTGAGTGCTGGCAACTTGAGAAAATGCCAGACAGTTTAGGTGGCCTAGAATCCTTAATTGAGTTGTTCGCAAAGGGTACTGCGATTAAGCAACTTCCTACATCATTTGGTGGATACAAAAATGTTTTCTGCTCACCTGATCCACCATCTAAATCTCGGTTTTCAAGATTTTCATCGTGGGTTTCACCGAAAAGCTGTTCTAGCTCTATAGCTATGCTACCAACTTCTTTCACTAGTTTCATCTCATTGAAAAAACTAGATCTAAGTTATGCTGGTTTGTCTGACGCTATAAGCTCCATTGATCTTGGGAGTTTGTCCTTACTTGAAGATTTGGATTTGTCCCGGAAACAGATTCTTCAATCGCCTTCGGCATTAGCCGCCTTCCTAAGCTTAAGTATTTTTACGGTTGAGAGATGCAAGAATCTTCTATCAATCTCGTAGATTCCATCAAGTGTACTAGTCTTTTCTATCAATGGCTGCACATCCATTGAAAGAGTAAGTGCACCACTTCGGCAAGAAAAAATACCATATCTGAGTGTAAAAGGGTGCCGAAATTTAATAGAGATTCAGGGCATGGAAATTGCGGGCAATAACTGGTCTATTCTGAACTTAATTGACTGCAACAATTTATCTCGAAAACTATAAGATGAATCTTATCCAGAGTTGTCTCTCTTTCTCTCGTCTCTTAACTTACTTGAACAAAAAACATTTAGCATGTACATATGGTAGTTTTTTGAACTCAAATTTTAATTACTTTCCTTGAAACCAATAGGGATTATGCAAAGGTAAAGATTACGACATTTTCCTTGCTGGTGGAGAGATACCAGAATGGTTCAGCCATCATGGAGAAGGATTTGCATTATCATTTCATTTGCCCTCACTTTCAGCCCCGGAAATAAACTCCAAGCGCTTCTTTTTAGGTGGTCTTGGCCAATGAAGCCACTCCAAAAACATCATTTCTTCCGTATGATGGTATTGAATTGTTTGACACGTCGTGCGACGAGTACTTTTTGCTACTTTCGAAATAAAAGCAATGGTATTGAATTGTTTGACACGCCGGCGGCGGTTACTTTTGACAGACATTCCATTAAGCATTCTTGGATACAGCGTGTATCATTGATCGGGTTAGAGGAATCGATGCAAGGGGCAGAGGAATTGGAATTGAATGTCAAAGTAAGCTCATCCGATGTTCGAAAATGTTGGGTTGAAAAATGCGGGGTGCATGTGGTAATGGAAAAAAAGTAAAGCGATTCGGATATTCATGGTGAGAAGTGGGATGATGAGATTGATTTTCATGCTCTAGGCTCTTCAACTACTGATGATCAGCGGTTGGAAAGTAGTTTGATAAGAGAGTTACAGAAGTGGAAAATCAGCGATTGCCTTAAAATTGGATAGCATAAAAATTCAGGTTGTTTTTTTTTGGCATTTTGGAATGGTCCACCATCATTATGGAACGACAATGAGTATAACCAATTTTTTCTCATAACAAAGCATCAACAAGATTGAATATACCCTGATTCTGCAAGTTTGACGAATTTCGAAGATCCCGCCTTGCCCTTCCTCCATAAGATCCAATTACTTGAACCTCGTTCCAGGAGTTAAAAAAGGATTCAAAAGATTTTTGAATATTCTAGAAAATTGTATGGAATGGCAATGATTTGTTCATAAAAATCATTTTATTGTGTCATTTTTAGATTAAATTGCACAATTCTAAATAATTTTATTTTTAGATTTGAATATTTTTTTTGAATATATATATATACAGTGTACCCTCAAAACTGCGAGCCAGAATGTTTCAAAATCGAAACATTCCATTCCAATTGAGAAAACAAATCACCAACCAAAAAAGAATTGAAAAACTTTTGCTTGGAAGAGAAAGGATTTCTGCAAGAACAGTGATTGATCCCACCAATTCTGTTTAACTTTGAATCGTGTTTGAAAGCATGGATACATGGCAGGCTAATTCATATTGATTTTAAAGATTGATAGTGGTTAGAAAACCTGACAGGATTTGTTGAGCCTGAACACTCTTTCTTCAGGTTCATGCCTAACCGTTGCCATAGCCAGAAATTTCTCAGATATTACATTTTGTATCAAATCAAAGGCTCATTACTTTCCCATGCACCTCTTTATCAAGTTTCTGAATTTCATTTAGTGTATGTTTTGGAGTGTGGTTATGGTTGCTTTTGAAAGTGTTTTTCGTTCAAAAATGCATCAAAATGATATATTTTTTTTAAATATTTTTGATATCAGCATATGAAAATGATCTAATAACACAAAAAATTGTTTAATTTAAAGTAAAACGTAAAAATAAAAAAAAATTCAAATATTTTTAAAAGTGTTTTTAAACACAGTGTCAAACAGAGCAAATAATATGAATTAGGCTGTATGGTATAATGAATCAAATGCTCGATACTTGTGAATATGATCAGCAGCTTATGCACGAGCAAGATGCTGGATTTGTCAAATGAAGCAGATTGGCTACCAAACAAATAAAATAAATAAAGAAATCTGATGGTGACAATAGCTAGAAACATATCTGTGCCAATGGCAATACATTTACGGAACGCTTAAGAAGTGAACTAGTCTAGGCCATGTTTGTCAATTTTGTTCCGTTTTGTATGGAATGACACGTATATTTTGTTTTAATTCAAAAAATGAAACAAACTGGAGCAAATTTTGCCTCGCTTAAAATATTGCCCCGTTCCAGAAATCCCGCTTAAATTCTGGCTGGAAAGTTCTGGTTTTATTATAAATTGAACTTTATAATTTGTTTTATTTAAGGTTATTATTAGATAATAATATAAATCATATTATAGGATCTCACTTACAAGCTTAAGCTTTTAGGTGAAATGGTTCTTTAACATGGTATTAGAGCCTTGTTGACCCAACGGTCAAGAGTTCGAATCTCACTACCCCCCATTCTATTTGATAAAAAAACTAAGCACAAGTTGATGTGGGCTCGTGCAAGTTTCAAGCCCAAAGAGCTTTCACTTGAGGGGGGGGGGTGTTAGAGAATAATATAAATCATATTATGAGGCCTCACTTACAAGCTTAAATTTTTTAGGTGAGATGGTTCCTTAACGCTTATCATGGTCTTATAACGGATGTCACTAATTTGAAAGGTTAACCTAGGTCAACCCGGTTGATTCAATATATCATTGTTTCAATATTTGCTTAAGATATCAACTTGATTTTTTTAGTTAAACTATATTTTTTATAAATTTTTTCATTTTATCTTTGAACTCATCAAGTCGGTCGAGTTATATCGCTTAACTCTCATTTTTTTTACTTATGTTTGAAATTTAAATTGCACAATTCTATATATATATATATATAAATATAAACAAGTACAACCCCTCGAAATGGAGCGCCGAAACGCTTCGAAACCAAAACATTAATTAAAAAAATAAAACATCAACCAAAACAGAATTGATAACCTTGATCTAGACTGCATGCATCTCCACCATGGCCGCCCTGCTCTCTCTTTTTGGACCTATCTCTGCCACAGCCCCAACCTGCCAGTCTCTCCGATCATTATTCTGATTCAGATAACGATCGATGAATTATTGTGCCTTATTTGATTACTCCACCCTTTGCTCAATCTGTGGAAAGACATTTCCCTCGTGAAAAGCAGTTTTCGGTCACATGATGCGCTTCCATCCTAGGCAGAGGGTCTTTTCCACCGTCCTGAGAAACCAGCAGAAGAAGACGGTGAGCAGCAGAGTTAACAGAGATAGGTTAGCAACGAAGAACACCCTCCCCCCATTGAAACAGAAACCTTGCCGGAGAGGCACTAGGATCCAGCCGGAGTTACAGTTTACATTAACAAATGACATGGTGGTGATTTCTTGAATCAAAAACAGGAAGTGAAATTCTTTACCTGGTAATGTCTGTTTGAAATGCCATGGACAACCACCTCGTGCAAATTGCTCGTAAATATCCGAATAGGCGTTTGGAATGTGTTTGTAAAGTGTTTTTGAAAAAAAAAAATTTATTTTTTATTTTTTATTTGAAATTAAATTTTTTTAGTGTTTTTAGATTATTTTGATGTGATGATGTCAAAAATGATTTAAAAAAAAAATCATTTTGATATATTTCTTAACGAAAAACATTTTAAAAAATAATATCAACCACACTTCCAAACAATCACTGAAAATCAAATCTTTTTGTCTTGGTGTTTGTGGTATAAAGATGGGTTTATATAGATGCAAGAAAATTCAACTCAATGTAATTGTTTTATATTTATGATACCATAATCAAGTTTTTGCCAGATTTCATCATTAAAATATTTTCTGAATTCTCACATATTTTTACCATAAATAACTTTTCTTTTAAACTATGAAATCATGGATTTTAATTCAAAAGGAAACCTCAAGATATTACTTTTTCCCCAGCTTATTAGCTCTTAATTATCATTTTGCCACTCCTCTTTCTCCCCGACTCTCAGTCGATGTCGTCGTCGACCTCGCTTCCTTCCATGGCTTCTGCAACCCAGTCTTCCACTCAGGTGAAGTGAAATTCTTTCACTTTCTTACTATTTGATAGTAAAAATCATTCCTTTTTGTTCATTCCTTGATGGGTTTTAAGTTTCAAACAAACGATATTTTAAAATATAAGAGCATCTCCAGCGGAGATGGCAAATGGAGTATCAAAATTAAAATATTAATTTTTTTAGCATTTTGTAGCTTCTGTTCATGCTCCAGCGGGGATGCCATTTGCCCATGTAAAAATGGCATCCCCTTCCCGAGCTGCTATTTGTAGCAGCTCGGGACATAGAGCTAAAAAGGTGGCCCCACCTTGGGGCCACCTTTTTTATATATTATAATATATATATATATATATATATATATATATATATATATATAAAATGTAATATATATATTAGAAAATAATATAATTATATCAAAAATATTTATTTTTATTTACAAATACCTTAACAAGAGAGTAAAAATTTATATATAAAATTAATAATTATATAACTTACTCCTATTAATTATATAATCAATGTTGGAGGGTTTTTTAAAAGCATTTATTTAATTATATAACTTACTCTTATTAATTGTATAATTAATTGCATAATTAAACTACATACAAAATAATTATACTATATTTAAAATAATATAAAAATAAATGGCTCTCCAAAATGGCTTTTACCACTGGAGCACACATCAACAAAAATACCATTTTTATACTATTCAAAGTGCCATTTTAGAGATTTGGCACTCCAAAATAGCACTCCCCACCGGAGATGCTCTAATAGTTACGGTACTTAAAAAATATAAAAATAAATTATTTTAATTTTTATTGTGATTTTTAATTCCCCCATATATTAATATAAAAATAAATAAATTATTTTAATATATTTCTAAGTGAAAAAACAATTACTATCACGATCGCAATCATATCCTAATATATTTGGTTGAAACATGGTTTCATGAAATTTTGATTTTTACTATTTAAATTATTATTTTTAAAATATTTTAGTTGATTTTAATATTCTAATATTGAAAAAAAAAGAAGTTATTTTAGTATATTTTCATAGAAAAAATACTTTGAAAAATATTATTTTATTTGGAAGTTTGTTTTATGTGTAAAACTGTATTTAAAGAATATATTTATACTGAATTTTTTAATCTATTTAATACGGTAATATTAAAAATAAAAAATATTTTAATAGCAAAATAAATATGTATGATGTGATAACACTAACCTATTTCTACCCGAATCAATCAAACGTTAATATTTTTAGAGGAGGGAGCAGCCATCATTGACTTGCCTCTGCTAAGTTGTAGCCATAAAAGAAGGCTATCGAGAAGAAGGAATTCACGTTGAAGTCATGATGCTGAAGCCAGAGAGCATAGCTCTCGTGCAGAAACTAGTCATGGCTAACACTCATCTATACTCCCTTTTTGGTTTTTTCCTTCTTGTCCTTGCCTTCAAGTTCTTGCTACCGACGGGAAAAAAGCACAAAAATCTCCCACCAACCCCGCCATCCATTCCAATCATCGGCCATCTTCATCTTCTCAAACAGCCCATCCATCGAACTCTTGAAAGTCTCTCGAGAAAATATGGCCCTATCGTCTTTCTTCGATTTGGTTCCCGCTCCGTAATTGTCGTTTCCTCTCCATCCCTGGCAGAAGAATGCTTCACCAAGAACGACATTAACTTCGCTAATCGCCCTCCTCCCTTTTTGAATGGCAAGCACTTGCATTACAACTTCACCACAGTTGTTTCAGCCAACTATGGCGATCACTGGCGCAACCTTCGCCGCATCTGCGCAATTGAGATCTTCTCGTCGTCCCGCCTCAACTCCTCTTCGGGCATCCAAAGAGACGAAATCAAGCAATTAGCACGCAGACTTCAGCAAGTTTCCAGAAACGGTTTTTCTAAGGTAGAGTTAAGGTCTATGTTTACAGACCTGACGTTTAATATCGTAATGAGAATGATTGCAGGGAAGCGGTATTACGGTGAAGAGGTGAATTTAATTGAGGAGGCAAACACGTTTAAGGAGACTATGAAAGAGTACGCTGACCTTGGTGGGTTGACTAATCTAGCAGATGTGTTTCCGATTATCCAGTGTGTTGATTACAATGGATTTGTGAGGAAGTGCGTGGGTCTCGGTAAGAGGATGGATTTGATCTTGCAAGGACTGATTGATGAGCATCGACGTGACAAGGATAGAAATACCATGATAAACCATTTGCTTACTCTTGCAGGATTCTCAGCCGGAATACTACACAGAGGACATAATTAAAGGGCTTGTTCTGGTAAGTGGTATCAGCTTTCATCTTCTAGTTCTAGTTAACAGACGCCAATATTTGATTGAGTTCTTGAGTTCTTTCACAGATAATGTTGCTTGCGGGGACAAGGACGCACATCCTTAGAATATATGGGCAGTTTGCAATCTGATGAACCATCCTGCAGTGGTCAAGAAAGCAAGAGAAGAATTGGATTCTCAAATTGGTCGAGACCACTTAGTAGAAGAATCAGACATCTCGAAACAGTTGGATTTTAGGAAAGAATTCTGAGAATTTCGTGAAAAACAGACACTGTAGAGATTTGTACGGACGAACACTTAAATCTCCAGAAAAACTGTTACTGTAGAGATCAAAAACTGGGAATGGATTTTTCCAGAAAATAAGAACTTTACGAATTTGATTGTTTTGAACAGAGAGAACAATCACACATTGGCAGAATAGCTTCGTATGGTTACTGCCATCCCATAAATTTTATTTATAAGAAAAAAAAACGATTACAACGGCTAGTTTCTTTCAAAAATTCGTTACAGTTGACTTTTCCTTAATGTTTGACTATTAACTGAATTTAGCTAAACAATACAGTAATTGACTAAGAACATTAAGGATATTAATAATCCCAATTACAATATGAAAAATACTTAAACTTGATCTTCAATTCTTCATTTCTTCATGATCCTGTTTGCGGGACACGGAATCATACTTCCAGCTTTTCAACACTCCCCCTTGATTCCCCGAGCTGCGCATTCCCACCATGTTCCTCGGTCCCTCGAACCTCTCCTTTGCAAGAGACTTTGTGAATATGTCGCCTAGTTGTTCATTGGTGCTGCAGTACTTCATCACTAGTTCACCTTCTTGTTGAAATTGTCTAAGTGCATGAAACTTTATCTTCATATGTTTTGTTCTATCATGGAACACTGAATTCTTTGAAATAGCTATTGCTGATTGGTTGTCACAGAATAGATCAGTAGGTTCTTCTTGTTCACAATTCAAATCTTTCAAGACCTTTCTCAGCCAAACCAATTGATTAGCAGCCACATATGCAGAGATATACTCTGCCTCGGCTGTTGAATGAGCAACAACAGGTTGCTTTTTCGAATTCCAGCAAAAATATCCTTCTCCTATTGCAAAGCAATATCCAGATGTGCTTACCATTTCCTCATCACTACCACCCCAATCACTATCACAAAACCCTTTTAATTTGATTGTGTTCATTCTACTGAAATATACTCCAAAGTCCATGGTTCCTTTCAAGTATCTCAACACTCTTTTTGCAGATGTGTAGTGTGTTTGACTAGGGTATTGCATGAATCTAGATAGGTAGTTAACTGTGAACACTATATCTGGCCTAGTTGAAGATAGGTACAATAAACTTCCAATTAGGCTCCTGTATATTCTTCCATCTGCACTAGGGGATCCATCTTGTTTTGACAATTTCATTCCAAGCACCATTGGTGTGCTGACAGGCTTGCAATTCTCCATTGCAAATCTGTTGAGCAATTTACTTATGAATTGCTTTTGACATACAAAACACCCCTTCTTAGTTTGTGAAATTTCCATTCCTAAGAAGTGTGCTAACAAACCAAGATCATTCATTTCAAATTTGTTCTTCATGTTTCTTTTAAATTCATCAATAAACTGCTCATTGTTACCCGTGAGCAACAAATCATCAACATAAACTGATATTATCATAATTTGATCTCCAACTTTCTTGACATATAAAGTAGCTTCATTCAAGCTTTTCTCAAATTCTAGACTTGTCAAGTATTCATCTAACTTGCTATACCAAGCTCTAGGAGCTTGTTTTAATCCATACAAAGCCTTCTTTAATAAGTAGACTTTGTTTAAGTTTGATTCATCCTCAAAACCTTGTGGTTGTTCCACATATATTTCTTCATCTAAAGAACCATTTAGAAAGGCAGACTTGACATCCATTTGCCAAACTAACCACCCCTTTTGAGAAGCTAAAACAAGCAGCAACTTAATTGTATCCATCCTAGAAACTGGTGCAAAAGTGTCTTGATAGTCAATGCCTTGTTCTTGTGCATAGCCCTTAACTACCAATCTTGCCTTGTTTTTATTTATACTCCCATCAGCATTGAGTTTAGTTTTGTATATCCATCTAACTCCTATTACTTTTCTATGCCTAGGTCTATCCACCAATTCCCAAGTTTCATTTTTCTCAATCATGTTAAGTTCTTCCTTCATTGCTGCTACCCACATTTTTGATTCCATTGCTTCTTCAATATTAGTAGGTTCAGTAGTTACTAAATTGCATCTATTGTAAATATCACTTAACAACCTAGTTCCTCTTACAGATTGTTCATCTTCATCTTCTATTATTTCTTCTTCATTTTCATCCGAATGATGTTCTTCATCAGATTCAGGTGAAACTTCAACTCCAACTGGTAAGTCCAATCTGTTTTCACCTAAATTTCCAGTTTCCCAATTCCAAGTTTGTTCCTCAGCAAACTTAACATTTCTTGCTATTACTGCTTGGTTTGATTTAAGATCATATATCTTATAGCCACTGGATTTTAAGCTATACCCTATTAGGATTCCAATCTCGGCTTTACGATCTAGCTTACTTCTTTTCATTTCAGGGTTGCAGTACATAGCATGGGCTTCCAAATATTTTTACATGATCTAATTTTGGTTTGAGTCCAAACCATTCTTCAAAAGGAGTTGTATCTCCTATTGATTTTGAACTCAGCCTGTTTAAGATATATGCAGCTGTACTCACAGCTTCTGCCCAAAATTTCAGGGGCAATTTCTTCTCATAGAGAAGGCATCTAGCCATCTCCATTAGGGTCCTATTTCTCCTCTCACTCACCCCATTTTGTTGTGGGGTGTATGGGACTGTGAGTTGGTGTTTAATACCTTCTTTAATAAGGTATTCCTCAAACTTATGGGAGGTGTATTCACCCCCATTATCAGTCCTCAAGGTTCTTAGGCAGCAGTTTGATTCCTTCTCAACTGCAGCCTTGAACCTTAGAAATGTTTCAAACACCTCACCTTTTGTTTTGAGGAAATAGAAAAACAATATCTACTAAAATCATCTATGAAAAGCAAAAAATACCTTGCCCCATTTAAGGACTCATTTTGCATAGGGCCACAAATATCAGAGTGTACTATCTGCAGTTTAGTGTTTGATCTAGTAGAGGAATTGTTGAATTTAACTCTAGCTTGTTTTCCTAACTGACATGCTTCACATACATCTTTTAGTTCCTGTATGTTAGGTAATCCATCTACTAGTTTTAATTCTGCCATTTTCTTTAGAGACACATAATTAACATGTCCCATGCGTTTATGCCATAAAAAGCAAATTTCCAGTTATGCTAGTGTTCATGCTTAGATGTTCAAGTTGTTTTTCTATACTAAAACACCTATTAGACATTTTTGCAGTAAACAAGGTGACACCTTGATCATCCTTGATCGTGCAAATTCCATTTAAGAACAGTAATGAGAACTTATCCTCAAGTAGTTGACCTACACTAATGAGGTTTTGATCAATTTCAGGTACATATAAGATGCTGTCAAACTTCTTTGTACCACTTAGAGTATCAATTTTAACTTCCCCTTTACCCTCAACACCTACATATTGTCCATTTGCAACTTTGACCCTAGATTTATAGCTCAAGTCTAGGTTTTCAAATAAACACAATTGAGCAGACATGTGGTTTGAACAACCACTGTCAATTAACCAAGTTTGATTACTTACCTCTGTTTTGCTGCAACTTTGGGTTGTAGTGGTTGTGAGTAATACCTCATCTTTAGTCTCCTCCACTTCAGCAACATGAGCTTGGTTTGAATTGCCATTTTTGCAGACTTTCTCAATGTGGCCGAACCGCTTTGCACTTTCACGCATTGTGCATTTTTGAGGTAACACCATGCCTCTAGGTGATTGGTCTTTCCACAATATTTGCAGGGTTGGGAATTGATCTCTTTTCTCTTTTCCTTTTGTGTTGAATCTGTTGGACTGGTTTTGGTTATTTGGCCAACTTTTTTCCTTGCCATGGTTTTCCGTATTTTGGCCTGTTTTTCGGATTTCCCGAAGAACACCTGGGAATTTTGAACCCTTGTTCTTCCTTTGAATCCAGCAGTGAATGCTTCTTCACTTATATTCTCTTGTCTCAATGCCTGCCTTTGCTCCACAGTTTGCAGTGCATTGATAAGTTCTTGAATACTTATTGTAGTCAAGTCTTTAGACTCTTCCAATGAACAAATCTTGTTCTCGAATTTTTCTGGTAAACTGACCAGAATTTTCTCCACCACTCTTGATTCTTGAATGTCTTCTCCAAGCAAAGTCATTTGGTTCACAATTTTTGACACTCTTGATGAGAACTCTTTGACATTTTCTGATTCTTTCATCTTTATGCCTTCGAATTGTCTTTTTAAGTTCATAATCTGCATCCTCTTGGATTTCTCATCTCCTTGGAACTCAGCCTTCAACTTGTCCCAAGCTTCCTTGGCTGTTTCGCATGCCATAATCCTTGAGAAAATTTCCTCATTCACTGCATTGTGAATGCAGGTAAGGGCTTTGAACTTCTTTGTTCTTTGCTCATTGTGGTATCTTAGTTGGGCCATTGTTGGATCTGCGTTTAAGGGATTTAGTTCCCTTTCAGTCTCCACATCTTCCCACAAGTCGAATGCCTTCAGATACATCCTCATCTTCACAGCCCATACTCCATAGTTCACACCTGTGAATACTGGAGATTTTGAAGAAAAAGAGTCCATGGCTGTCAGCTGGTGTTTCTTCTCTTAGTCTTGCCCTTCTTGATCAAGACTTCTCCGAATGGACAACAAGGATACCAATTGATAATTCTTGTCAATTGTTTATCCTTTTAAAGAACAAATCAAGACTTAATTCTTGATTTTAAAATCTGCCCCTTTCAAAAAAAATCCTTCTTTCCCTTTCAAGATTTTATTCAATCTTGAAAAAACTCACTTTTTCTACTCACTCGTGTTTCTCTTATCAATCCCTTTTCTAAGACCCAAGCTGCTCTGATACCAAGTTGGATTTTAGGAAAGAATTCTGAGAATTTCGTGAAAAACAGACACTGTAGAGATTTGTACGGACGAACACTTAAATCTCCAGAAAAACTGTTACTGTAGAGATCAAAAACTGGGAATGGATTTTTCCAGAAAATAAGAACTTTACGAATTTGATTGTTTTGAACAGAGAGAACAATCACACATTGGCAGAATAGCTTCGTATGGTTACTGCCATCCCATAAATTTTATTTATAAGAAAAAAAACGATTACAACGGCTAGTTTCTTTCAAAAATTCGTTACAGTTGACTTTTCCTTAATGTTTGACTATTAACTGAATTTAGCTAAACAATACAGTAATTGACTAAGAACATTAAGGATATTAATAATCCCAATTACAATATGAAAAATACTTAAACTTGATCTTCAATTCTTCATTTCTTCATGATCCTGTTTCGCAGACCTGGAATCATACTTCCAGTTTTCAACAGAAACTACCCTTCCTTCAAAGCATCATCCTTGAGAGTTCACGGTTGTATCCAGTGAATCCACTCCTCGCACCCCATCTGTCATCTGCAGATTGCACCATTGGAGGCTATGATGTTCCAGCCAGTACAATTTTATTGCAAATGCGTGGGCCATTCATAGAGATCCTACTCTGTGGAGTGACCCACCAAGTTTTAAACCCGAGAGATTTGAAAACTGGAAATCCGAAGCATACACGCATATGACTTTCGGGATGGGAGGAGAGCTTGTCCTGGGGAGGGGTTAGCCCAGAGAGTAATGGCCGTAACGTTGGGTTCGTTTATTCAATGCTTCGAGTGGGAGAAGGTTGATGGAAAAGACATCGACATGGCTGAGAAGATGCACACGCTGATGTGCAGAGTAGAGCCGATTGAGGCCATGTGTAGAGTGCGCCCACACATGGTTGATCTTCTCTCCTAGGAAGTATTTTACGAACTGTTTTTTAAAATATTAAACGGATGTGTTTTTTTTAATGGCTCAGATGATGTTAAAAATAAATAAATAAATTATTTCAATTTGTAATGCATAACCAAACACAAATACATTGTGTTATGCCGTAAATTAAATAAACTACACGGAGCTGATGCGGGCAGTACATGTAAATAGGCTGCGGTAATGTTGCCAAAAGACTCAGGATTCATGAGAATCATTGCAGCAGCACCACCATTCTTCACTTCTTGGCCTTTATCAACAACTCCTGAAAACCCACGACTCTCACATAACACAACCTTTCCCCTGACATCAACATCTTTCAAAGACCCTGGATCGCAGAATGCTGAATCATTACTATTAGCACCAGCATAAATAAGTGGCAACAGCGTTGATGAAAGAATTTTTGGCTGGTAAAACGATTGCCCGTCATATGAAGCATTATTTCCATGCAGCACCTTTGCTCTTATGTTTCTGTCAACAGTATCTGCACCTACAGTCAGGATCCACGGGGCCTCGTTCCAGCTGCGGTTCCATTGAGCTGACCATAAAAGCTCGCGCCTTGGACCCAGCTTCCAGCAGCTGAAGAGTCCAATATTAATTAAGTCATTTGTAGATTGTAAGATATATTTTTTAATGTCTATATATATTGTATCAATTTGATAATAAAAAATGTAAGAATACAATTGTCTATATAATTATTCAGTGTATTGTATTCCACCAAAATTGTGTGAGTAGTAACCCGTTCTCTGTTCTACTATTGTTTTTTTCCAACAGTTATGATCCACAATTACCACTTCTCAATAATACTGCCTAGACAGTTACTGCAAGAAAGTAGAACCCTTTTCATATTGAAGATATCTTTCATTCTTCATGAAGTCCCTCAGCGGAGAATCGTGGGACGTTTCTATGATTTCCTGAAAAGTTTTCCACCATTTCATAAAACTGCTTTCTTTCAAGAAAATTTCTGGAGATACGGCATAGTTATTGATTTGGTTCAGTGCATATTGCTCAAACATATCCAGATTCTCTTTTGCCAATTGTTTCTCCACAGCACTTGAGGTTCCAGACTTCAACAACTTGCATGAAATGAGAGCATCCTCCACTTTTGCCCAGAAACAAGAATCCTCTGTGAGAATACCAGCCACAGTTTGTTTCTTGTTATTTGGTGAGCTTTTGAGTTTCTCTGCATCATCCTCCTGCCATTTCTCCAGCAAAATGTAATGTCTAGACCTTCCATGAGCTTGATAGTCTCTTTTATCACCATCTCTATAGTATTCAGCTATATCAAGTGGTTCAACCATTCTTCTGTAGTTTCTTCCAGAGTAAAGCCAAGTCCCCCGGATGAATGCGCCTTCTTTCTGGGGCTTTCTCTCCACGCCCTCCACAAAACTTTTCCAGTAATTAGTGAGAAACTTCTTGAGCCTGGTAACTTCCCTGTCGCTGCTGCCGAGCTGGTTCTTGTAACAATCATAGTAGCCTATCCCCTTAGCCTTGCAAATCTTATTATACCATTCAAGGTGGGCCATTTTTATCTTTATCTGGTTTAATTTTTTTCTCGGGTCCATAGTCTGCACTCGTTCTGCCATCAGGATCTTTTCTCTTTCTTCTAGCTTGGAGATAAGATTATTGTTGTCCACCTTTCGCTGTTGCTGATGAATTTAAAGTGGATTAGACATTATGGACTGAAAGAACATAACAAAAACACATGAATCTTAACGTTTTGGCTTGCGAAAAACACATGAAGTCAATACCTGGGAGGTCATTTCAACTCCAATTGTCTCCAGTTGTAAGATTATTCCTGCCTTAAGTGGATGCATGTGTGATGGATCACGCTGAGAATCCCCCCTGATGATAACTTTAGATTTCAGACCATTCACCATCTCAACATAATAATCTATCTCCTGTGCTTCACAAGAATCTTGCCTCTGTGTGCTTTCCAGTAACCTTGAAACAACCACAAGGTCATCGACACAGGCACATCCCCTCTCAGAGCACAAGATAAATGTACCAAAAGCCTTGTATTCCTCTATGGCAGATTGAGTAGTATCGTTGTGGGAAATGGAAGCTTTTGGAAAGAGGTCCTTGTTGCCGGCGACATGGAGAAAGCAAGAATTCCATGTTGAACATTCTAGTATTGCTTGTCGGAGTCCTTGATTGCCGATAAATGGCGAGCCAAAAGTGATGCAGAGGGGGAGCTTCGGAGGGGGCTGAATCTTTTTTATGTTGTCCAAGAGCCATAAGGTAAATAGAGAAGCAACAGATCCTCCAATTGAGTGTCCAGTGACAATTAATGGAGTCCGCAGCAATTCACCAGTCTTTAAATCATGGATCTAAAAGTACTGTTCATAATCAGGACCATGATGCAGTGAAACAAGACAGGAACCTATTTTCGTAACATGATAATCTCCATGTTGGATTCTTCTCTTATTTTCGTCATTTAGCCTAGTCTCCTAGTCATGCAGTCATAAACTTTAAGGACCAGAAGAAATTTGGCATGTGTGTTACTTCAATATGGTCAATGTGTAGTTTTCAGACTCAATGATGTAGATTTATATTAATGAAACATGGCCAAAATAGAGCAGAGCAGAACGTAAATGAGATGATGAATGCGATGAAAACTGCCAAATGGCCAGCAGAAGTTCAAAAAATCATGAAAACAACTCCATGTTGAGAAAAAGATTCAGAAGGATACCTGAGTTTTGAGCTGGGACAGCTCCTTAAAATGGGCTTTAAAAAGGGTGATTGCACCTCGGTGAATTGAAAACGACCTGTTTCTTTCAGTGCATAAGAAGTCAAAGATCGGCAGCTCCAGCTCCTTGAGAGTTTTTGATGAAACCAAATCTCCTCCCTGTCGAAGAAGTTCTTGCCTTGATACAGCAGAAGTGGTGAAGGCTATGAGGGTATACTTCGATTTCTTATCGAGCTTGTATCTTAGGGAGACACTGCTACAGCCTTGTTGATCTGAATTGGTTTCTGTTTGAAGGTCCTTTATCGCACCGCATGATAGCTCCAGCAAACCAGAGTTCACCACCATGTCTGCCAAATCTAGTCCACTGATAAATCTGTTGAAAACTGGAAATGTGATTCCAGGCCTGCGAAACAGGATCTTGAAGAACTGAAGAATTGAAGATCAAGCTTTAAGTGTTTTTAGTTTTGATTTCATATTGTAATTCGGATTATTAATATCCTTAATGTTCTTTGTCTATTACAGCAGTGTTTAGTTAAATTCAGTTATTAGTCAACATTATAGAAAAGTCAACTGTAACGATTTTTTGAAAGAAACTAGCCGTTGTAATTGTTTGATTCTTATAAATAAAATTTATGGGATGGCAGTAACCATATGAAGCTATTCTGCCAATGTGTGATTGTTCTCTCTACTCAAAACTATCAATTTCGTAAAGTTCTTTTTTCTGGAAAAATACATTCCCAGTTCTTAATCTCCACAGTAACTGTTTTTCTGGAGATTTTAGAGTTCGTCCGTACGAATCTCTACAGTGTTTGTTTTTCACGAAATTCTCAGAATTCTTTCTTAAAATCCAACATGGTATCAGAGCCAGGTTGGTCTTAGAAAAGGGATTGATAAGAGAAACACGATTGAGTAGAAAAAGTGAGTTTTTTTTTCAAGATTGAATAAAATCTTGAAAGGGAAAAGAAGGATTGTTTTTGAAATTGGCAGATTTTTAAAATCAAGAATTTAGTCTTGATTTGTTCTTTAAAAGGATAAACAATTGACAAGAATTATCAATTGGTATCCTTGTTGTCCATTCGGTGAAGTCTTGATCAAGAAGTGCAAGACTAAGAGAAGAAACACCAAGGCGACGGACATGGACTCGTTTTCTTCAAAATCTCCAAGTATTCACAGGTGAGAATTATGGAGTATGGGGCCGTGAAGATGAGGATGTATCTCGAAGGCATTTGATTTGTGGGAGGATGTTGAGAATGAAAGGGAACTGAATCCCTTGAACGAAGACCCTACAATGGCCCAATTAAGATACTACAATGAGCAAAGAACAAAGAAGTTCAAAGCCTCTTACCCGCATTCACAATGCAAAGTGAATGAGGAAATCTTTTTCAAGGATTATGGCATGTGAAACAGCCAAGGAAGCTTGGGACAAGTTGAAGGCTGAGTTCCAAGGTGATGAGAAATCCAAGAGGATGCAGATTATGAACTTAAGAAGACAATTCAAGGCATAAAGATGAAAGGATCGAAACTGTCAAGGAGTTTTCATCAAATGTGTCAAAGATTGTAAATGAAATGAGACTGCTTGGAGAAGAGATGCAAGAATCAAGAGTTGTGGAGAAGGTTCTGGTCAGTTTGCCAGAAAAATTTGAAAACAAGATTTGCTCATTGGAAGAGTCAAAAGATTTTACCACAATGAGGCTTCAAGATCTCATTAATGCACTGCAAACTGTGGAGCAAAGGCGGGCATTAAGACGAGGAGAACACAAGTGAGGAAGTCTTTGCGGTTGGATTCAAAGGAAGAACAAATTTTCAGAATTCCCAGAATTCACAAGTGTTCTTCAGGAACCCAGAAAACTCAAATTCTGGAAATTCGTGGCAAAGGAAAAGTTGGCAAAATAACCAATACCAATCTAACCAGTCCAACAGATTTAGCACAAAAGGAAAAGAGAAAAGAGATCAATTCCCTACCTGCAGATATTGCCAAAAGACCAATCACCTAGAGGCATGGTGTTACCTCAAAAATGTGCAATGCAGGAAGTGCAAGCAGTTCGGCCACATTGAGAAACTCTGCAAAAATGGCAATGAAAACCAAGCTCATGTTGCTGAAGAGGAGGAGACTAAAGAGGAGGTATTATTCACAGCCACTACAACTCAAAGTTGCATCAAAACAGAGGTAAGTAATCAAACTTGGTTAATAGACAGTGGTTGTTCAAACCACATGTCTGCTGATTTGAACTTGTTTGAAAACCTTGATATAAACTATAAATCTAGAGTCAAGGTTGCCAATGGACAATATGTAGGTGTTGAGGGTAAAGGTGAAGTTAAAATTGACACTTTAACTGGGTTAAAAAGGTTTGAGAACATCTTATATGTTCCTGAAATTGATCAAAACCTCATTAGTGTAGGCCAACTACTTGAGGATAATTTCTCATTACTGTTTTTAAATGGCATTTGCACGATCAAAGATGATCAAGGAGTCATTCTATTTACTGCAAAAATGTCTAATAGGTGTTTTAGTATAGAAAAACAACTTGAACATCTAAGCATGAACACTAGCATAACTGGAAATTCTGTTTTATGGCATAAACGCATGGGACATGTTAATTATGTGTCCCTAAAGAAAATGGCAGAATTAAAACTAGTTGATGGATTACCTAACATACATGAACTAAAAGATGTATGTGAAGCATGTCAGTTAGGAAAACAAGCTAGAGTTAAATTCAACAATTCCTCTACTAGATCAAACACTAAACTGCAGTTAGTACATTCTGATATTTGTGGCCCTATGCAAAATGAGTCCTTGAATGGTGCAAGGTATTTTTTGCTTTTTATAGATGATTGTAGTAGATATTGTTGGGTCTATTTCCTCAAAACAAAAGGTGAGGTGTTTGAAACATTTCTAAAGTTCAAGGCTGCAGTTGAGAAGGAATCAAACTGCTGCCTAAGGACTTTGAGGACTGACAATGGGGTGAATTCACCTCCCATAAGTTTGAGGAATACCTTACTAAAGAAGGTATTAAACACCAACTCACAGTCCCATACACCCCACAACAAAATGGGGTGAGTGAGAGGAGAAATAGGACCCTAATGGAGATGGCTAGATGCCTTCTCTATGAGAAAAAATTGCCCCTGAAATTTTGGGCAGAAGCTGTGAGTACAGCTGCATATATTTTGAATAGGTTAAGTACAAAATCATTAGGTGATACAACTCCCTTTGAAGAATGGTATGGAGATAAACCTAAACTAGACCATGTAAAAATATTTGGTAGCCCATGCTATGTACTGCAACCAGAAATGAAAAGAAGTAAGTTAGATCAGAAAGCCGAGACTGGAATCCTAATAGGGTATAGCTCAAAATCTAATGGCTATAAGATATATGATCTTAAATCAAACCAAGCAGTAATAGCAAGAAATGTTAAGTTTGCTGAAGAACAAACTTGGGATTGGGAAACTGGAAAATTAAGTGAAAGCAGATTGGACTTACCAGTTGAAGTTGAAGCTTCACCTGAATTTGATGAAGAACATCATTCGGATGAAGATGAAGTAGAAATACTAGAAGATGAAGATGAACAATCTGTAAGAGGAACTAGGTTGTTAAGTGACATTTACAATAGATGCAACTTAGTAACCACTGAACCTACTAATATTGAAGAAGCAATGGAATCAAAAATTGTGGGTAGCAAAGCAATGAAGGAAGAACTTAATATGATTGAGAAAAAATGAAACTTGGGAATTGGTGGATAGACCTAGGCATAGAAAAGTAATAGGAGTTAGATGGATATACAAAACTAAACTCAATGCTGATGGGAGTATAAATAAAAACAAAGCAAGATTGGTAGTTAAGGGCTATGCACAAGAACAAGGCATTGACTATCAAGACACTTTTGCACCAGTTTCTAGGATGGATACAATTAAATTGCTGCTTGTTTTAGCCACTCAAAAGGGGTGGTTAGTTTGGCAAATGGATGTCAAATCTGCTTTTCTAAATGGTACTTTAGATGAAGAAATATATGTGGAACAACCACAAGGTTTTGAGGATGAATCAAACTTGAACAAAGTCTACTTATTAAAGAAGGCTTTGTATGGATTAAAGCAAGCTCCTAGAGCTTGGTATAGCAAGTTAGATGAATACTTGACAAGTCTAGAATTTGAGAAAAGCCTAAATGAAGCAACTCTTTATGTCAAGAAAGTTGGAGATCAAATCATGATAATTTCAGTTTATGTTGATGACTTGTTGCTCACGGGTAACAATGAGCAATTCATTGATGAGTTTAAGAGAAACATGAAAAACAAATTTGAGATGAATGATCTTGGTTTATTAGCACACTTCTTAGGAATGGAAATTTCACAAACTAAGAAAGGGTGTTTTGTTTGTCAAAAAGCAATTCATAAGTAAATTGCTCAACAGATTTGCAATGGAGAATTGCAAACCTGTCAGCACACCAATGGTGCTTGGAATGAAATTAACAAAACAAGATGGATCCCCTAGTGCAGATGGAAGAATATATAGGAGCCTAATTGGAAGTTTATTGTACCTATCTTCAACTAGGCCAGATATAGTTTTCACAGTTAACTACCTATCTAGATTCATGCAATACCCTAGTCAAACACACTACACAGCTGCAAAGAGAGTGTTGAGATACTTGAAAGGAACCATGGATTTTGGAGTTTATTTCAGTAGAATGAACACAATCAAATTAAAAGGGTTTTGTGATAGTGATTGGGGTGGTAGTGATGAGGAAATGGTAAGTACATCTGGATATTGCTTTGCAATAGGAGAAGGAATTTTTTGCTGGAATTCGAAAAAGCAACCTGTTGTTGCTCATTCAACAGCAGAGGCAGAGTATATCTCTGCATATGCTGCTTCCAATCAGTTGGTTTGGCTGAGAAAGGTCTTGAAAGACTTGAATTGTGAACAAGAAGAACCTACTGACCTATTTTGTGACAACCAATCAGCAATAGCTATTTCAAAGAATTCAGTGTTCCATGATAGAACCAAACATATGAAGATAAAGTTTCATGCACTTAGACAATTTCAACAAGAAGGAGAACTAGTGATGAAGTACTGCAGCTCCAATGAACAACTAGCTGACTTATTCACAAAGTCTCTGGCAAAGGAGAGGTTCGAGGAACTGAGGAACATGGTGGGAATGCGCAGCTCAGGAATCAAGGGGGAGTGTTGAAAACTGGAAATGTGATTCCAGGCCTGCGAAACAGGATCTTGAAGAACTGAAGAATTGAAGATCAAGCTTTAAGTGTTTTTAGTTTTGATTTCATATTGTAATTCGGATTATTAATATCCTTAATGTTCTTTGTCTATTACAGCAGTGTTTAGTTAAATTCAGTTATTAGTCAACATTATAGAAAAGTCAACTGTAACGATTTTTTGAAAGAAACTAGCCGTTGTAATTGTTTGATTCTTATAAATAAAATTTATGGGATGGCAGTAACCATATGAAGCTATTCTGCCAATGTGTGATTGTTCTCTCTACTCAAAACTATCAATTTCGTAAAGTTCTTTTTTCTGGAAAAATACATTCCCAGTTCTTAATCTCCACAGTAACTGTTTTTCTGGAGATTTTAGAGTTCGTCCGTACGAATCTCTACAGTGTTTGTTTTTCACGAAATTCTCAGAATTCTTTCTTAAAATCCAACAAAATCTGCAAACAAGAACAACACACGCAGACAGAGCAGCATGGAGCCTGTTAGAAATAAGAAAGTAAATGCAAATAGGGAAGCAGGGTAGAATATAGAAAGAACGTTTTGCTTACAGGGGATGGCGGCTCATTGTTGAGTTGTGCTTTGCTAGATTGGCTCAGGAACACAGTTATAAGAATAAAATAGGAAGAGTAAAAGGCAGAGATTGAACAGGTCAATAAAAGTACACATTTGACTTTTGACGTTGTACTCAGCTCTTTCGCCACGGACAAAATTTCGATCACATACTGGGAAATTACAACGCAATCTCTATGTGCTTTCCATGTATCGCCTGTTTTTCTTTCCTTCTTCGAACCCATAGTTTTTCTTGCTAAAATTACTAATTTCTGGTATGTTCGATTTGGTTTCTTAGCACTAACGCGCTATCTTGAACTCATCATGTCCCGCCATGGCGGGATAGGGTGGTTATCGATAAATCTACGGCGTCGTTGAATTCCTGAACCCCAACTACTATAAAACTTCTCATCAACTTTGACTATTAATTACCTTTCTTGTCTTTGGAATGACAGGGCATTTATCCAAATATTCTGCATCATTCTGGCATCCAACAGCCCATTTGATTAGACTTGATTCTTGCCAACGCAAATCTAGTAGGGGTTTAGAGCTCGAGCAGTAGACCAGGAAGCAACAGCACCTGGCCCGATAGCATTCAACTCTCCCTAGCCCTCTGTCATATGAAAAAAACAGAGCACGGAAAGATGGAGTTTGTAGCCCTTAGGCAGGAAAGACTGAAATGGCCAACTTCCTCCTTGGGGCAGGTTGCAATTTTTATTGAAATTTTGTGTATATTCGTAGAGGATGTACAAACATGCACTTAGTCTACTCTGGCGGCACCTGCATTAAGTGGCATATATTAAATAAAAATAATGTAAGCTTTAAAATTAAAATCATGCACGATATCTGCAGGTAACATTCACACACACCTAACATTTCCCATGCGACTGATCCCCGAACTGCACGCTACTTGTCGTCAACATACTCAGTTATTTACACGTCATGTCTTTGAAAAAACCTTCACAGTTCACATCACTCCTCTCCATACTCTTCAACTAAAGTTTCGGATTTGCTACCTAGAATCGTAAACTGTGTCTTTGCATGGCTTCTGTACCCTTCGAGTCTCATTCATCTTCTTCGTCCTCTTCTAGACATGGATCGACCTACGATGTCTTTTTGAGTTTTAGAGGAGCAGACACTCGAAACAAGTTTACAGATCATCTTTATGCTGCCTTAGACCAGGCAGGAATCTATACGTTTCGGGACGGTAATGCACTTCCTCTAGATGGTGTCTTGACGAACTTGTAAAGACTCTTGAGTGTAGGCATACCATGGGGCAACTTATTGTTCCTGTATTCTATGATATAGATCCGTCAGATGTTCGAAAACAGAAATGGAATGTTGGTGAAGCTCTCAAGAGAAAAGAAGACTTTGAGGCTGAAATGGAGAAATTGAAAAGGTGGAGAGAAGCTTTTGATGAAGCCGGAAAAATATCTGGATGGATTCTGAAGGATATGGGAAATGGGTATGTCTCTCTCTCCCTCCGATCTAATTTCACTCTTCAATAGTGTACTTTTTAATCAAAACAATTCCTAAAACCAATTTAGTAAAATCGAAGCAGTCATTGGAGTAGATGTTAAACGGGAGATTAGCTTAGCTGTAATAGGACTTTCCATACATAAAAAGGACAAACACTAGAGATAGGAATCCTACAGAAACACACATTAGTGTATCCTAGTAGAATAAGGAAAGTGTGTAATGTATGTATATATATAAAGCATTCCTCCTACGAGAGAAGAATACACAAGGGAGAAATTAAACCCCCACTCTGTAATATTTAGCAGTAGATGCCTAATTGCTTCCAATTAAAATCATTGTGATGACCCATTATACACATTATATGTATGGACAAACCGACACTTTAAAAAAGCTTCTTTCCATATGTTTAGCTTCTCTTCCAAATATGACTTGATTTTTTTGCAATTAACAGGTATGAATCCAAATTTATTCAAAAGATTGTTGAAGATGTGTTGCATAAATTAGGTCCCAGATGCTTAGATGTTGCCAGGTATCCGGTAGGTATGGAGTCTCGTGTTGATTATATTATTGACCTGCTAAGCATCCACTCCAACGATGTTCGAGTTGTGGGTGTGTATGGGATGCCAGGAATTGGTAAGACAACAATAGCGAACGCTGTATTTAATCCACTAAGTCATGGAGTTGAGGGGAGCTATTTTATTTCAAAAGTCAAAGAAAAAACAGAAGAGCAATTACAGGAACAGCTTCTTTATGATATTTTGAAGCCAAATACTTGGAGGATTGATAATATTCCAAAAGTAATCAAGAAAACTCTTCCCCAAAGGCCAGAAAAGAGAATTTTAGCAAGACAAGTTTATAAAGCAACAGAGAAAAGACGGGGTAATTATTAGCACCAGAAATAAGAAATGGGGTGCCCATCACCGCATCCAGGCTCATTGATCAAGCTGCAAAAGTAGAATAGCACAAGTGGATGTGCTCAACCTCACATCATGTTGCATCTTCTTTTATGTTTACGGAGGAATAGTCGGGTTTCACCATCATAAAGAGTTCCTTTTTGTTAGTTATTTATTTTAGTCCTGCATTGTTTGATTAATTGTTTTTTAGTCATTGTTGTTTTAATTCAGCTGCATTTCAATTCAGTCAAGGTTGTCCGAGTCTTTAGGAATTGTTGATCACGTGTAAAATGACAGTGCAGCTCTTGTGCTCACTTCATGCGTAGTGGTCTGTGTAGTGGCTCTTCAATCGTGTCTTTGTGGCAGCGTGTTACATGATAATGGAGTCCATATCATGGCTGTCATGTGTGTCTTTCTTTGCTATAAATTGTAAGCTTTCAATTCAGTTTTTTAATAAATTCAATTCAGCAATCAATTGTGATTTGTGAACAGTAAAAACAACTACTGTGCAAATTAATTTCTGGCATTCTTAAAATCCTGTTTTCCCCTGTTTTCGTTTTTCTTCTTCAAACACTTTCAATTGGTATCAGAGCTTTAGTCTTGAGGGATCTGTGTGTGAGGTTGTCTTGTTTGTGTGTTGCGATCATGGAGTCTGAATCAAGCTTCTCTTCAATTGCTCCATCAATTTTCGATGGAGAGAATTATCACATGTGGGCTGTTCATATGGAGGCTTATCTGGAAGCAATGGATCTTTGGGATGCAGTGGAAGAGGATTATGCAATTCCTGCACTTGCAAACAATCCCACCTTGACGCAAATCAAAACTCATAAAGAGTTGAAGACAAAGAAATCAAAGGCCAAAGCATGCTTGTTTGCTGCGGTTTCAGCAACAATTTTCACTAGGATCATGTCTCACAAGTCAGCAAAATCCATCTGGGATTATCTCAAAGAAGAATATGCAGGAGATGAAAGGATAAGAGGAATGCAGGTATTGAATCTTATCAGAGATTTCAAATTGCAAAAAATGAAGGAGTCTGAAACAATTAAGATGTATTCAGACAGACTTCATGGAATTGCAAACAAAATCAAACTACTTGGTTCTGATTTTAGTGATTCCAGAATTGTTGAAAAATTGTTAGTTACTGTACCTGAGAGGTATGAAGCTACAATTACTACCTTGGAAAATACCAAGGACCTGTCAAAAATCTCTTTGGCAGAATTGTTGAATTCTTTGCAAGCACAAGAGCAGAGGAGACACATGAGAGAGGAGGTCAACACCGAAGGAGCTTTGTTTGCAAAGCATCGTGGAGGTGATAAAAGCAAGTGGAAGAAGAAGAAGGGTCAAGATGGTAATTTTTCTCATTCTGCCGCAGCCTATAACAACAGCAAGAAGGGAAACTTCAAGGGCAAATATCCTCCTAGTCATCACTGCAACAAGGAAGGCCATCCCCCATTCAAATGTTGGAGGAGACCTGATGCAAAGTGTGCAAAATGCAACCAGCTTGGGCATGAAGCCGTGATTTGCAAAGGGAAAAATCAACAGCAGCAGCAGGAGAGTGCAACTCAAATTGCCAAAGAAGAAGATGAAGATCAACTCTTTATAGCAACCTGTTTTGTAAGTGAAACCTCTACTGAAAGTTGGTTAATTGATTCAGGTTGTACAAATCACATGACCAATGACAAAAAGCTTTTCAAAAGCTTGATGCTGACTGAAATTACCAAAGTTAAAATTGGTAATGGTGATTACATTTCTGTCGAAGGGAAAGGAACCATCACCATCACTAGCAGCAGTTGTGTCAAGTTAATTTCTGATGTTCTTTATGTTCCAGAAATTAACCAAAATTTGCTAAGTGTTGGCCAGCTAATTGAAAGGGGTCTTAAAGTGGTCTTTGAAGATGGGTGCTGTCATATGTTTGATGCTAATAGAGAGGAGATTCTCAAAGTCAAAATGAAGGGGAAAAGCTTCTTTTTTAATCCAATAAAAGAAGAGCTTTTAGCATTCACAACTGCAGCTAGCCACACGGAATTGTGGCATAAGAGACTTGGCCACTGTCACTTGCAACGTATGCAAGCCATGAAGGAGCTCACAGTTGGACTTCCAACATTTGATGACAATTTTCAAAATTGTGATGCTTGCCAATTCGGGAAACAAAGACGAAGGGCTTTTCCACCTTCATCATGGAAAGCCACTCGCAAGCTGCAGCTCATTCACTTAGATGTGGCAGGCCCTCACAGAATTGAATCATTCGCAGGTAGCAGATATTATGTCATTTTCATTGACGATTTTTCGCGAATGTGCTGGATTTTTTTCTTGAAATTCAAGTCAGAAGTGGCTGGAGTGTTCTGGAATTTCAAGAGGCTTGTGGAAAACCAAAGTGGCTGCAAAATTCAGACCGTGAGGACTGACAATGGAACTGAATACACATCTTCGACATTCAACATATTTTGCGAAGAAGCTAGTATTGAACACCAACTTACTGCCCCTTACACTCCTCAGCAAAATGGAGTGAGTGAGAGGAGAAATCGCAACATTATAGAGATGGCAAGAAGCATGTTGCATGAGAAGGACTTGCCCAAAAAATTTTGGGCCGAAGCAGCAAGCACTGCTGTGTATTTGCAGAACAGGATGTCCATAAAAGCTGTCAAGAACATGACGCCATTTGAAGCTTGGTATGGCTACAAACCTTCACTCAATTTTCTAAGAGTGTTTGGTTGTGTATGTTTTGCTCACATTCCACAGGTCAAGCGAGATAAGCTAGACAGAAAATCAGAACCTGGCATCTTCATCGGGTATTGCTCATCTTCAAAGGCGTACAAAGTCTATCAACCAAAGACAAGGAAGATAGTTGTGAGCAGAGATGTGATTTTCCATGAGGAGCAAAAGTGGAATTGGGAGCCAACAAGTGAAACCAACAGCAGCAAACTCATATCCATGTCTGATTTTCAACCAGTAGCAGAAGAAGAAGAAGAAACATACTTGGAAGATGAGGAACCAATTCGTGGAACAAGGTTGCTTCAAGACATCTATCAAAGATGTAATGTGGCTGTATGTGAGCTTGCTGATTACTTTGAAGCTGTCAAAAATGAGATGTGGCTGAAGGCAATGGAAGAGGAGATGTCAATTATAGAGAAGAACAAGACTTGGGTGCTGGTTGAAAGGCCAAAAAACAGGAAAGTGATTGGTGTAAAATGGGTGTTCAGGACAAAACTGAACGCGGATGGAACCATCAACAAGTACAAGGCAAGACTTGTCGTAAAGGGCTATGCACAAATTTTTGGAGTTGATTACTCCGACACATTTGCCCCGGTAGCCAGACTTGACACCATCAGACTTGTGTTAGCATTGGCAGCCCAAAATGGATGGAAGGTTTTTCAATTGGATGTAAAATCCACCTTTCTTAATGGCAGCTTACAGGAGGAGATTTATGTGGATCAACCTGAAGGATTTGCTGCACCAGGACAAGAAGAGAAGGTTTATTTGCTGAAGAAGGCTCTATATGGCGTGAAACAAGCACCTAGAGCATGGTATAGCAAGATTGATGAGCACCTATCATGGCTGGGATTTATGAAGAGCCTGTCCGAAGCCACTCTTTATGTGAAGCATAAAGAAAATGATTTGCTTATTGTCTCTCTTTATGTTAATGATCTTCTAATTATAGGAAGCAACATTAAGCAAATTGATGGATTCAAAGGGGAGATGATGGAGATTTTCGAAATGATAGACCTTGGGTTAATGTCATATTTTCTTGGGATGGAAATTAAGCAAGAAGAGCATGAAGTCTTCATTTGCCAAAGAAAATATGCCAAGGAAATTCTCAAGAAATTCCACATGGAAGATTGCAAGGCTATGGCTACTCCAATGAATTCGAAGGAGAGTTTAAGCAAAGATGATGGTGCAGACAAGGTGGATGAAAATTATTTCAGAAGTATGGTTGGTTGTCTAATGTATTTAACGGAAACTAGACCAGATATTCTATTTGTTGTCAGCATCCTTTCTCGTTTTATGCATTACGCTAGCGAGAATCATCTTAAAACAGCAAAGAGAGTCATTAGATATATCAAAGGGACTGTTGCCTTTGGTATAAAATTTACGAAATGTCAAAATTCCAAACTGCTGGGATTTTCTGACAGTGATTGGGGAGGTTTTGTGGATGACATGAAGAGCACCTCTGGCTACTGTTTTAGCTTGGGATCAGGAGTATTTTCATGGAGCTCGAAGAAGCAAGAAACTGTGGCACAATCAACTACTGAGGCTGAATTTGATGCTGCCATAGCTGCAGCAAACCAAGCGGTATGGCTGAGAAAATTATGCCGTGACTTATACTGGAATCAATTGGAACAAACCGAATTGTTTGTGGATAATCAAGCAGCAATTGCAATCTCGTGCAATCCAATTTTTCATGGGAGAACAAAGCATTTCAAGATCAAATATTTCTTTTTGAGGGAAGTGCAGAAGGAAGGTGAAATCAAAGTCATTTACTGCAAGTCTGAAGAGCAACTTGCTGACATTTTCACAAAACCATTGCCAGCCAACCAGTTTGAATTTCTGAGGGAGAAACTCGGTATTTGCAGCTCCTAAAATATGGAGGACTGTTAGTTATTTATTTTAGTCCTGCATTGTTTGATTAATTGTTTTTTAGTCATTGTTGTTTTAATTAAGCTGCATCTCAATTCAGTCAAGGTTGTCCAAGTCTTTAGGAATTGTTGATCACGTGTAAAATGATAGTGCAGCTCTTGTGCTCACTTCTTGCGTAGTGGTCTGCGTAGTGGCTCTTCAATCGTGTCTTTGTGGCAGCGTGTTACATGATAATGGAGTCCATATCATGGTTGTCATGTGTGTCTTTCTTTCCTATAAATTGTAAGCTTTCAATTCAGTTTTTTAATAAATTCAATTCAGCAATCAATTGTGATTTGTGAACAGTAAAAACAGCTACTGTGCAAATTAATTTTTGGCATTCTTAAAATCTTGTTTTCCCCTGTTTTCGTTTTTCTTCTTCAAACACTTTCAAACACTTTCACTTTTGATTGATTATAAGCAAAAAAATCCTCACATAAATCATCATGGCCCTGTTTCCCAAATCAGAAATTTATCATTTCAGTATCTTCTCACCACATTTTATACTCTTTGTTGCATTTCCAAAATCCCTAGTGATGACATAGTAACAAGAACAATATGAAGCTACACACACAAAAATAACACTATATCTCACAGAAATGTCACCTTAGAACAGTAGAAACAGTTACCACAAGGCATGATAAAAGCTCCAACAACACGAGAGCCAACTAGAAATCTGAAAATGAAGAATTGGAAATATGAAAATGAAGAACAGAAAATTCATAATTCACATTATTATCATCTCCCTGCATGATAAAGAGCATAGCTAATTAAGCTCAAAGTAGGCTTTCAAACTTATTTTTTCACCAATTAAGTCTCTAATACACTTAATTTGACCCATTTAAAGTATAATTAAGTCATTGCACCTAATTAAATCCTTCAATTGAACTCAAATTAATTCTTAAATATATTTAAATTTTAATTTGGTTCATGATTGAATCATATTGGCCTATTAAAAATCTAATTATAAAAAAAATTTAAATATGTATTTTTCTTCATTTTTTTGACAAAATACGGTTACAATTGAGCCTCTAAATTTGTCAAAAATTTCTAGCATGATTTTTCATCACACCCGCCCCCTTTTATTTTTATTATTTTTTGGAATAATCCAGAAATGGGTTATTACACAATGCACAAGCCACAGAGAAGACTTGAAATCAGAGAACCATGATTTTCATTTCTTTCATTAATTTGCTAGCAACAAGAAAAGGCAAGAATAAATTATTTGCTAGAGATGGAGCAAAACAATTTGGAAATCTTGAAGATATTTGGCCATGTTCTTGAACATTTTTTTTATAGTGGAAAAGTGTCTTTTGAAATATTTTGGGCCAAATAATTATCTTATAAGCTAAACGAGGATAGGGATTTCAGTAGTAATAAATAGTGTTTTGCACTGTTCATCTAGACTCAGAGGCACTATGAATTCGCATTGTAAAATTATTATTTTGTCCCTTTATTTACTGCATTTTTAGCCTTGGGTCCAGAGATATTTTTGATTTTTTTATCTTTCTGTGCATAGTGAAGTAACCATAATACCCATGAATAAGACAAAAATGCATTGTTATCGCCGGGGCATTAAGGTTATTGCATATATTTTTTAATTGGCTAAATATGAAAATACCCCCTAGTAAGAAAAAAATAAACAGTAATCCCCGGGGTCAGTAAGTAACTGTACTTTTTTTTTAAATAACCAAATACGTATATACCCCCATATAAGACAAAATCCAAGAGTTGGTTGCAGGGGTGTGCTGGTAATTTACATTTTTTAATATATATTCTAACACGATATTGTTGGCCTGTCACCGTACGCGATGACCGTTTCCATGCTCACGCGGGTTTTGGGCGGCACGTGCGGTGGTTTTCGGTGTGAAAACAACACCCTACCAACATCTAGAATTATTCTCCGCCATGCTATCTTCCACATGGTGAGGTGCATGGGGGTCTAAGATGGCTGAAGACGTGCTGGTGGTCGGTTGAAGTTTCCCCCTCTTTTCTCTCTCCTACGTGCAAAAGTACCTGTTAGCCCACGCTGTTTATTGACTTTTCATTGTAGTTCCTGATATTTTGATTTTTGTTTATGGTCCTTATATATGTTATATAAGTTTTGATTTGTTTCAATTGTATCCTTCAATTCAAATTGATTATTTATTTTAGTTTCATTTTGGTCCCTATTCTTTTAATTTCCGGTTATGTGTTAAATTCTTTAATTTTTTCAGTATCAAAGTTTTGATTTGTTTTAATTTTGTGCTTTAAATGAAATTTATTATATACGTGTTTTCCATTTCAGCCCTTATACTTTTAATTTTGGATATTATTTTAATTCCTTTATTTTTTTATATATATATATTTCTTTAATGGTTTCAATTTTTGTCTATGTTTATATATACATCCTCGTAATTTTTGTTTCTAATTTTTATTATTTCCACTGTTATTAAGGTTTTTTTAAGTGATGTTTAAATTTTAATATGTTGGTGATCATTTGAACATTTATATTTATTATTTTTTCTCTTTGTTTTTTTATTTTTAATTTTTATTTATTCTTCAAGTCAAATAATTTTTTAAAATCTAATAATATTTATATTTGTTTTGTCATTTTTTTTAATTGCTTTTTTGTTAATATTGTTAGGTGTTGAAATTTCTAATTATTATAGATAAGGCATTCAAAACAATAATAATGATTATTTTTCTTATAAATATGTGAGACTAATTATATATTTTTATATTTATTTAATATTAGTGCCTTAATATATATATATATATATATATATATATAAATGACCTAGGTTTTTTTGAAGAAAAAAATTTAATTTCAGTGTTCTAAAATACTCTTAATATGATAATATGAGGAATAAATCGTATAAAATAAAAAAAAATTATATTATAATTTTACTAATTAAATATTAAAATAACCAATTAGAAGATAAAAAAATCAATCAATTTCTTATATAAAAAAACCCTACACAACGCACAGACAAGTTACCTCATATATCCTAAAAAAACACCCGTGATATCCAAATCCAATAATTGCCTGTCAAATGAGAATAATCTTCTTTGATTCTTGAAATGCAATGACGACGGAAAGATGTGAGAAGTTGGACTCGAACTTTCCGTAAAAATTAACAATATTGTCACTGATAACATTCTTAATTATTTCAATTACAGTCATTACTATATATATGTGAATCAACTGTATGATTTTTTTATTTAATGGGAGAAGAAAAATCAATTAATCAATTTATATATTTCATCTACTGTTAATGATAGTCATAAATCAAAAGATTTCTATTAGATAAATTTATTTTAGAATATATATTTATTATATTGAAAAATTTTCTATACTTGAGCATGGATAATCAGAGGTATTTATATAAAATATTTATATATATATATATATATATATATATATATATATATTTTAATTATATAAAATATTTAACACTTTCAAATTTCACATCAAGGGACAGTCAAAAAATCTCTCCCAGTTCCCTCTAGAAAGTCAACGATTACTACCACTGGGTCAATGGTTTTGTTAGCGAAGTGACTTTAAAAGAAAGAAGAAATTGCTACTATTTTTCATCCCTTTCTTGGAAAATGCTATTCGTCAATGCAAGACGTGAAATTGCACATGCAAAGGAAGAAGACAGGTTCAACGTAACTTCCTTTTCTTCAATGATTATCTTGGTTCAACGTAGCTCTTGATGTAAGTTTATGTTTTTCCAATTTTATTCTAAAAAATTATCCAATAGCATACTTCAACATTGATAGGTTGAGAATTATTTTTTTCTTCAAAGTTGGTGATTTTTGACATCGATCTTCATGATGTTAGGATTGAGAGAGTTTGCAGAATTGAAAAAAGAATTAGTTTAGAGAAGGGAAGAGGGAGAAGAGAGAAAAGAGAGGGAAACTGAAATTTTAGAATTACATTGTATTGAATTCTGTTTTGCATACCTTTGTTGTGTGTGCACTTCTCTATTTATACACATTACACTATTCTAGACTATTCTTCTTCTATACTCTAACATCCCCCCTCAATCTCATGCTTTGACAAACCAAGCATGAGATTGCAACAATGAAAATGAAATACAAGAGTACTTAATTCTTTTGACAAACAGTATGTAAACGAGAGAAGAGAAGGAATTTCATTGGTCTATTTCTTGACCAGAATTTCATTTATCTACTTCAGTTTTTCTGAAGGATTTCATTTGGCTTCTTCAGTTTTTCTGAAGCTTTTCTGAAGTTTTTCTTCAGCTTTTCTTCAGCTTTTCTGAAGTTTTTGCCGATGAATTTCTTAATCTGTGTAAGAATTCATTTTCTTCTTCTTCTTCTTCTTTATTGGATTAAGTTTTTCTAAATCTCTTTCGTTTTTATTCAAAACGGTAGGATGATAGACATAAAACGGCACACCACAACATAAACGACACAGTACAACCACACAATAACAACGCATAGAAATAAAAGAAAAGAAAGGCATAAAGGAAAACTAAAAAAAAACCCTAGCTCTCCGCCGCTTAAGCATTTTGAGGACCCGGCATCCACTCTTCTTCTTCTTGTGCTAGATCTTCTTGGGCTTTGGTGTAGGTCTTCTTCTTTCTCTTCTTGGCACCACCCCTCAACTAAAGCACCAAATGGAGAGTGGACTCCTTCTCGATTTTGTAGTCAGCGAGCGAGCGACCATCTTTGAGCTGTTTTCCAGCGAAAATGAGACGCTGCTGGTCTGGCGGGATGCCCTCAGGCTTAGCAAGTTGCAGAGTGATAATCTGAATAGGCTTAGTGTTTGATTTGTGGCTGACACTGCTGCTCACTTTGCGACGAGACTACCAACCATCGATTCATAGTTCATGTTGTTGCTCTCTGCTTTCTAGAAGGCGATGTGAACTGGATCTGGAACATAGAAACGTTTTTTTTTTTTTTTCTCAGCCTTCTTACGAGTCTCTTCATCTTCACTAGCAGATTCATCATCTTTGCTTGACGCTACAGGAGTAGCCTGTGGTTTTTCAGGCTTGGCAGCTTTATTTGTACCAGGAGCAAGCTTGACGTGCGCCACTTTCTCAAATGGAATTTCATCGACATCAGCAGAAAACTCAGAATCATTTTCAGAATTAGCACTGCTTGATGAAGAGAAGTTGGAGGATGGTGTTCAATCTGGTGATAGCTTTTCAAGCACACCAACTGGAGGTGAGACTCCTAATGTTATTGACCTTCGTAAGCAGCAGAGAAAAGAACCCGAGAGGCCTCTCGAAGAAAAACAATAGTGAATCGCTGCTGCTCTGTTTCAGATTCATCTCTCTGCTGCTGCTCTGTTTAAGCTTTAGTTTTGTTACACAAATTTGAATACAGCAATTTGATGCGCAGAGACTGGAGAATTTGAAAAAGTATGCTGAAATGCAGTCTCACAGATGAACAAGACAACAACTAAATGAGGAGCAGCAGCACTTCTTATGCGTGATGAATGGAAGGAAATTGCATTCTACTGGTTTGTATTAGCTTAATATTGAGACTAGGAGATTATTACTGAGTAAAGGTTTGAAAGAAATGGAATTACCATGAGGAATATTGTAAATGAGGAGCAGCAGCGGCATGGATCATCTTCATCTTCTTCAAATTTGCAGTTTACGTTTGAATGATCCATTGAAGGATCACATTGCAGAAGCTTGGATCAATGCGCTAGCATAGTAGCTCTGATACCATGTTAGGATTGAGAGAGTTTGCAGAATTGAAAAAAGAATTAGTTTAGAGAAGGGAAGAGGGAGAAGAGAGAAAAGAGAGGGAAACTGAAATTTTAGAATTACATTGTATTGAATTCTGTTTTGCATACCTTTGTTGTGTGTGCACTTCTCTATTTATACACATTACACTATTCTAGACTATTCTTCTTCTATACTCTAACACATGATATATATATTATTTTGTTTTTTATTCATTTACCAAGTCTTATAGCTTAAACTATATGTTTGGTGTGTTAGGTTCGGCTAACTTGAGTTTTTTAGGATGATTTCTAAAGCTTTTAATATATTTTAGTGTTTCGTCAACTAACATTGATTGTCTTATAATTAAACTTTGCAATTATTTTATTTTGTCTCATTCGCATGATTTGGGTTATCTCATTCTTATTTTATATTTGGTTATTTTTTTAATTGGATAAATATATATATTAATTATTTTTCTTATATATTTCACATGCTCACACACAGATATATATATTTTATAAAACAAAGACTTAAGCGAGTGTGTTGAAGTCAACATCACGGGCTGGATGGGATGTCAATTTATATCACTTGAACGTAGAAGTTGTTGCTACCTTTTCAATTCACAATCTCCGACTACCATTCCATTTTGCTATAGACAGTGCCTTTGTATGGCTTACTCTGAGTCTCCGTTCTCTTCCACGTCTTCGTCCTATAGACATAGATGGAACTATGATGTTTTTCTAAGTTTTAGAGGAGAAGACACTCGCAAAACAATTACAGATCATCTCTATTCTGCCTTAATCCAAGCCGGAATTCATACTTTTAGGGATGATAATGAACTCCCTAGAGGGGAAGAAATATCCCCGCAACTTCTCAGGGCAATCGAAGGATCAAGGATTTCTGTAGTGGTACTCTCCAGAAACTATGCTTCCTCTAGATGGTGTCTTGACGAACTAGTAAAGATTATTGAGTGCAGACAGAAAACTCACCAGGTTGTTCTTCCAATATTCTATGATACGGATCCTTCAGATGTCCGCAAACAGACCGGTAGCTATGCAAAAGCTTTTGATGAACATGAAGAACACTTCAAGGAAGAAATGGAGAAGGTCAACAGGTGGAGAGAAGCTCTTGCACAGGCTGCAAATCTATCTGGATGGGGCTTAAACAATGAGACAAATGGGTATATCTTTATCTTCTCTGTCAAAATCCACTTGCACATATCAACAGAAACAATCTTGTTATTTTTATCAATTTGATCTTGATATTTCCACTTCGATTAAATATTAGTTTTTAATTGCAATATATGTAGATGTAGCAAATATCTATGTTTTTTCAAAATAATTCACCAACTAGTAGGGTTATAAAATTCAATAAGTTCTTTTTGAATAATCATTATTATTCTCGTGCTTTCGTTTGAGTGATAGATTTGTAAACACTACTTTTTCCATCAATTTTTTTGTGTTATTTTATCTTTTAATATTATGTTGATTTATAATTTAGAGTTAATAATTTGTTTTAATCCATTTTCTCTGTGATTATTTAATGTCAAAGTATTCCACTTTACTAGAGAGGGTTGCTGAGACATTTTTTGGTTTTTAATTTGTCAAACACAAAATAAAACAAAGCTGAGAGGGATATTTTCCTAGTTGATTTTATAAAATCAATTTTGAGATTTTTTGAGTTAAAACAAATATTTTTTTGAAGGTAATAAGAGTTTTTTTTTTTTTTTTCAGAGGTGAAAATAAGTTAAAAATTAAGTTTCAGAGGGATCTTTTTGACAACTTGTCGAAACATAACACCTTAACTCACAACTTTTACGAAGGATCTCATTTCCAATTCATTATTTTTTTAATTTTAAAGTTCAGATCAACATTGAACAACAATTTTGTCCAGAAACACACAACTTAACCTATTTTCGGATTGTTTTTGCATATATGGTGTTAATATCTAACAACTTATACGTCGTTGATGTCTTTCTTTCTCTCAACAGATATGAAGCGGAGCTCATTAAAAGGGTTGTCAGTGATGTAGCTTGTAAATTGGGAAACAAAACCTTGCACGTAGCCAAGCACCCAGTAGGTATTTGTTCCAGAGTTCAGGGTGTTATTTCTTTGCTGAAAGGTGCAAGAAATAATGTTGGCATCGTGGGGATCTATGGGATAGCTGGAATAGGGAAGACAACAATAGCAAAAGCTGTGTTTAACAACCTTTATTTTAGATTTAAGGGAAGCAGTTTTCTTTCGGATGTCAATGAAATATCAGATAAGCCGACTGGTCTGGTTGAATTACAAGAGCGCCTTCTTCATGATATTCTGAAACCAAACGTTTGGAAGATCAGCAATGTTTATGAAGGAATGAATTTGATCAAAGAACGACTTCATCGTAAGAACATTCTTGTTGTTTTTGATGATGTGGACAAAAGAGAACAACTGGAGGCATTAATGGGAGAGAGATGTTGGTTTGGTGATGGAAGTATAATAATCGTTGTAACTAAGAACAAGCATCTGCTAACAGAAGTGGAGGTTGATGGGATGTATCATGCTAAGGAATTGGATCGAGATCAGTCTCTTCAGCTTTTTAGTTTGCATGCTTTTAGGGAAACCCGTCCAGCAAAGGATTATGAGGTGCTTTCAGGAATGGTAGTGGACTACTGCAAAGGACTTCCTTTGGCTCTTAAAATTTTGGGTTCTCATTTGTCCATAAGAGACAAAGCTAGATGGAAAATTGATATTGCCCATTGGAGAAATATTCCGCATGATGATATTCAAGGAAAGCTTAGAGTAAGTTTTGATGCACTTGATGTGGATTCAAGAGAGATATTCCTTGATATTGCGTGTTTTTTTGTTGGTAAAGACAAGGACTATGTAGCAGATATAGTAGGTGCTCGTTACGGTTGCCATCCAGAGATAGCTTTCAGAGCTCTCATTGGTAGGTCTCTCATAACAATTAACACCGAGAATCAGAATAGGTTATGGATGCATGATATAGTACGAAATATGGGAAGGGAGATTATTCGTCAAAGGTCGCGTAACCATCTTGGAAATTGCAGCAGAATTGTGCTTCCAAAAGATGCATACACTGTTCTCTCCAAGGAAATGGTAAGAACTCATTACGTTGTATATTGATTGTTGTTCTTTACACTCTTATTTGTCTTAATTTCTTGTCAGGCCACTGTTCTCTCCAAGGAAATGGTAAGAACTCATTATGTTGTATATTGATTGTTGTACTTTACACTCGTATATGTCTTAATTTCTTGTCAGACCTTTGTGCAATTTTAAGGAACTAGTTGCGTTGGAAAGTGCAGTTTTGCTCTTTATGGAAGTTTTTTTCATTTTACATAAATAAGTTAATAGTTTTGCCAATACTATATCTCTAAATCAGTTTTTATGCACTAATTCATAATTATATTACAGCAATATATAATTCATCAACTTGGGATATCACATGAATATTCAATATTTCACCGCAAACAGATAAAAATCTAACATCAATTTTTATATGAGATTTCTTTATAATAAGAATAATAGAAGTTTAAAAAAACAAGAATATGCAACAGAAATGTTAGGTGGTCGTGGGTTGTTACCTTAAGTTGGTATCAACATTCTCATGATTATTGTCATGATATTTTAATGTTTCTTAACTCTTTTCAGGGAACAGAGGCTGTGGAAGGTCTGGCACTAAATGAACAAGGATCATTTAACACAAAATCATTTACAAAAATGAGATGTTTAAAATTACTCCAAATCACAGGAGCACATCTTGCGGGGAGCTACAGTCTTCTCCCTAAAGAGTTGATATGGCTTTGTTGGCCTGAATGCCCTTTGAAATCTTTGCCTTCTGATTTTCACCTTAGCGAGCTTGTTATACTTGACATGCAAGAGAGCAACGTACGACAACTTTGGAAGGGGACTAAGGTAATATATGCAATAAGCCCTCAATATTTTCCCTAATTAAATTTAATGTAGAGTTACATTTTTTCACTTAATTATTTTTTTTTTCTAATTGCGTTGACAGATTCTTAACAAGCTGAAAATCCTCAATCTCAGCTATTCCAACTGCCTTGTTAAAATGCCAAACTTCCGAGGACTCCCTAGTTTGGAGAGACTGATACTTGTAGGATGCACGAGTTTGGTTGAGGTACATCAATCTATTGGAAATTTGAAGAGCCTTGTTTTGTTGAATTTGGTGTACTGCAAAAGCTTAAAGACTCTTCCAGAAACCACGGGCAACTTAAAATCTCTTCAAACTCTCAACGTTGCTGAGTGCTCACAACTTGAGAAATTGCCAGAGAGTTTGGGTGACCTAGAATCCTTAACAGAGTTGTTTGCAAAGGTACTGCGATTAAGCAACTTCCTACATTAGCAAGATATTTGAAGAAGCTAACAAAGTTATCATTTGGTGGATACAAAAATGTTTTCTACTCATTTGATCCACCATCTGAATCTCGGTTTTCAAGATTTTCATCATGGGTTTCACTGAAAAGCTGTTCTAGCTCTATAGCTATGCGCCCAGCTTCTTTCACTAGTTTCAGCTCATTAAAAGAACTAGATCTAAGTAATCTTGCTTTGTCTGACACTATAAGCTCCATTGATCTTGGGAGTTTTTCCTTTCTTGAAGATTTGGATTTGTCTGGAAATGGATTCTTCAATCTGCCTTCTAGCATTAGCCGCCTTCCTAAGCTTCAGTGTCTTACGGTTGAGAGATGCAAGAATCTTCTATCAATCTCAGAGCTTCCATCAAGTGTACTATACTTGTCTATCAATGACTGCACATCCATTGAAAGAGTAAGTGCACCACTACAGCATGAAAGACTACCATTATTGAATGTAAGAGGGTGCCGAAATTTAATAGAGATTCAGGGCATGGAATTTGCGGGCAATAATTGGTCCATTCTGAACTTAGATGACTGCAACAATTTATCTGAAAACTATAAGATGAGTCTTATTCAGGTTGTCTCTCTTTCTCTGTCTCTTAACTTACTTGACCAAAAACATTTAACATGTACATATGGTAGTTTTTCGAACTCAAATTTTATTTACTTTCCTTGAAACCAATAGGGATTATGCAGAGGTAAACATTATGACATTTGCCTTGCTGGTGGAGAGATACCAGAATGGTTCAGCCATCGTGGAGAAGGATCTGCATTATCATTTCATTTGCCCTCAGTTTCAGTCTCGGACGGTAATAAACTCCAAGCGCTTCTTGTTTGGGTGGTCTCGGCCTCCACCAATGAAGCCACTCCACAAACATCATTTCTTCAGTTTGATAAGTGTTTTGCTACTTTCAAAAATAAGAGCAATGGTATTGAATTGTTTGACACGACGGCGGCAGTTACTTTTGACAGAAATTCCACTAAGCATTCTTGGATACAGCGTGTACCGTTGACCGGGTTAGAGGAATCGCTGCAAGGTGTAGAGGAATTGGAACTGAATGTCAAAGTACGCTTAATCGAAAATGTTAGAAAATGTTGGGTTGAAAAATGCGGGGTGCATTTGATAATGGAAAAAAGTAAAGCAGATTCAAATATTCATGGTGAGAAGTGGGATCATGAGATTGATATTCATGCTCTAGGCTCTTCAACAACTGATGATCAACGGTTGGAAAGTAGTATGATAAGAGAGTTGCAAAAGTGGGAAATCACCAGTTGCATTGAATTTAAATAGCATAAAACAGAGAATATGTTATTGGATCACAGAGTATGGGTTCTGCGGTGTTTTTTTTGTGGCATTTTGGACTGATAAATGAGCGAGAAATATTTGCAAAGACTACTTCAGAAATATTTGGACAATGGGACTGTATATTTATTTATCACCATTAATTTATTACTAGTTGTCATGACTGGAGTGCTTGCTTCGAATCGTAATTCAAACCGTTCTCTGCCGGGTATACGAATGAATGCATAGGTAAACCTGATCCACCATCATTATGATCCGAGTTAATATAAACTTTATACAATTATTTTTTGATGGACGCCCTATTAATTATTTTATCTTACAATTAAAATTGTGTTATTGATGGCAAAAAGATTACATTTTAATTAATTGTCATTCCCTAACTAGATGTTTAGTACATATTTGGAAGTGTAGTTGCGATTTTTTTTAAAGTAATTTTTATTTAAAAATACATTAAAATAATCAATATATAAAAATGATCTAAAATAATCAAAAAATAATAATTTAAAATAAGAAATAAAAATAAAACTTTACTATTATGTTTTAATTAATTGTCATTCCCTAACTAGATGTTTAGTATATATTTGAAAGTGTAGTTGATATTGTTTTTAAAAGTTATTTTCGTTTAGAAATGTATTAAAATGATATTTTTTATTTTTTAAAAATTATTTTTAATAGCAGCTCATAAAAATTATCTAAAAACACAAAAAAATTGAATTTAAAAAAAAATTAAAAACACTTTTGAAACACAGTATCAAACATCAGTATACACAGACAATTTATTTCTAAAGTTATCAATGAAAATCTATGATGTACAAGCCACTATTTTGAGGCATCTTTTGGCCTCTGATTGGTATTGCGAGTTCAAAGAATACAGCCTTGTACGTTAAGAATACAGTCTACTCTTTTTGCCACCAAACATTCAGTAAATTTCAACACTTCAAATTCCTCAAAATATTGCTTGCCTTCGGACTCACTTCGGAATCACAGTTTCTGCTAGCCATGATGAAAGCCTACTAAAAAATGAACAGAACTATGATAGAGGATTGTAGCAAGACGGCATTCCAGTGACAAAAAGGGTCAAGAACTATGATTTATTATGCTGCAAAGATTGTTCTCAATATAGAAAAGCCTCTATTCTGGGTGTGCAGCTGGTGCAATAGTGAAATAAAACAATTACATTATCTCAACAATAGCTCTACTGACAATTTTTCCCTGGTTGAGATCCTGGAATGCTTTGCCAGCCTCCTCAAAACCATATTTTCTCGTAACAGCATCAGCAAGATTGAATATACCTGATTCTGCAAGTTTGACCACCTTCGGAAGATCCTGCCTTGCCCTTCCTCCATAGGAGCCAATTACTTGAACCTGTTCCAGAAGTGAAAAAGGAGTCACAAGATTTTCGAATATTCCATAAAATAGTATGGATGTGCGAAGGATGCCATTTACTCAAGGGAACGGCAATGAGAATATTTTTTTCATAACTTCACATGTTGATATGTAACAGGGATCAATTTAATATGTTATATTTTACTTGTGAAATTCGGCTGTCTTGAAAGGGCATTCCAAAATAAAAACATAGATACATGGACAAGATCGGTTGATGTTATAGCATAGATACATTGACAGAGATGAGCTGGTTTTAATGAAAAAGTTCTCCAAGACATTGACCAAAAATGCACAAATAGACGTATGACACCCATTGATAAATACCCACCTTTCGACGGACCAAACGATTGATATCGATCTCCCCTATAGCACCAGCCTGTGCAAGTCCAATCATCACAGCTTTTCCTCCATCTCTTACACTCTGTGTGCACTGTGAAAATGTCAATGGTTTGCCCAAGGCTTCCACAGCAATGTCCACACCTCTTCCTCCAGTTATTTCCTGGAAAACATTAACACAACATGATTTAACTTCAAAATATAGAAGAAAAGCATAAGAATGTTTCGTGATCTATTTACAAACGTGTGACCAGTGGCAACATGCTATCAGAAGACAGAGTTCTCCATAAATACTTGAATGTGAAAGTGTTTAAGAAGAAATAATTAAAACAGGGGAACGACAGAGGATGATGAATGCCAGAAATGAATTTGAACAATAGATGTTTTTACTATTCATAAAGCTTTGATAAATTGCAGAAAATGAATACATGAATTGAAATGCCACCTTACAATTTATAGAACATAAATAAACGTGACTTCCTATTCTACTGCCATGATCTGGACTCCATGATCACGTAATGAGCTTCCACCACTAATACGTAATAAGCTGCCACTAACGTAACTAACAACTTCCTAAGGACTAGGACACACACATGACTTGACTTAATTAAAACAATGAAAGTAACAATGACTGATGAAAACAAACACAATTAACATAAATTTGCAGGACTAAAATAATTAGCCAACACTCCTCCATGTTTTAGGAGCTGCAAACACCAAGTCTATGCCTCAGAAACCCAAACTTGTTTGCTGGCAAAGGCTTGGTGAAAATGTCCGCAAGTTGTTCTTCAGATTTGCAGTAAATGAGACTGACTTCTCCTTCCTTCTGCACTTCTCTCAAAAAGAAGTATTTGATCTTGAAATGCTTGGTTCTTCCATGAAAAACTTTCTCAGCCACAATGAAATTGCGATTGCATGAAATTGCGATTGCTGCTTGATTGTCCACAAACACCTCTGTTTTATTCAATTGCTTCCAATTCATATCACAACACAATTTTCTCAGCCACAATGCTTGATTTGCTGCTGCTATAGCACCAACAAATTCAGCCTCTGCAGTAGACTGTGCCACAGTCTCCTGCTTCTTTGAACTCCATGAAAAAACTACTGATCCTAAGCTGAAGCAGTATCCAGAGGTACTCTTCATGTCTTCCACTGAACCACCCCAATCACTATCAGAAAATCCCAGCAATTTGAAGTTTTGACACCTCTTGAACTTTATACGAAAGGCAGCAGTTCCTTTGATATATCTAATTACCCTCTTTGTTGTTTTGAGATGTGTCTCACTAGCACAATGCATGAACCGAGAGAGTATGCTGACAGCAAAGAGGATGTTTGGTCTAGTTGCCGTTAGATACATTAGGCAACCAATCATGCCTTCTGAAATATCCCTCGTCAACCCTTGTCTGCACCATCATCCTTGCTTAGGCTCTCCTTTGAATTCATTGGAGTAGCCATAGCCTTGCAATCTTCCATGTGAAACTTCTTGAGTATCTCCTTGGCATATTTCCTTTGACATATGAAGACTTCATTTTCTTCATGCTTGATTTCCATTCCCAGAAAATATGTCATCAATCCAAGATCTGTCATTTTGAAAACAAACACAATTAACATAAATTTGCAGGACTAAAATAATTAACCAACAGAATGCCACAATTTGGAATGACAAAAAAGCAAACCAAAACTTCGTACTGAGATTACGGCCGATCCTCAGTACCGTAAGCAAATCAAAGAACTAAACAGTCCATTGGGGTTATGAAGAAAGCATGAATGCTAAACTTTCATATCTTTTACTCACCAGATACAGCCAAAAAGCCTTGGTAGTGGCACTTTCGTCATGAGTAGGGAACTTCTGCATCTCATTTAACTAAAAACTAAAGGACAAAGAACGCACCTTTATCCTTTCGACAGGATCTTCTATCTTTGAATTTATAGTGGTAGTGGCACCAAAAGTTTTAGCTTTCTCAAGTTTTTCATCCTGAACATCCACAGCAATAATATCAGAGCACCAAATGCCCTTGCTATCTGCAAACAACTGGAGCATTTTGTCTTAGTCATGGTTATGCAAGAGTTCATTGAAATAGAGTAACAAACACCATGACTGACTATGACTTTAATTTTTATAAAATAAATAATTCAGAAAAAACATCAACAACCTAAATTTCTGCTAATGTTTTATTCTTATGATTATTGTCATGGTGTTGTAATGTTTCTCATTTTCATGGGTTCACTAGTTAGATAAGCAAAGTCACATCAAACCCCCATACATCTATTTTTGTCATTAAATTGGGGACCTTCCACTGTTTACATATTAAAACCTAGAAGTCTAGAATTACGTGTGTGGCTATAAGCACTGTTCAGGAAAGTCCAACGCAACCCTTCTCTGGACTCAAAAATACAGAACAAATAAGAAAAGGAAAGGAAATAGAAACTTTATGATGCATAAGAAGTCTAGAATTATTGTTTTGCTTGACGATCAAATAATTTCCCCTGCTTCTAACATTCAGAATGAAATTAGCTATGCTGCCTGTTAGACTGACATCAAATGACCTTGAAAGTTGTTGAAAGCACCTTTTGCTTCATAGTTACATGTGTCTTCTCCCCGCATTTTTATCACATTTATAAGCACATACATCCACACACATGAAGCACATGAGTGAAAAGCTGAGACCTATGTGTGTGTGTAAGGTATGTGCACATGTATGTTATGGATGCAATGTCTGTGGAACTAACAGCTACCTAATCAATGTAAAATTTTCTGTCACCTTGACCCGACACCACCAACTCCAATCACAGCAACAGAATCCCCAGGACGCACTTGAGCAGCATGAGGCATAGCACCATAAGCAGTAAACACTGCACATCCTAAAATTGCAGACTCGGAGTATGGCAATGAGTTCGGTAATATAGTCAATCCATGTGCTGGAACAACACATTATTCAGCAAGGCGTCCCATGCTGTACATGGAAATCGGCTTTCCTAGAATATATAACATTTCTTTAGTAATCCAATAATAATGTCTAATGGTAAAATTTCTCTTTGCCAAGAAAAGACATGGTAATAATAAAAACAATAATAATAACAACAACAAAACTAATAAAATAACAATTAAAAGGAATTTCAATGGAGTCATATAGACAATAGTAATTGATGCATATGGCCTTTCCAAAAAAACAAAAACTTGAGTTGAAGCTAGAAATGTTTTTATATTTTGACAAATTATATCTCAAAGAAATGTCACCTTAGAACAGTAGAAACAGTTACCACAAGGCATGATAAAAGCTCCAACAACACGAGAGCCAACTGGAAATCTGAAAATCAAGAACAAAAAATTCATAACTCACATTACTACCATCTCCCTGCATGATAAAGATCCCATTTTCCACTCAAGGTATACAATATTTTTCAAACAATTTCAAAAGAATCACACAAAATCATTAAGATAGAAGACTTGATTTCACCTTGTACTAATCCATGTACCTTTCAATAGTTTTTCTATCTGACAGCTTCCCGTGTTCCACAACTTCTCCAGTGATCTCATGACCAATAGCACAAGGACTAGGAAATGGAATCTCGCCCTTTATAATATGAAGATAAGAGTGACAAACCCCACAAGCTACAACCAAAAAGACATATAATGACTCCAAAAACAAAAACAAAATCCACAAAAAACACCATAAACAAGAAATCAAAGGGGTGTTTGACAGCTGATCAAAGATTTCACCTTTAGTCTTGATAAGTACTTCTCAAGCTTTAGGACGAGGCATTTGAAACTCTTCAATGGTAACAGGCATATTGGGCTCCCAGAAAACAACTCCACGCATAAAGCCACCAGAGCTAACATGGTATGAGCTCTTTGAAATCTTCAATCTGTCATTACCATCAAAAGAATTGATCCATTAGAACCACCACTAAGATCGAAAGACTTGGCAGTGGTATCAGCTAGAAACCAGGAAGAAGATATAATATTTGAGGGTTTTGAAGGGAGTAGTTTCTTGGTGATTGATCTTTGGATCAGATGAGATAAACCCATTTCTTGAATCGAAATCTCAAAATCAAGAACAAAAAATTCATAATTCACATTACTACCCTCTCCATGCATGAGATAAATATGCCGAAAGCCTTGTAATCCTCTGAAACAGATTGAGCAGTATCGTTGTGGGAAATGGAAGCTTTTGGAAACAGGTCCTTGTTGCCGACGACATGGAGAAAGCAAGAATTCCATGTTGAACATTCTAATATTGCTTGTCGGAGTCCTTGATTGCCGATAAATGGCGAGCCAAAAGTGATGCGGAGGGGGAACTTCGGAGGGGGGTGAATTTTTTTTATGTTGTCCAAAAGCCAAAAGGTAAATAGAGAAGCAACTGATCCTCCAATTGAGTGTCCAGTGACAATTAATGGAGTCGGCAGCAATTCACCAGTCTTTAAATCATGGATCTAAAAGTACTGTTCATAATCAGGACCATGATACAGTGAAACAAGACAGGAACCTATTTTCGTAACATGATAATCTCCATGTTGGATTCTTTTATTTCGTCATTTAGCCTAGTCTCCTAGTCATGCAGCCATAAACTTTAAGGACCAGAAGAAATTTGGCACAAGTGTTACTTCGATATGTATTTTTGCTAATAATTATGGTCAATGTGTAGTTTTCAGACTCAATGATGTAGATTTAAATAATGAAACATGGCCAAAATAAAGCAGAGTAGAACGTCAATGAGATGATGAATGCGATGAATGTTAAATCTAGCATTTCATAATATATAGAAATTGTATTCATGTAGAATTATCAAGAACGAATAAACTGCATAAACTATAAAGCAGAAGCGTACCTAAATCCATATCCGGAAGTCGCTATCTAGAGTCGTACGGATGGCCTTCCAGATTAACACGTTCACCTTAGAGAGTCCTTTGATTCTCTCTTATGCCTTAACCTTATTTTCTCTTTGATAATGGGATGTCAGTGTGAGAATGTCCAAACGTGTAATCTGGGGACCATGACCACATATATAGGCAACCAAGTGCCTTTTGGTATTCATGCCTTTTGGCATTCCCACCCTTTGGTATTCCTATTTTAGCCCATCACTAAAATAGGAATAACCCCTTAATCTCTACACATAAAAGGTCCACACCCTATTAGATACATCAAAACCCAATTGTCTAAAAATACTTAGCAGATCATTTTTAATTAGGCTTCATCTTATTTGACAGTCCACAAACACATAATTATTTTCATATAAGCCCAACGTTGGATTAATGATCCAACAATCTCCCACATGGGCTATATGTAAAACCTTATAATTATGTTTTGCAAAAATAACCAAATGAGCTCAATCTTTGCTGTCATTAACAAATATATCTATACCAATCCGGTCCAATAATTACATCAGCATAGGATCTAAGCGGTCTTCATTACAATTAGCGTAACTCAGCCTATCAAAGGTCACATATGCCAATACAACTAAATGACATGGATCATGATGTGGATGTGTAGCATGGAAATTTCATGCAATATGATCTTAACATGCCTATTTCCAACTGGTCCACCCTTAAACCTTGATACTTGACACCAACTATTTAACACTTTCAAATTTTACATCAAGGGACAGTCAAAAAATCTCTCCCAGTTCCCTCTAGAAACTCAACGATTACCACCACTAGCTATTAAAAGATTTTCAATATGACTTTACAAGAAAGAAGACGTAACTTCCCTTTCTTCAATCACTTTCTTGTAACTTGCCATGGCTATTAGTCAATGCAATGCAAAGGAAGAAGACAGGACCAAGGTAGTCAAAATCAAGATTTTGACACGAATCGGAAAGGGCTCTGAAAAATCAGATCGTAAAATCGTAAGATCGTACCCGAATTTGTCCGTACAAAAATTGTAAAATCACAGCTAAAATCGTGTGAGAAGAAAAATTGTAAAATCGTATGTAAAATATTTCTAAATACAAAATAGCATAATTATGGACATAAAACTTAATTAGTTTAGGTTCATTAATGATGTAAAATAACTTAAAAACACATTACAAAACAATTATGTCCATAGAATTTCATTAGGTAAAAACTAACAAATTTAAAATAAATATTTTGATGATATGCTATATAAATTAAAATTAGTCTCATATCCGTCATTTTCCTAATTATTTTTAATACATTCATCAAAAATATTACTATTGAAAGGATTATCAGTACTAATACTGATACTAACAACGATATTGCTAGTACTAGCTTCAATTCCAACAAATTATTTCGACATTAGGACATGACAATGATTTAAAAACATCAAAAAAAAATTAATTTAAAGTATAAAATAAAAATAAAATTCAAAAATTTTAAATATAAATTTAAAGTTAATATTTAAATCAATATATGAGAAATAAAAAAAATATTGTCTAAAAAATTGCATATACATGAAATGGGACTTCCTTTCTTTAATTTAATATTTTAATTAAACAAGTCTATAATATTTTAATCAAACAAGTATATACGTGAAATGGGACTTTCTTTCTTTCATTTAATATTTTAACCAAACAAGTCTAACGTGAAAGGGGACTTCCTTTGTTTAATTTAATATTTTAATCAAATCAATGTTTGATGGAGAGAGGGGGCAACAGGCGTCACAACTAGGGGGTGGATACGCGACACATGGACAGGCGTCACAGGCTCACAGCTATGGCCTAGCGGCCTAGGCTGCATTTTTCAACTTTCATCGGGATCGTAAAATCGGACCGATTTGGTCTGATTTTATGTGTCAACCTGATTTGTACCAAGTTTGACCGAGTTTGACCAGTTTCGATTTTTTTACCGGTCCAATCAGGTTTGTTGAGTTTACGAGTTGACTCGTGATTTTGACTACCTTGATTCGACATAATTTCCTTTTCTTGAATGATTGTCTTGGTTCAACGTAGCTCTTGATGCACCTTTATGTTTTCCTAATTTTATTCTAAAATATTTATTCAATTAGATATTAAATTCCATTTTTATTTTTTCTATAAAAATTTATATTAGTTTTGGAAAAAAATTATCCAATCGCATACTTTAACCTTGATTGGTTGAGAATTATTTTTTTCTTCAAGGTTGGGGATTTTTGACATCGATCTTTATGATTTTTTTAATTTGTTTTTTATTCATTTATCAAGTTATAATTTAATATGTTTGGTGTGTTAGACCGGGTGAACTTCAGTTTTTTAGAATGATTTCTAAAACTTTTAATATATTTTAGTGTTTCATCATCTCACATTGATGGTTTTATAATTAAACTTTTGCAATTATTTTATTTTGTTTTTTTGGTTATTTTTTTAATTGGATACTCACACACACACACACACACACACACACACACATATATATATATATATATATATATATATATATATATATATATATATATATATATATATATATATATTTAAGAAAAAAAAACAAAAGACTTGAGCCATTATTCAAGTCGCCGAGTGTGATTGAGGTCAACGCCACAGGCTGGATTTATGTCAATTTATTATATGTCGGTTGTTGCTTTTTCAATTCACAACCTCCGACCAACATCCCAATTTGCTATAGACAGTAGTGCCTTTGTATGGCTTACTCTGAGTCTCCGTTCTCCTCCTCGTCTTCGTCCTATAGACATAGATGGAACTATGATGTTTTTCTAAGTTTTAGAGGAGAAGACACTCGCAAACAATTTACAGATCATCTCTATTCTGCCTTAATCCAAGCCGGAATTCATACTTTTAGGGACGATAATGAACTCCCTAGAGGAGAAGAAATCTCCCAGCAACTTCTCAGGGCAATCGAAGGATCAAGGATTTCTGTAGTGGTCTTCTCCAGAAACTATGCTTCCTCTAGATGGTGTCTTGACGAACTGGTAAAGATTATTGAGTGCAGGCAAAAAATTCACCAGGTTGTTCTTCCAATATTCTATGATACTGATGCTTCAGATGTCCGGAAACAGACCGGTAGCTATGCAAAAGCTTTTGATGAACATGAAGAACACTTCAAGGAAGAAATGGAGAAGGTCAAGAGGTGGAGAGAAGCTCTTACAAAGGCTGCAAATCTATCTGGATGGGGTTTAAACAATGAGACAAATGGGTATATCTTTATCTTCTTTGTCAAAATCTTCTTGCACATATCAACATAAGCAATCTTTTTATTATTATCATTTTGATCTTGATATTTCCACTTCGATTAAATAATAGTTTTTAATTGCAATATATGTAGATGTAGCAAATATCTATGTTTTTTCAAAATAATTCTCCAACTAGTAGGGTTATAAAATTCAATAAGTTCTTTTTGAATAATCATTATTATTCTCGTGCTTTCGTTTGAGTGATAGATTTGTAAACACTACTTTTTCCATCAATTTTTTTGTGTTATTTTATCTTTTAATATTATGTTGATTTATAATTTAGAGTTAATAATTTGTTTTAATCCATTTTCTCTGTGATTATTTAATGTCAAAGTATTCCACTTTACTAGAGAGGGTTGCTGAGACATTTTTTGGTTTTTAATTTGTCAAACACAAAATAAAACAAAGCTGAGAGGGATATTTTCCAAGTTGATTTTATAAAATCAATTTTGAGATTTTTTGAGTTAAAAATATTTTTTTGAAGGTAATAAGAGTTTTTTTTTCATAGGTGAAAATAAGTTAAAAATTAAGTTTCAGAGGGATCTTTTTGACAACTTGTCCAAACATAACATCCTAACTCACAATTTTTACGAAGGATCTCATTTTCAATTCATTAATTTTTTAATTTTAAAGTTTAGATCAACATTGAACAACAATTTTGTCAAGAAACACACAACTTAACCTATTTTCGGATTGTTTTTGCATATATGGGGTTAATATCTAACAACTTATACGTCGTTGATGTCTTTCTTTCTCTGAACAGATATGAAGCGGAGCTCATTAAAAGGGTTGTCAGTGATGTAGCTTGTAAATTGGGAAACAAAACCTTGCACGTAGCCAAGCACCCAGTAGGTATTTGTTCCAGAGTTCAGGGTGTTATTTCTTTGTTGAAAGGTGCAAGAAATAATGTTGGCATCGTGGGGATCTATGGGATAGCTGGAATAGGGAAGACAACAATAGCAAAAGCTGTGTTTAACAAGCTTTATTTTAGATTTGAGGGAAGCAGTTTTCTTTCGGGTGTCAAGGAAATATCAGATAAGCCGACTGGTCTGGTTGAATTACAAGAGCGCCTTCTTCATGATATTCTGAAACCAAACATTTGGAAGATCAACAATGTTTATGAAGGAATGAATTTGATCAAAGAACGACTTCATCGTAAGAACATTCTTGTTGTTTTTGACGATGTGGACAAAAGAGAACAACTAGAGGCATTGATGGGAGAGAGATGTTGGTTTGGTGATGGAAGTATAATAATCGTTGTAACTAAGAACAAGCATCTGCTAACAGAAGTGGAGGTTGATGGGATGTATCATGCTAAGGAATTGGATCGAGATCAGTCTCTTCAGCTTTTTAGTTTGCATGCTTTTAGGGAAACCAGTCCAGCAAAGGATTATGAGGTGCTTTCAGGAATGGTAGTGGACTACTGCAAAGGACTTCCTTTGGCTCTTAAAATTTTGGGTTCTCATTTGTCAATAAGAGACAAAGCTGGATGGAAAATTGATATTGCCCATTGGAGAAATATTTTGCATGATGATATTCAAGGAAAGCTTAGAGTAAGTTTTGATGCACTTGATGTGGATTCAAGCGAGATATTCCTTGATATTGCGTGTTTTTTTGTTGGTAAAGACAAGGACTATGTAGCAGATATAGTAGGTGCTCGTTACGGTTGCCATCCAGAGGTAGCTTTTAGAGCTCTCATTGGTAGGTCTCTCATAACAGTTAACACCGAGAATCAGAATAGGTTATGGATGCATGATATAGTACGAAATATGGGAAGGGAGATTATTCGTCAAAGGTCGCGTAACCATCCTGGAAATTGCAGCAGAATTGTGCTTCCAAAAGATGCATACACTGTTCTCTCCAAGGAAATGGTAAGAACTCATTACGTTGTATATTGATTGTTGTTCTTTACACTCTTATTTGTCTTAATTTCTTGTCAGACCACTGTTCTCTCCAAGGAAATGGTAAGAACTCATTACGTTGTATATTGATTGTTGTACTTTACACTCGTATATGTCTTAATTTCTTGTCAGTCCTTTGTGCAATTTTAAGGAACTAGTTGTGTTGGAAAGTGCAGTTTTGCTCTTTATGGAAGTTTTTTCATTTTACATAAATAAGTTAATAGTTTTGCCAATACTATATCTCTAAATTAGTTTTTATGCACTAATTCATAATTACATTACAGCAATATATAATTCATCAACTTGGGATATCACATGAATATTCAATATTTCACCGCAAACAGATAAAAATCTAACAGCAATTTTTATATGATATTTCTTTATAATAAGAATAATAGAAGTTTAAAAAAACAAGAATATGCAACAGAAATGTTAGGTGGTCGTGGGTTGTTACCTTGAGTTGGTATCAACATTCTCATGATTATTGTCATGATATTTTAATGTTTCTTAACTCTTTTCAGGGAACAGAGGCTGTGGAAGGTCTGGCACTACATGAACAAGGATCATTTAACACAAAATCATTTACAAAAATGAGATGTTTAAAATTACTCCAAATCACAGGAGCACATCTTGAGGGGAGCTACAGTCTTCTCCCTAAAGAGTTGATATGGCTTTGTTGGCCTGAATGCCCTTTGAAATCTTTGCCTTCTGATTTTCACCTTAGCGAGCTTGTTATACTTGACATGCAAGACAGCAACATACGAAAACTTTGGAAGGGGACTAAGGTAATATATGCAATAAGCCCTCAATATTTTCCCTAATTAAATTTAATGTAGAGTTACATTTTTTCACTTAATTATTTTTTTTTTCTAATTGCGTTGACAGATTCTTAACAAGCTGAAAATCCTAAATCTCAGCTATTCCAACTGCCTTGTTAAAACGCCAAACTTCAGAGGACTCCCTAGTTTGGAGAGACTGATACTTGTAGGATGCACGAGTTTGGTTGAGGTACATCAATCTATTGGAAATTTGAAGAGCCTTGTTTTGTTGAATTTGATGCACTGCAAAAGCTTAAAGACTCTTCCAGAAACCACGGGTAGCTTAAAATCTCTTCAAACTCTCAACGTTGTTGCGTGCTCACAACTTGAGAAATTGCCAGAGAGTTTGGATGACCTAGAATCCTTAACGGAGTTGTTTGCAAAGGGTACTGCGATTAAGCAACTTTCTACATCAGCTAGATATTTGAAGAAGCTAACAAAGTTATCATTTGGTGGATACAAAAATGTTTTCTACTCATCTGATCCACCATCTAAATCTCAGTTTTCAAGATTTTTATCGTGGGTTTCACCGAAAAGCTATTCTAGCTCTATAGCTATGCTACCAGCTTCTTTCACTAGTTTCAGCTCATTGAAAGAACTAGATCTAAGTAATCCTGGTTTGTCTGACGCTATGAGCTCCATTGATCTTGGGAGTTTGTCCTATCTTGAAAATTTGAATTTGTCTGGAAATGGATTCTTCAATCTGCCTTCTGGCATTAGCCGCCTTCCTAAGCTTCTATCTTTTACGGTTGAGGGATGCAAGAATCTTCTATCAATCTCAGAGCTTCCATCAAGTGTACTATTCTTGTCTATCAATGACTGCACGTCCATTGAAAGAGTAAGTGCACCACTTCAGCGTGAAAGACTACCATTACTGAATGTAAAAGGGTGCCGAAATTTAATAGAGATTCAGGGCATGGAGTTTGCGGGCAATAACTGGTCCATTTTGAACTTAGATGACTACAACAATTTATCTGAAAAAAATAAGATGAGTCTTATTCAGGTTGTCTCTTTTTCTCTCTCTTAACTTACTTGAACAAAAACATTTAGCATGTACATATGGTAGTTTTTCGAACTCAAATTTTATTTACTTTCCTTGAAACCAATAGGGATTATGCAGAGGTAAACATTATGACATTTGCCTTGCTGGTGGAGAGATACCAGAATGGTTCAGCCATCGTGGAGAAGGATCTGCATTATCATTTCATTTGCCCTCAGTTTCAGTCCCGGACGGTAATAAACTCCAAGCGCTTCTTTTTTGGGTGGTTTGGGCCTCCACCAATGAAGCCACACCAAAAACATCATCTCTTCCGTTTGATGGTGCCTGTTGGGCTAGTTTCAAAAATAAAAGCAATGGTATTGAATTGTTTGACACGACGGTGGCAGTTACTTTTGACAGAAATTCCACTAAGCATTCTTGGATACAGCGTGTACCGTTGACCGGGTTAGAGGAATCGCTGCAAGGTGTAGAGGAATTGGAACTGAATGTCCAAGTAAGCTTTTCTGATGTCCGAAAATGTTGGGTTGAAAAATGCGGGGTGCATTTGATAATGGAAAAAATTAAAGTAGATTCAGATATTCATGGTGAGAAGTGGGATCATGAGATTGATATTCATGCTCTAGGCCCTTCAACTACTGATGATCAGCTGTTGGAAAGTAGTTTGATAAGAGAGTTGCAAAAGTGGAAAATCACCGGGTGCGTTAAATTTGGATAGCATAAAACAGAGAATATGTTCTTGGATCACAGAGTGCTGGATCTGTGGTGTTTTTTTGTGGCATTTTGGACTGATAAATGAGCGACAAATATTTGCAAAGACTACTTCAGAGAGGACAATGGAGCTGTATATTTATTTATCACCATTAATTTATTACTAGTTGTCATGACTGGAGTGCTTGCTTCGAATCGTAAATCAAACCGCTCTTCCATGTATACGAATGAATGCATAGGTAAATCTGGTCCACCATCATTATCGAGTAAATAAAAACTTTAAACAATTATTTTTTGATGGACACCCTATTAATTATTTTATCTTACAATTAAAATTGTGTTATTGGTCGAAAGATTACAATTTAATTAAATGTCACTCCCTAACTAAGATGTTTATTACAGGTAAGAACAGGTAAGAAGTGTAGTTGTAGTTGCTTTTAAAAGTATTTTTTTTTTAAAATACATCAAAATAATTTATTTTTTAAAATTATTTTTGATATCAGCGTATAAAATAATTTAAAACCACTAAAAAAAATTAATTTAAAAAAAAATCTATTATGTACAAGCCACTATTTTGGAGCACCTTTTGGCCTCCGATTGGTATTGTGGTTCAAAGAATACAGTCTTGTACGTTAAGAATACAGTCTTCTCTTTTTTGCCGGCAAACATTCAGTAAATTTCAACACTTCAAATACAGTCTTCTTTTTTTTACCGGCAAACATTCAGTTCTTCTCTTTTTTGCTGGCAAACATTCAGTCAAGAACTATGATTTATTATGCTGCAAAGATTATTCTCAATATAGAGAAGCCTCTATTCTGGGTGTGCAGCTGGCGCACTACTGAAATAAAGCAATTACATTATCTCAACAACATCTCCACTAACAATTACATATAAGAAAAGAGGACATACCAGCAATGTGCCAAATGCAAGTGAAGCATGAAATCCAAATGAAAGCAGAATCGCAATTAAAAATACCAAAATTTATTTAGACTGGAAATGAATAAGCACTGCTTGGTATGGAGATAAAAGAAAGCATATCAAACAATTGAACACTAGAATTACACTGTCTACCACTTCATTGCAGACAAATACACAACAATAAGAAATGGGGTGCTCAAACTAACATCATGTTGCATCTTGTAGAGACTTGATTGTGGAGTTCGCATATTGTAGGGATATGAAAGCTGTGTTGATGTATAAGCTGCTCAAGTGGACTACTAGTACACCAAAAGAAGGAAGAAGAAGAAGACGTCTATCTCAACAGTCTTTTCTCTTCAACATAACAGGTTGCATTCAGTTGTAACAAACTCAAGAAGAGAAGATGTAATTGTCTTCTCTAGAGTAGTTATTAATCAGTTGGAAGTAGTTACAATAATGTGTAAAGCATGTTTTCTGTCAAGTATATAAACTGGCAATTCATCAAACATTAGATATGCAATAATAAGAAGTTGCTTATCTTTTCTGTAAAAACTCTCTCATCTTAAATCTCTCTCTTCTCCTTCAAACTCTCTGTGGGCTTCATTTTTCCTCTCTTCAAATTGAAACTAAAGCACCTGCAAATATAAAACAAACAATCAGCTAAATTGAACATGGTATTGAACATGGTATCAGAGTTGACTAGCTGATCTAGAGAGGGGCATAAAAGTTGTGACATTAACCCAACAGAAATGGTGGGATCATTAAGCACCGGAGGAGATATAAGGATTCCACAATTTAATGGAACAAATTATGACTTTTGGGCAGTTAAAATGGAGACTATCCTTATAGCATTTGATCTATGGGATGTGGTAGAGGTTACATTACCTCAACTTCATACAAATCCTGAAACAGAAAGTGAATCTGCAAGAGAAGAAAGTGGAGAGCACATTTAAGAAGAAAAGTTAATTGTTTCAAAAGTAAACAGAATCAAAAATGTTAAAGCCTTGAGTCTTATACAAGAAGCATTATCTGATAATCTATTTCCACGCATAAGGAATGAGAAAACAGCAAAAGGAGCATCAGCAAAAGGAGCATGAGAGGTATTAAGAAGAGAATTTAGAGGAGACAAAAAGGTGAGAGCTGTAAAATTGCAGGCAGTAAGGGCTGAGTTTGAGTATATAAGGATGGCAGATGAAGAGAGCTTAGATCATTACCTGACTAAGTTCTTTGAAGTTATAAATGATTTGAAGTCCCTCGGTGAAGAGGTACCTGAGACAAGGATAGTGCAGAAGATATTAATGAGTCTCAGCAAGAAATATAAGTCTATTGTTTCAATTATTGAGGAAACAAGAGATTAAGAGATACTGAGAAGTGAAGAAGTCACTGCTTTGATTAAAGTGTATGACGAGAGGGAGAGAGTCATGAATACTGAAAGAGCATTCAGCAGCCTAAGAATTGGAGGGAATAGCTACATTCAAAACAACAAGGGCTCATAAGGTAGATCACACTCAAAGTGGCAGAATCAACATAGGAAGTCTGCAAATTGGAATCAAGGTAGAAATTTGTGTAATCTGCAAAATGCAAACTGGAATCAGAAATCTAGAATGAATTATGCAAACTGGAATCAGAAATCTAGAATGAATTACAACAATTCATTCAATCCACAACACAAAAGTGGAAGTAGCATCTAGTCAAGCATAAAGCCAAATGCAGTACTTGTCAGAAATTTCATTTTGGCACATGCAGATTTAAAGGAAAGCTGAGATGTGGAAAATGCAATCGTTTTGGTCATAATCAAAATGATTGTGAATTCAACAGGCAATTGGCTAATTGTGCAAAAGAAGAAGATACAACCACGGGAACAATGTTTTATGCCTGTCATGCAGTAAGTGTCCAAGATGAAAATGTTTGGTTTGTGGATAGTGCATGTAGTAACCACATGACTTCACAAGAATCAAAACTGATAGATATTGATAAATCAGTGACTTGCAAGGTAAAAATGGGCTCAGGAGACCTTGTGAAACCAGCAGGGAAGGGGACACTTGTAGTAGATACAAGACAAGGGGTAAGGCATATAAAAGAGGTACTGTTAGTGCCTGGATTAGATGAAAATCTGTTAAGTGTAGGGCAGATGATGGAGCATGGTTATTATATCCTATTCAGAAGAAACAAAGCTATAATATTTGATGATGAAACACTCACAAATATTATAGCAAGGGTGATCATGAGAGGTAACAAATGCTTTCCTTTGACACTAGAATCCATGGTACCTGCAGCAAGAAAAGCTTCTGTGACTAAAGGTTCGGACATTTGAACTTCGAAAGCAGGAAGAAGATGCAGCAACTAGAAATGGTTGCAGGTTTGCCTAAGCTAACAAATGTGAATGCAGTGTGTGAAGGATGTGTACTAGGCAAGCACAAAAGGCAGTCATTTGATAAAGAAGGAAGTTGGAGAGCATGTCAGCCACTAGAATTGATTCACATTGATTTGTGTGGACCTATGCAAGCTGAATCAAATGGAGGTAATAGATACTTTATCACATTCATTGATGACTTTACAAGGATATGTTGGGTATGCTTTGTTAGAAACAAATCAAATGCTCTAAATGTGTTTAAAAAGTTCAAAGTTCTAGTTGAATTGCAAAGTAATTTCAAGTTAAAAAGACTGAGAAGTGACAAAGGTGGAGAGTATACCTCACTGGAACTAGTTGCGTTGGAAACTGCAATTTTGCTCTTTATGGAAGTTTTTTTCATTTTACATAAATAAGTTAATAGTTTGCCACTATATCACTAAATCAATTTTTATGTACTAATTCATAATTATCTTACAGCAATATATAATTCATCAACTTAGAATATAACATGAATATTCCATATTTCATAGCAAACAGATAAAAATCTAACTGCAATTTTCATATGAGATTTCTTTATATCTCTCTGTAGGATAAATTGTCATTATAATAGGAATAATAGAAGTTTTAAAAAAACAAGAATATGCAATAGAAATGTTAGGTGGTTGTGGGTTCTTCCCTTGAATTGGCATCAACATTCTCATGTTTATTGTCATGATATTTTAATGTTTCTTGGCTCTTTCCAAGGAACAGAGGCTATGGAAGGTCTGGCACTAGATGTACAGGGATTGTTTAGCACATAATCGTTTACAAAAATGAAACGTTTACAATTACTCCAAATCACAGGAGCACTTCTTGCGGGGAGCTACAATCTTCTCCCCAGAGAGTTGATATGGCTTGAATGCTCTTTGCAATCTTTGCCATATGATTTTCACCTAAGCGAGCTTGTTATATTTGACATGCAAAGAAGTAAAGTCCAAAAACTTTGGAAGGGGACTAAGGTAAAATATATGAAATAAATACTCAAGATTTTCCCGAATAACATTTTTTCACTGAAATATTTGTATTTTATTTTCTATTTTCTTTGATAGATTCTTAACAAGCTGAAAATCCTCAATCTCAGCTATTCCAAGTGCCTTGTTAAAATGACAAACTTTCGAGGACTCTCTGGTTTGGAGAGACTAATACTTGAAGAATGTACGAGTTTGGTTGAGGTACATCAATCTATTGGAAATTTAAAGAGCCTTGTTTTGTTGAATTTGAAGAAATGCAACAGCTTAATGACTCTTCTAGAAAGCATGGGCAACTTGAAAACTGTTCAAACTCTCAACGTTACTTAGTGCTGGCAATTTCTCACAGTTTGGGTGGCCTAGAATCCTTAATTAAGTTGTTCGCACAGGGTACTGTGAACAAAAACAATAGGGATTATGCAAAGGTAAAGATTATGACATTTTCCTTGCTGGTGGTGAGATACCAGAATGGTTCAGCCATCATGGAGAAGGATTTGCATTATCATTTCATTTGCGCTCAGTTTCAGTCTTCGGAAATAAACTCCAAGCGCTATTTTTTTGGGTGGTCTTGGTCATGGTTGTCAAAATCATGATTTTGACACGACACGGAAGGGATTTTGGAAACTCGGATCATAAGATTGGATCATAAAATCGTACCTCAATTTTTCCGTACAAAAATCATAAAATGACAACTAAAATCGTGTAAGTAGAAAAATCATAAAATTGTAAGTAAAATATTTTCGAATACAATACAACATAATTATGGTCATAAAACTTCATTAGTTAAGGTTGATATAATTTTAAACAAAATTTAAAAAAACAGTTTTAAAATACAAAAACTAATAAGTTTATAATTGAATTTTAATGGATTCTCTCTTCCTATTTTTTTATGAAACCAAAATCAAACAGTCCAGGTTGGTTCGGTTTCACAATACTTGATCCAGACATTTGGTACTTCGTAATCATAAAGCCAATCGCCACGTGGATAGCTTGGATTTCACAAGAATTCATCATCTTCTCCAAATACCAGAAAATAAAAAGCCTAACATATACCGTGATGCAGCATACCATCATCTCTATCTATTCTATCTCTCTGTGTCAGATAATTTATGTAATAGAAAAGAAAAGAAGAAAAAAAACAGAAAGGCCGCTCGTTTTTAAGAAACCAAAAATTAAAAAAAAATACAGATCCAAAAAATTGGGTAGCCTCAGCTTCTACCTTCTTCTGTCAAGTTATTCACTCGTAGTGTGCAAGTGTAGATGTAACTATAACTGAACTAAACCTCACTTCCAAAACCCTAACTCTCTCTCTGTATTTCCTGTTTGGTTTCTAAGAAAAATCACGTAAATTAGAAGAAAGCAATTATTACTCCCCCTAGTCCCCCCTAGTCTCCCAAATTTCATGTGGCCATGCCAGCAAATCAACTGATACTCAAAGTTGCAAAAACAGAAACACACAGAGAAAGAGAGCTGAAGATAATCAAGGAACAAAATTGCAAATGACAGGAATTGTTACTTATGCTTTAACTCTCTCTTCAAGAAGGTAATATAAGTTGTTCTCGCTTCTTCTTTTTCAACAGAGAGAGTAGGGGCAGGCCTGTTTTCATTTTTCAACGCATACTAGGAAAGGGATGAAAACTGGGCAATAGGAAGATTGTCACCTGGGATCGTAAAATCAGACCGATCCGATCCGATTTTACAATACGGACCGATTTTTGCGATTTTTGTCTGATTTTAATGGGACTCGATTTTTCTACCCGATTTGACAAGTTTTGTTGAGTTGACTCGCAAAATCGCACAATTTTGCGAGTCAACCCGCAAGTTTAACAACCATTGTATTGGCCAATGAAGCCACTCCAAAAACATCATTTCTTTCGTTTGATGGTATTGAATTGTTTGACAGGTCGGCGGCAGTTACCTTTGCTACTTTCAAAGATAAAAGCAATGGTATTGAATTGTTTGACACGTCGGCGGCGGTTACTTTTGAAAGACATTCTATTAAGCATTCTTGGATACAGCATGTATCGTTGATCGGGTTAGAGGAATCGATGCAAGGGGCGGAGGAATTGGGAACTGAATGTCAAAGTAAGCTCATTGAAAGAACTAGATCTAAGTAATCTTGCTTTGTCTGACGCTATAAGCTCCATTGATCTTGGGAGTTTTTCCTTTCTTGAAGATTTGGATTTGTCTGGAAACAGATTCTTCAATCTGCCTTCTAGCATTAGCCGCCTTCCTAAGCTTCAGTGTCTTACGGTTGAGAGATGCAAGAATCTTCTATCAATCTCAGAGCTTCCATCAAGTGTACTATCCTTGTCTATCAATGACTGCACATCCATTGAAAGAGTAAGTGCACCACTACAGCATGAAAGACTACCATTATTGAATGTAAGAGGGTGCCGAAATTTAATAGAGATTCAGGGCATGGAATTTGTGGGCAATAACTGGTCCATTTTGAACTTAGATGACTGCAACAATTTATCTGAAAACTATAAGATGAGTCTTATTCAGTTGCCTCTTTTTCTCTCTCTTAACTTACTTGACCAAAAACATTTAGCATGTACATATGGTAGTTTTTCAAACTCAAATTTTATTTACTTTCCTTGAAACCAATAGGGATTATGCAGAGGTAAACATTATGACATTTGCCTTGCTGGTGGAGAGATACCAGAATGGTTGAGCCATCATGGAGAAGGATCTGCATTATCATTTCATTTGCCTCAGTTTCAGTCCCGGACGGTAATAAAATCCAAGCGCTTCTTGTTTGGGTGGTCTCGGCCTCCACCAATGAAGCCACTCCACAAACATCATTTCTTCAGTTTGATAAGTGTTTTGCTACTTTCAAAAATAAGAGCAATGGTATTGAATTGTTTGACACAACGGCGGCAGTTACTTTTGACAGAAATTCCACTAAGCATTCTTGGATACAGCGTGTACCGTTGACCGGGTTAGAGGAATTGCTACAAGGTGTAGAGGAATTGGAATTGAATGTCAAAGTACGCTTAATCAAAAATGTTCGAAAATGTTGGGTTGAAAAATGCAGGGTACACTTGGTAATGGAAAAAAGTAAAGCAGATTCAGATATTCATGGTGAGAAGTGGGATAATGAGATTGATCTTCATGCTCTAGGCTCTTCAACTACTGATGATCAGCAGTTGGAAAGTAGTTTGATAAGAGAGTTACAAAAGTGGAAAATCAGCGATTGCCTTAAAATTGGATAGCATAAAATTCAGGGTGTTTATTTTTGGCATTTTGGACTGGTCCACCATCATTATGGAACGGCAATGAGTATAACAAAATTTTCTCGTAACAGAATCAACAAGATTGAATATACCTGATTCTACAAGTTTGACCAACTTCGGAAGATCCTGCCTTGCCCTTCCTCCATAAGAGCCAATTACTTGAACCTATTCCAGGAGTTAAAAAGGAGTCAAAAGATTTTCAAATATTCTAGAAAATAGTATGTAATGGCAATGAGAATATTTTTTTCATAACTTCACATGTTGCTATGTAACAGGGATCAACTAAAATTTGAATTAATATATTTAATTATATACATATAAACAGTACACCCCTGAAACTACGAGCCAAAACATTGCAAAACTGAAACATTCCGTTTCAATTGAAAAAATGAAACACCAACCAAAACGGAATTGAAAAACTTGCTTGGAAGAGAAAGGATTTCTGCAAGAACAGTGATTGATCCCACCAATTCTGTTTTGCCAGTGCAAATCGCTTCACTCTCAAATTGAGTATCTCATCCAAATAATAACTGTCACCAATTCTGTTTTACTTTGAATCATGTTTGAAAGCATGGATACATGTCAGGCTAATTCATATTGATTTTAAAGATTGATAGTGGTTAGAAAACCTGATAGGATTTGTTGAACCTTAACACTCTTTCTTCAGGTTCATTCCTAATTGTTGCCATAGCCAGAAATTTCTCAGATATCTTGTCGTCCCGAGAAGTTTCAACTTATCACATAGTTTTTAATTATTAGAGAATAATATAAATCGTATTCTAGGATTTTAGCTAATAATTTAAGCTTTTAACTGAGATGGTTCCTTAACAATGGTATCAGAACCTGGTTGACCCAGCGGTCACAAGTTCGAATCTCACCATCCTCATTTTATTTGATGAAAAAACAAGCACAAGGTAGTATGAGTCTATGCAAGTTTCAAGTCTAAAAAGCTTTCACTTGAGGAAGTGTTGGAGCTTTACATAACAGTTTAAACTTATAGGTAAAATGGTTTTTAGCACTAATTACATTTTTTATCAAAATCGAAGGCTCGATACTGAGAAAATATGAAATATTGTATTGAAAAGCTTAAATTGCTATACACACAGACCACATCTTTGTATAGAGGAAGATAGTCTATACTACGTAAGCTATCTAATTACATTAAATACAAATATCGTTGCTACAATTGCTCTTAATCAAATCGTAACCAATTGCAGATTATTTTGTTTCCTTTTACACTCCCCCTCAAGTTGGAGTATGGATATTAATTGTGCCCAACTTGCTGAGGTGCGTATAGAAAATGGGTGCTCTTAGAGGCTTGGTGAAGATGTCTGCTATTTGGATTCCTATTGGTGCATAGGCTGTCTTGATCTCACCCTTTTGAATCTTTTCATGAACTGTATGGCAATCTAACTCAATGTGCTTGGTTCTTTCATGATATACCGGATTTACAGCAATGTGTAAGGTTGCTTGATTGTCGCAAAACAATAGTGTTGGCTCAGAATGTGTCACCTGTAAATCTCTCAACAAATATCTTAACCATGTAGGTTCACAAGTGGTTGCAGCCATTGAACGATATTCTGCTTCGGCTGACGATCTAGACATTGTGACTTGTTTCTTGCTTTTCCACGATATAAGTGAATTTCCAAGGAAAATGCAATAGCTTGTCACTGATCGACGTGTGATCGGACACTTAGCCCAATCCGCATCACAATAACTGACCAAACTCAAATGACCTTTCGCAGGAAATAACAGGCCTTGTCCAGGTGCATTCTTGAGATATTGAAGTATTTGTCGTGATGCTTTGAGGTGATGTAGCTTGGGTTCTTGCATAAATTGACTCAATGTGTTCATTGCATATATAATCTCAGGCCTGGTGATGGTAAGATAGATTAATTTTCCAATTAATCGTCGATACTATGTTGGGTCCTTGAGGGTTTCACTATCAGTTGATATCAGGACTAGTTCAGGTTCCATGGGAATCTTGGTGGGTTTCACCCTAAGCAAGCCAACTTCTTCCAATATATCCAGAGTGTATTTTCGTTGACAAATCGAAATCCCTTCCTTAGATCGTGCAACTTCCACACTGAGAAAGTACTTCAATAATCCAAGGTCTTTGATTCGAAAACACCCATTGAGGAATTGCTTGAGATTCTGAATTTCTTGTTCATCATTCCCTGTAATGATCATGTCATCAACATACAATAATATCACAGTAATGAAATTTCCACGAACCAGAGTAAACAATGAGTAATCAGCTTGAGATTGCTGGAAACCAATGTCTTGAATGGAAGAGGAGAATCGTCGAAACCAAGTGTGTGATGCCTGTTTAAGGCCATATAATGATTTGTTGAGTCAACAAACCAATTGCTCCCCCTGTCGACGATAGCCAAATGGGGGACACATATACATCTCCTCAAGCAATTCGCCATGTAAGAACGTATTTTGAACATCCATCTTGTATAAGGGCCAGTCCCGAATTGCAGCAATGGATAAAAGGCAACGGACAGTGGTCAATTTTGCCACATGAGCAAAGGTCTCCTTGTAGTCGATACCCTCCCTCTGTGTGAAACCCTTAGCAACGAGCCTGGATTTGTAGTGCTCAATGGTGCTGTCCGAAAGGTATTTGATTTTATAAACCCATTTACATCCAATAGGGCGTTGACCCGGGGGTAGAGGCACCATGGACCAGTATGGTTGGCTTCAAGAGCTGTTATTTCAGAATTCATGGCAGAAACCCATTTGGGATCCCGGTTAGCATGTTCATAACTGATTGGTTCAACCAGGTGAGAAATATTGCAGACAAAGGAACAATGGGTAGCAGACAATGGAGCATAAGAAACGTACTGATGTATGGGATATCAGGTGCAGGACATAGAAGAAGAGAGAACTCCTGGCTTGAGCAGAACAGCATGATGGGTCTGATACTGGTGGAAGTGAGGGGGTGGATGGGAGGCTCGACTGGAACGCTGAAGTGGGACAGTGGTTTGTGGTGGGGCGTGGGTGGTTGTATCGGGTGAGGGAATTACAGTGGGAGGTGATGCAGGGGCTAAAAGATTGGGTGATGGGGATTGTAAGAGATTGGTTTGGGCTGTGAGGTCTGTAGAGATGGAAGATGGGCTAGAGCAGTGATGTGGTGCAGGCTGGGTTAGGGCTAGGTCATCTTCGGTGATGTGTGGGTCAGGGAATGGCATGGGTAAGACTGAGACATCTTGGTGTTCTTCAGGACGTAATTTAGCAAAAGGAAAGGGTGTTCATGGAAGAGAACATCACGGGATGTGAAAATTTTATGGGTATCAAGATCATAAATGAGATAACCCTTTTGTCCGAGGGAATATCTCAAAAATAAACACCGATGGGCACGAGCATCAAATTTGTGAGTAGGATTGAGATTGGTAGCATAACATAGACATCCAAAGACTCGGAGGTGGGAATAGTTGGGCTGAACTCCATGTAAAAGTTCATAAGGAGCTTTATGATTAAGTAAGGGTGAGGGAAGATGATTAAGTAGATAAGAGGCAGTTTAAAGGCTTTCACCCCAAAATTTTAAAGGAACGGTAGCTTGGAAACGTAAAGCTCGGTTAACATTCAAAAGATGATGGTGTTTGCGTTCTACAACCCCATTTTGTTGAGGTGTATAAGCACAAGAATGGTGAAAAATGGTGTCATGGCTATCCAAAAAAGGGCGCATGGAAAGAAATTCACCACCGTTATCAGCACGAAGAATTTTAATATCACGATGAAACTGTGTTTTGACCCAAGAGAAAAAAGATTGTAATAAAATTTTGGTATCGGATTTAAAACGCATAAGATGAATCCAAGTGAACCGGGTGTAATCATCGACGATAGTTAAAAAATATCGTGCCCCAGAATATGTGAGAATTTTGTGTGGTCCCCATATATTACAATGTATTAGATCAAAAGGTGCGGTAGATTTTATTGAACTATGAGGAAAAGGCAAGTGTGTTTGCTTTGCAAGATGACATACATCACAAACAGGCGCAGAATCAATTATAATTTGAGGAATTGTTTTGGATAAAAATTTGAGGGGTGCATGGGAGGGATGGCCAAGTCGTTGGTGCCATAGGTTCGAGGTATGGTGAATATGACCAGCTAGGTGGGGATTTTGCTGTGGTGTGAGGTAGTATAGCCCATCAAAATGCTTGCCCAGGCCAATCGTCCTCTTCGTTTCCACGTCCTTCACAATACAAAAATCCGGATAAAATATTACTATACAGTTTAATGCTCGAGTTAATTTACTTACAGATAATAAGTTCACATGAAATTGGGGAACGTGTAGAACCCCATCAAGAGATAAATCAGGTGTCAATCGTACAGATCCAATGCTTTTGATGGCAACTTGTCCACCATGAGGCAGACCCACAAAATCATGTGTGGTTTCATTATCATTATGTGTGGGTGTGAGATGAGATATGTGATTTGTTGCTCCGCTATCCACAATCCAATATAAGGTGGAATGCGGATGATGGCGAGCAATATTACAAATGGAGGAAATTATACCTGTTGTATTCATGAATGACTGGGTATTACCATTCTTATTATTAAGTGCCTCCATGAGCTGGTTGTATTGCTCGGTTGTAAAAGTGGGGCTCCCTCTAGTAGCTGAGGCTATTGCGCTCTGAGTAGAGCATGGTGGCAGTTCTACATTGTGAGCCCAAATCCTCTTATTATTGTGAGCTGGTGGCCTTTTATTTCTTGGTTGCATGTTCTTTCCATGCCATTTGTGACCCACTGGAAATCCAATGATACAATAGCAACGATCAATTGTATGGCCCTCTTGGTCACAGTGAGAGCATTTCAAGGGTTTGTAGGCACGGGAAAATCCTGGGTTTCCTTCTCTGCATGAAATCTGCATTGCGTGTGAATAAGATGGTCGACTGGCCACTTCCATCTGTCTCTCGTGCTGGAGAATTAATCCATGAACTCTCCGTGTGTCAGGTATTGGATTCATCATCAAAATAGAGCCACAAATAGTTGAGTATGAGTCATTTAGCCCCATCAAAAATTGCATGACCTTCTCCTTCTCCTCACGGTCTGCAAGTGCCTTCATCCCTTCACAATTGCAAATAAGGGGGTCATGATAGGCAGATAATTCATCCCAGAGTGCCTTGAGTTTAGTATAATATATGAAGATGGGTTGTTGTCCTTGTCGACATTCGACAATTTCTTGTCTAATTTGATAAATTCTGGAGTCATTGTTTTGGGAGAATCTGTCTTTGAGGTCACTCCACACGGCGGCTGCTGTATCGGAGTAGAGGACGCTACTGGCGATGTCAGGGTGGATCGAATGCAAGATCCATGATAATACCATATCGTTGCAACGCTGCCATATAGGAAATTTGTTGTCTGTTGGTGGTGGTGCTTTGATGGATTCGTCGATTAATCCAAGTTTGTTCTTGGCACTAAGGCTGAGACGCATGGATCGGCTCCACTGTCCATAATTATTCCCTTTGAGGAGAGCATTGACAAGGGTGAGTCCTGGTGTGTCGGAATGGTGCAAAGTGAGGGGATCAGACATGGTTGGTGTACTGTTGAGCATTATTGGGTCTATGGATTGTTGGGTTATGGGTTTGAATCTGTTGATTGTGTTTCAGCCATAGAGATAGGTTTGCTGTTTTTGTAAGAATCTATAGCGGAAGATATGTGGTTTTTCAGACTTTGTGCTCTGATACCATGAGAAAATATGAAATATTGTATTGAAAAGCTTAAATTGCTATACAGACAGACCACATCTTTATACAGATGAAGATAGTCTATACTAGGTAAGCTATCTAATTACATTAAATACAAATATCGTTGCTACAATTGCTCTTAATCAAATCGTAACCAATTGCAGATTATTTTGTTTCCTTTTACAGATACTTTCCCGTGCACCTCTTTATCAAGTTTCTGTATTTCATTTAACTTCACTTGGATTCTCATTATCCATTGTGTTGAGCAGAAATCATAGTTGATGTGTATGGCTTGCTAGGAACTAATGGTAATTATAATTTAAAGGGATAGGATATGATGTGTTTTTATGAGCGCATATCATCAGGTTGCATGGTTTAATGAATCAAATGCTTGATACTTGTGAATATGAGCAGCTTGTGCACGAGCAAGACGCTTGATTTCAAACTTGTGGATGGAGAATGCCAAAATCCAGATTTGTCAAATGAAGCAGATTGGCTACCAAAAAATAAAATAAATAAAGAAATCTGATGGTGACAATAGAAACATATCTGCAAATCTGTGCCAATGGCAATACATTTACCGAACGCTTCAGCAACAAACTAGTCTAGGCCATGTTTGTCAATTCTGTTTTGTTCTGTCTAGAATGACCGGTACATTTTGTTTCAATTCAAACAATAAAATAAATTGGAGCAATTTTACCACGCCCAAAATTTTGATCCGTTCCAAAAATTTTGCTTAAATTCTGGCCGGAAAGTTTTGGTTTTGTTCTGTACGTTCCTAAATTGAAATAAAATTTTATAATAAGTCTCTTGACATATTTATAGATATTATGTTAAAATTTCAGAACAATAAGAGAATGTAACAACATTGTGAGATTGATGATGATATTCTCATAATATTATACATGTTCATAATTTGTTCAGAAAAATTATTATATTGTGTTTTTTAGATTATTTTTTTCTCAATTTCATTATTCAACAACGAGTTTATTACGAATTAAACTTTAAAATTTGATTTGATTAGCTTTATTTAAGGTTATCATGGTCTTGTAAGTTATAATTGAGGTCACACATTTGAAAGGTTAACCTAAGTTGACCCGAGTTGATTCAATGTATCATTGTTAAAATATTTTTTTAAGATGTCAACTTGATGTTTTTAGTTAAACTATATTTTATTATTTTTTCATATTATCTTTGAACTCATCAAGTCGGTCGAGTTATATCAGTTCAACTCTCATTTGTTTTGCTTGTATTTGAAATTTAAATTGCACAGTTCTAAAAAAAATTATTTTTGGATTTGAACTAAATTTGTTTTTAAATTAATATATTTAATTATATATATACAACCCAAAATGGAATGTCAAACGTTTCAAAACCGAAACATTCCGTTCCAATTAGAAGAATAAAGCACCAACCAAAACAAAATTGACCATCTTTATCTCCACTGTGGCCGCCTTGCTCTCTCTTTCTGGACCTATCTCTGCCACAGCCCCAACCTGCCAGTCTCTCCGATCATTATTCTGATTCAGATAATGATCGATGAATTATTGTGCCGTTGCCGTGCGATGAAGCCTGTCGTTGTATCTTGTTTGATAAACAAGATCGAAGGGCTAGCCTTATTTGATTACTCCACCCTTTGCTCAATCTGTGGAAAGACATTTCCCTCGTGAAAAGCAGTTTTCGGTCACATGATGCGCTTGCATCCTAGGCAGAGGGTCTTTTCCACCGACCTGAGAAAGCAGCAGAAGAAGAAGACGGTGAGCAGCAGAGTTAACAGAGATAGGTTAGCAACGAAGAACACCCTCCCCCCATTGAAACAGAAACCTTGCCGGAGAGGCAATAGGATCCAGCCGGAGTTACAGTTTACATTAACAAATGACATGGTGCTGATTTCTTGAATCAAAAACAGGAAGTGAAATTCTTTACCTGGTAATGTCTGTTTGAAATGCCATGGACAACCACCTCGTGCAAATTGCTCATAAATATCCTTATTATACTATAACCATGTTTCATACTGTGTTTCAAGAATATTTAAAAAAAAAAAAATAGATATTTTTAGATTATTTTCATATGTTAATGTTAAAAATGATTTTTAAAAAATAAAAAAAATTATCATTTTGATATATTTCTGAACAAAAAATATTTTTAAAAACAACTACAATCACACTTCCAAACAGTCACTAATAACCAAATCTTTTTGTCTTTGATTTTTGTCTTGGTGTTTGTGTTTGTGGTATAAAGATGGGTTTATATAGATGCAAGAAAATTCAACTCAATATAATTGTTTTATGTTTAAGATTTCATTTTTCATAATTGAAATATTTTCTGATTTTTCACATATTTTTACCATATATGACTTTTCTTATTAAACTATGAAATCATGGATTTTAATTCAAAAGGAAACCTCAAGATGTTACCTTTTTTTTATGGATTTTTATCCTCTTTTGTCTTCTTATTCCTTCTCTAGAGAATATGATTGATCGTGTTTCAAACCTCATCACCATTTTAGTTTAGATTAATGTCATGTTTAATATTGTGTTTAGATCATTTTCATATGCTGATTTCAAAAAAAATCTAAAAAATAAAATAAAAAACATCATTTTAATGCATTTCTGAACAAAAAATATTTTTAAAAACAACCTCAATCACACTCCCAAACAGAAACTAAGAATCTATTTGACATAAGCGTTTTTTAAAAAAAAATGAATTTTTTATTTGAAATTAAATTTTTTGGTGTATTAAATCATTTTTATGTACTAATATCAAAAATAATTTATAAAATATATAAAAAAATTATTTTGATGCATTTTTTAACGAAAAATACTTTTAAAATCAACCTCAACCACAATCTCAATTAAGCATTAAATGAGATAGAGAAAAAAGATAATTAATATTTAAGTTTTCAATTATTTTTAATTTTAAAACTTTAGATTTAATCAATGTTTTTTAGTGGAGAAACTTTTGGAATACCCTAAATATTTTGATGGAGGAAACTTTTATGTTGCAAATGAAGCAACTAATGATTTCCTAATAGTTACACTCTTGGATTCATTTTAAAGGGAAAAAAAGAGAGAATATTTAGGATCCAAAAAAAATCAAGAAAAATATCTCTATTTAGATTATTTTTTCTTTCTCCTTGTGCTTATATTTTTTCATTGAATTAGTTATCAGTAAAATAACTAATATAATATAATTAATTACTCTCTAATCAAAGATATGGAAAGTCTAAAGGGTTGTTTCGAATTGCGATCGGAAAGTGTTTATGAAAAAAATTGAATTTTTATTTTTTATTTTAAATTAAAAAATTTGGTATTTTTCGATAATTTTGATGTGCTGATGTCAAAAATAATTTTTAAAAAATAAAAAAAAATATTTTAATATATTTCTAAACGAAAAACACTTTCAAAATCAATCGCAACCATAGTCCCAAACAGGCACTAAATGCAGTACGTTTAGGGCAGGGAAATCTTAGGGGGTGTTTATTACTATTTTTCAAAAATATTTTTGAAAATAAATGATTTATTTTATTTTTAGATTATTTTCATGTGTTGATATCAAAATAATTTTTAAAAATATTATTTTAATATATTTTTAAATAAAAAATATTTTAAAAAAAATCGTAACTGCTAATCATGCATTTAATATAAAAAGCCTAGATAAATAAGTGTATGAGATATATTAATTGTCTAATTATTCTTTATTGCATGCGAAACCCAATAAAAGAAAATCATTTATATCTTAAATATTATACGTGTCAATAAAAATAAAATGAGTACATTTAATAAAATAAATCAAAAATTATGTTTCAACATATAATATTTTTTTACTCCAATCATAGATAGAATCAATAAATTGAGATGAAACGGGTGTTTGAGAATATATTGAGAAATTATTTTAGAAAAAAATTGAAATTTTTTTATTTTAAATTAAAGTTTTTTGGTATTTTTAGATTATTTTAATGTACTGATATCAAAAATAATTTTTTAAAAATAAAAAAAATATTATATATTTCTAAATAAAAAATATATTAAAAAATAACCTCAACCAAACTTTAAACAGTCGCTTAGACATACAATTGCCTCAAGCAGTGAGCTCTTTATTTTTTTACTTAATTATATATCAATAAAAATGTTTTTTTTCAAGAAAAATAATGATCCCATATCCATTGAAAAACAATCTCTTAGTATAATTACTTATATTACATTACCTGAGAATTGATTTCAGAAAATACCATAATGGTCCCTTAAGATTTTATAATTAATTATAATCAAATGGACCACTGTCCTATTTGCATTCACATCCCTCCTTCAATTTAACATTGGCCATGAAATTGAAAAATCTAGTTCCATCTCTCCATGCCACTGAAGCAGCCGAACAGCTTAGCTTGAGCTCATATATTTCCACCATCCTCTTTCATTTTCCCCTCCATAAAATAAAATAAAATATATTCGGAGTGATTAATTGAATTTATTATTAATAATAATAAAGGGCCTGTGGTTGCTGGGTGCTTGCAGTGCGTGGCAATGAAGACCATGGCAATTGCCTGCGCCCCCCCTCTGTTTTCGCCCCCTTTAAATGTCAATCTAACAAGGTTATCTTCTTCTCTCTTATTGCCATTTTGCCACTCCTCTTTCTCTCCGACTCTCAGTCGATGTTGTCGCCGACCTCGCTTTCTTACCATGGCTTCTGCAACCCAGTCTTCCACTCAGGTGAAGTGAAATACTTTCACTTTTTTACTATTTGATAGTAAAAATCATTCCTTTTTGTTCATTCCTTGTTGGGTTTTAATTTTCTAGGGGATTTTGTGCTTGTTAGTGCGAGTTTTAAAAGCTATATATATTAGAAAGTTGATTTTTAACAGTTTTTGATTAATGGGTTCTTAATTAGTAAGTTGTTTTGTTGCTGTTTGATCAGCCTGTGTCATCAGGGGATGCTAACACTGATGCCAATGTCTTCCAGTTGATCCAAACTCACCAGGTAGCCTTTCTTTTTATCTGTGTCGTGTGTGTTTCTGGCTTGATGTGTAAATTGTTGGATGTTGACAACAATATCAGTATTAGTGGTTATGATCGTATGCGAGCAGAATCACAGATAGTTTTTGAATGTTACTGATTGGTCTCGTGTTTGTGTTATTATAGGAAAAAGCAGCTCGGCTTCCTCCGGTCGAGGAAATTAGAACTTTCCTTGATCAGAGCACGCGTGGCATGCTTTCAACTTTTTCTCAGGTTTGTTGTTCATGATCTAGTTGAATATTGGAACTTGTTAATCATATGAGAAAAAATGGAAGTAAATTCTTGATCCATGAAGTTGGCAAAGCTGAAGGGTGTTGTTCGTGATGCTAGTGTACTATTATTTACTGTTGTTGTTATCAGCGTATTAAGGCTTCATATTTAACATTTCTCAAGGAAGGGTGAGAGTTCAGAGTCCTCAGAGGGAATCCTTTCAGTTTTGTGTTTTATTTGTCTGTTCTATATGTATCTTGAATCTGCTTGAATTGGAATTAATGTTGGCAGTCTAATTTGATATATTACCAATCCAACATTAGGACAAAATGGAGGCTTGTGGTAGGTTTGTAGTTGGTGCAAGCCTTGTCACAAACTTATCATGGCACAAATCATGATAATAATTAGAGGATTAGAAAAGAATGAGTGCATTCAGAGGAAAGGTGGAGGTGATACTGATTGATAATAAGTTGAGAAAGTGTGTTTTAATTTAGTTTGACATCTTACAACATAGACTTGCAAATACATCGGTTTTAAAAAAACTGATTGGATTCAAGTAGTACCATCAAATTAGGGGATTGCTTAGACTACTTTCCTGTATGTTCATGGACTTGCTGGCTTTCCTTGATATGACAGAAGCATGAGGGTTACCCATCAGGGTCAATGGTTGATTTTGCATGTTATGCTGATGGATCTCCAATATTAGCAGTCAGCAGCTTGGCAGTTCATACAAAGGTATGATCCACTCACTGTCTATCTTGTTCAAATATGCTTTAATTATGGAAACACTTCATGTGATTATAAAATAAAGAACAAATCCAATTGTGATAATTCATACAAGAGATTTATTCATTGGTGAGAAAAAGAAAAAATGTGAATGGTTATTGGATTGTCGATAAAATATTTTTAGATTTTAGATATATACTGCTGTGAAAAATGACAAGGTGTGATTCTCTTAGATTGTGAATATATATATATCAATCATTTTTTTGTGCTCTTGTATGCTTCAAAATCTGTGAAGCTATTGGTAACTGTTTGCTCAAACTTGATTTTCACTTAATGATTTTGAGAAATAAAAGTCTGATCAGCAAGATCGATTGATCTCATACTGTTCAGCTCTAAATATTTACTGTATCAGTCTTCTGCATGTCAGCTATGTGTGCCATGGAGCCACTAGACTAAGCTGAATTCTCCTTGCTGAATTTTGCTCTTTTACCTATCTGTGGTTCTTTTAGAGGAGCTTGTGTCCTATATGTTTGAAAAATTGCTGCTTTCTTCAGGACCTGTTAGCCAATCCTAAATGCTCATTGCTTGTTGCCAAAGTTCCTGAAGACAGGACAGATTTAGTAATCACCCTGCATGGGGATGCCATTCCGGTAAGTGTTTTCTCTTTTTCCTTGTGATAATTTCCTAAATGTTTCTGCATATTAGTTTTTACTTTAGCAGATATTGTACCTTCACTGCATCATAATTTTTTGGGGTGGTATGAGTTTTGAACTTTTTTTTGTTCAATTGTTTAGGTTTCTGAGAAAGATATAACTGCAGTTCGAACAGCATATCTAGCAAAGCTTCCTGATTCATTCTGGGTATCTTGTATCCTCTCATTTTCTATCATGCTTCTTTTTCCTCAAATGTAATTTTATTGCTATTTGTCAAGGTGAAGACTTAATTATCTCTTCCACTTTCAAGGTTGACTTTGGTGATTTCCAATTTATGCGTATTGAACCAAAAGTTGTGCGATATGTTTCGGGAGTTGCAACTGCCTTGCTTGGATCTGGCGGTGTGTATACTATCCTGCTGGTTCCATTTTTCTAAAGCACATCATTGTCTATAATTCGTTTCAAGTCATTGGGAGTGGGGTTCAATAATCAAGAAGTCATGGTCTATAGCTCATCAATGGTTTTGCTGTTTCACTGCTGTGTACTATTTCTGGCTTACCCATGCTTTATTGCCTCTTAGAAATTTGTTTATAGTGTTGTTATTTTTTCCACCTCAATTTATTTCATTTCTTACTTGCAATTGTTAATAATGACAGAATTCAGCAAAGAAGAGTACCAGACTGCTAAAGTTGATCTTATTGCTCAGTTTGCCAAACCTGTTGCGGTATATTGCTTATAAATTACATGCTGCATATATATTTGTCATATTCCCTGTTTATTATTTCTGTTTCATTCTTTTCTAAGTGAAATCATTTGGCTTTGACAGTCTCATATGAACAGAGATCATGCTGAAGATACAAGACTCATAGTGCAACACTCAACATCAATTCCGGTAATTTTCAATTATATAAATATCATCTTATACATGTCTATTTCATATCAGAAACGGTACAGGTCATTAATTATAAGCCAGAACGTGATAGTTAATTTATTTCGAGGTCTACAAATCTAGTTTCGTGGCTTCAAAATTAGCTGGTCACAAGTAAATAAACTAATATATGCGTTGGTGAGGAAGAATGAGTTTGATAAGCTTGGTGACACTTTAGCTACTGAGTAAAGGGAGGGAAGGCAATTACAAACTCTTTCCTTCACTGTACATGATATGCTGTAGATTTTCTGTTTCCCTTTGGTTTTCTCTATTTGGGCCAAAATTAAAGAGTGAAAAAAGTATAACCCTTCCTTTTCATGGCATTGTAGATAACCTTTTTAGGCATGTTTTAGTATGATCATGATCATGCTTTTCTCTCTGTTTTTTTTTTTTTTTTTTAGTTATTTGACGAACAAAACAAAAGGAACTTTATAAAAAGATTCTTTTATCTAGTCTCTCTGTTTCTTTGTAGTCCATTCTGTTTCTCCTTTCCCTTCAAAATTGATCAAAAACAGCAAGCAAGATATCTAGGCTGATTTCATATCTTTTATCAGGTGGACTCTGCTTATATGCTGGATCTGGACAGTCTTGGATTCAATGTTAAGGTATTGTTTATGTGTGACCATGTAAAGGCCTCGTATTTAAAAATTGTATTTTCTTTATGAAGTTTACTTTCTTGTGAACTGTTTTACCTAGAACCCAACTTTTTGTCGGACTCTTTCTCTACTTAACTCTCAAAATGCTTTGATCACTTTTGCAGGCTGCTTATCAAGGAAAAACTTACAAGCTTCGAATTCCTTTCCCTAGACGTGCAGAAGATAGAAAGTAAGAGTTCTTTTTATGTCCTTTTCTTGGTTGGTGGGGTTGAATTATCATCATTTGCTTCTTCCAATAGGAAAAAAAAAGAAATTTTCTTTGATGCCCCTCAAGAAATCAATGATGCCAAAAGATGGCAACATGTTGAGTCTCAACTCATGGAACAATTTGTTCGTCTCCATGAAATACACAAAAACATAGTCCAGATAAAAGAAATTATCTCTGGATTAGATTTGAGTAAAACTCACCAAATGGTAGAACTTCTACAAGGAATAACGACTAATATTCAGTCTATTCCTGGTATAAAAGAAAGCACGGCTATAGCACTTTATAAACCAAAACTAGGAACAACCTATACACAGTATATCCTAGTACTACGAACAAGATTTTCAGAAAATCTGAAAAAATCACGGGTATTTAATTCCTCGCAAGGTTCTGTGGGGATGCTCTTTAAGAAAGCAATGTTCTCGTCTTCCTGTTCGATAACAGTTTGCTGAGCAACTTCATCAATGAAGGGCTCCCATACAAGTCTGTTGAGATGTATGAGTCCGGGAGTCTGTCCAGGATTAAGAGTTCTGATGCGATTGCGCAACCTTTCAATCTCATTTGTGAGAACTTTTACAGAAGCTTCCTTTTCTCTCGAGGAAGGAAGATACTTCAGGCTATGCCTAAAAAATTCAAACCTTTGTTTGAGTATTGTTGCAGCTCTGGCTTCTTCTTTTTGAGTTTCGGAATATTTCGAGCGTACTACGCCTTCTCCTTTGTAGGATGTTCTATGGGCATGATTATGCCTCGGTCTGTTCAGGCGAGCGCCGAGCGTAATTCGAGCTTCACCTTGAGTCATAGGATCTTCTGTTAGATCTATAACTTCAATTGGGTCCACCACTTGCTTCCGTTTAGGACTCATTCTGTATCAAAATGGTGTTAGATTGGCTGGGAGGCTATTGTTTTGCTGTAATGCAAGCTCTAGCTGTAAAGTTGTATCTAATATTTTCTTGAGATGCTTTTATAAATAAGGAGGTAATATTAGTCAACTGTGTTAATAAGGCTGAGTTTTCTGTTTGTAATCTCTCGACTTCTTGTCTGAGATCTGTTATCTCAGCATCTTTTCTTTGTCTAGATCTTCTAGCAGAATCTCTATTCTGCTGTAATGGTTTACGCTTTAATAAAGCTTGTCCTTGAGCTGTAAAATCCATTACAGCTCCTCGGATTGACTATTGCTAGGCGGGGTGTTAAAAACATAAAAGCATAGTTGAAAAAGATTTAAGAACAATTTTTTTGAAAAAAATGCTATATCAACAAAAAAGAAAATAATAAAAATTAAAAACATATTTTATTATAACATCGGCAACATTGAGGCCTTAACATCTAAAAATATAATTACTATTATAGCTAAAACAGTAAAAATTATTAAATTACCCTGAGGAAAAAATCGAAAACATTAACAAAAGAGGAAGCAAGAAAAAAACCTAAAAATTATTATTATTATTATTATTATTATTATTATTATTATTGTTATTGCGTTAATAATGGGGGGAAATTCAATCAAAGAATTAAAAAAAGCTCAATAACTTTAACAAAAGAGGAAACAAAAAAATAAAAATAAAAAAATTGAAAATAATATAAAAATTATTGGCTAAAAAAATCATTCAACGTGGAAATAAAAAAATAATAATAATAAACAACCAAAAGAAAGAATAATGAAAAAAAACAAAAATATTAATTTTCAAATGATCACAAATACAAACTAAAATTTAAGAACAATTTTGTTTTTTTTTTTTAAATGCTATCTCAATAAAAGAGAAAATAATAAAAATTAAAAATCAAAGCTAAGAGTGTATATATATATATATATATAAACATGGACACAAATAGAGACTATTTAAGAAATATAAAAAAATAAAGGAATTAAAATCAAAAATTAAAAGTATAAGAGCCGAAATGAAAACCAAATATATTATCAATTACAATCAAAGGACAAAATTGAAAAAATCAAATCTTCTATATCGAAAATATTAAGGGATTTAAAACCGAACCTAAAATTGAAAGAATAAGGACTGAAATGAAAATGTAATATATAATCAATTTCAATCGAATGACAAAATTGAAACAAATCAAAACTTACATAATAGAAATAAGGACTATACAGAACAATTAAAAGAGACGGGACTAAAATGCAACAACCATAAAACCGGAGGCTGACGTGTAGTTTAGGGTAAAAGAGAGAGAAAAGAGGGGAAAAAAGTTCATCCGCCCACCGTCACGTGCCACACGCCACACCATGTGGAAGAGGACACGGTGGCGCATCCACGGAGACGGCGGATGGACATTTTACTGTACAAAAAAATATAAAAAAATCAATAAACTAGTGACCCAACTGAACCAAACCGAAAATATGCAATTACCATAGCACCCCTCCCCACAGGGGCTGTTTTTTGTCTTTTTCGAGGGACAGGAGAGTTATTTTACTGTGCAAATAAATATAAAAAATCAGTAAATCGGTGACCTGACCTAACCGAATTGACCCGAAAACTGAGCAATACTATTGTAATCCACAGTAAAATTACACATAAGCTATAGTAATTAAACCATGAGTTCTTTTAGTATATAGTATAATAACTATGTATGTCAAAGAAGGTGATATTTTTTTACCTTTGGAAGGATTGTCTTAGCAAACTTTGGCGACAATACTGCGACTTGCACTAGGTTCAAACAAATATCTTGACAGATGGATTGTTTGGCTAAGTTCTACTAATTCTTCCCAATTTGGGTGTTCAACAGCTATTGAATCCATGAGCGGTTTTTTACTGTGTATCTCTAGGAAATTCTAGACATTGGATAAGGCTATGGCCGGTTTGTTTACAGTATTCACATACTTCTAAAGCTTTTCCAAGCTCATTATTTCTTTTAAGGAGATTTATTTGTTTTCCTTGGTTGGTGATAATATTATCACGGATGACTATGTCTTGTTCTTGAACTGCTTGTAGCTGCCTTTGGAGACGATGTAATTTTACTTCCAAAAGTTTGGATCTGGGAGGCCATGTTGGCATCCCTTTCGTCATTTTGACGATCTAGCATGGTTGGTTTAGAAATCTTGTCTATTGGTTTGTTGGTATCTCTTTAGAGAGAGGTTTGAGCATTTTTAAGTTTATCTTTAACACCGTTGTTCTTTCAGTATCTTCGTTCCTTCTTCTTCTTTCTTCCTAATCTCTGTGTTCTAACGATAGATCTATTCCATACTATGGTTTTAGGATTTATCTTAGAATCCCATCCTCTCCTGTTTCAGCTTATCTTTATGATATTTAAAAAGCTTTAAAGAAAGAACTTAAGACACCAAGTAATTGAAATTCACAATATTGTATTTCACAAAGAAAACATAGTTACAATATTGCTATTTCTTTTCTAGTAGGCAAAGTGATAAAGTAAAGATTCGGGTGCTCATGGGGCCCCATCGACAATCTTTTGCTTTCCACTTCCTTATCTTAGCCGCTAAGAAACTTGAAAGACAGAAAGTTAAAAAAGGTGGGACAGCCTTATCTACAGCTGTCCCTAATAGTAAACTACATTTTTTACCCTAATATTCGGTGGGTCTACATGGCTGTAGCTGGGGCTTCGTCTTCAAGCTTTTCATCTGTCTCTTCCTCGTCTTGATATTTTTCTTGTGGAGGTAGATCTTCGACTGGAAGATGAAGTATGGTCCTCATACTCTTAAGTTCTGAATCGCTGAGGTCGTTTCGTCTGTGAAGGTACTGCCTGAGGACTTGGTCTTGCATGTATGGCAAGAACTTGACTCCCTGTAGAAGCTCCGTTGTCTGTCGCTCTATCTTCAAGAGCGAGAATTCGATCTGCTTTGATCGGTCTCCTTCTTCTAGCTCCATGATCCGTTCGTGCAGAGATTGGATCTGCTCATCTTTGTTATTGATTTGGCCAAGGAGTTCTGCAATTTGGCCTCTGTAAGTCTTGCAATTCTGGCATATTACTGATGAACTGCTGGCGTCTTGCTCTTGCATAAAATCAGAGGATAAGGCTGCCATTGCTGACTTAAAATGGGGTAAATGTCTTTGCTTTACCTCGTCTTGCTGTTGGCTCCTTTGCGGAGCCTGTCTTTTGACAGAGAAGAGTCTCTGCTGGGATTGCATTTCCATTTTTCCCTCCCTCCTTGCGAGAGGTTAAACTATAGCTATCCTCTAGGATAGAATTTACAGAGCAATGCTCCGTATTCTCAACTCAGAATTTCTGAGTGATTCCTCTTCCTCTCCCTCGTCCTCCAACTGTACTTAGTTGGCTCCTTTGCGGAGCCTGTCTTTTGAAAGAGAAGAGTCTCTGCTGGGATTGCATTTCCATTTTTCCCTCCCTCCTTGCGAGAGGTTAAACTATAGCTATCCTCTAGGATAGAATTTACAGAGCAATGCTCCATATTCTCAACTCAGAATTTCTGAGTGATTCCTCTTGGAATAGAAGATGTAGTTCCCACAGAAGTAGTGGGTTTAGAGGAGTGAAGGTGAGTAATGAGAGGGAGAAGTGGCTTCTTTATATGTCGAGATGAAGTATGCCATGGAAGATGAAGTATGCCATGGAAGGGGAGTGGGTTTAGAGGAGTGCAGGTGTGTAATGAGAGGGGGGAGAGGCTTCTTTATATGCTGAGATAAAGTATCTGCCACGCCATTCTCTTTTCCTTCGATATATTCGAAGTGGATTTTATAGCCACGTGTCTGGATATTAAAGGCAAACTGTAGCTACCTTTTGACTTATGCTCTTCCCCTGTCTAAAGTTGCATTCATATTATTGTAAAATTTTACGATTGCTTTACAGGCTGTTCTAATTATGATCTCTTCTTTTCCTAGTAGGAACTAGCTAAATTGCTTGCGACTGAGTGAAAAAAAATTATAATCGTTGAAATTTAATTAATAAATAAGTTTAGTAAGTTTAAAAATAAAATATAATATTTATACATATAAAGTTTGATATAATAAAACACATCAATACACTCTATTACAACAACATTGAAGACTTAATATCTAAAGATATTATTGTTATTACTGCTAAAACAATAAAAAATTATTAAATTTTTAGAGGAAAAAAAACTCAAAAACAATAATAAAAGAGAAAGTAAGAAAAAAAGCTACAATTATTATTATTATTATTATTATTGCGATAATAATGAAAAAACAAAATTAAATTAAATAATAAAAAAGTCTAAAAATTTTAATAAAAAAGCAAATAAAAAAATTATTAACGAAAAAAATCATTTGATTGGAAAATAAAATAAAAATTAATAAAAATCTAAAAGAAAGAACGTGTGTGATAAATACTTTAATTAAAGTAGGAGTGGCATTACTTAATGAACACGAAAGGGTGTGATCCAAGGCAGTCAAAATCGAGATTTTGACACGGATTGGAAAGGGCTCCGAAAAATCGGATCGTAAGATCGGATCGTAAAATCGTAGAAAGATCGTAAAATGTCCGTACAAAAATTATTATTTTTAATTATATTTAAATTTAAAAAATGAATTTAAATAATAATAAAATGCTAATTATTATTATTTTTTTATTATTATTATTATTATTCTACGATTTTTCTATGATTTTTTTACGATTTTTCTACGAGTTTGACCGAGTTTGACCAAGTTTGACCGGGTTTCGATTTTTCTACCGGTTCAACCAGGTTTTCGGAGCCAACTCGCAAAATCATACGATTTTGCGAGTTGACTCGCGATTTTGACTACCATGGTGTGATCTCATCTTTGAATCGTGTCAATAATGTGTGCTTCACAATCTTTGGAGTTTTCGTTGCCATATATCTTAAACCAAGTTTAAATCTTTTTTCCTGAAATAATAAATGTATCCCTTTTTTTTTTTATGATGATGGTGGTGGTGATGAAATCTTATTTAGCAAATAAAAGATGCGTAATTTGTGTTCTGAAATTTTCTAATAATCTATTTATATTTTAATTTTAAATAATTTGTATGATTTGTCAAAGTATAGTTTGGATTCAAAAAATCAAGATGAAATTTTTAAGAAACAAATTGAGATGATATTATATTATATTATATTGATTAGGATAAACTTTTCAAGTCCACGGCTCAAGGTTATAAGATTGTTGTAATGTCATAGAAAATAAATCGAAACAAGTTATAAATCTCAATTATTAATCAACTAAGTGTTAAATAAAATTTTACGATTGCTTCACAGTCTGCTCTAATTATGATCTCTTTTTTTCCTAGTTGGAACTAGTTAAAGTGCTTGCATTATATGGTGGAGTTGAGTAAATAATTTTTATAATTGTTGAAACTGAAACAATTAATAAGTTTTGTAAGTTTAAAAATAAAATATAAAATCTATACATATAAAGTTTGATATAATGAAATATATCAGCACATTTTATTACAACAACAACAACAACATTGAAGCCTTAACATCTAAAGATATCATCGCTATTACTGCTAAAATAATAAAAATTATTAAATTTTTAGAGGAAAAAAAACTCAAAAATAATAACAAAAGAGGAAGTAAGAAAAAAAACTATAATTATTATTATTATTATTATTATGGAAAAAACAAAATTAAATCAAATAAAAAAAGCCTAAAAAATTTAACAAAAAAGCAAAAAAAAAAATTATTTGCAGGAAAAAAAATCATTTAACATGAAAATAAAATAAAAACTAATAAAAATCTAAAAGATAGAACAAAGGGGAAAAACAAGAGAAAATAAAAAAAATATATATTAAATTAAATTGCCCGCATTATGTTGCGGCCAATCAAACAATTTTTATAATTATTGGAATAGAAACAATTAATAGTATTTACTAGTTTAAAAATAAATATAACATCTATACATGCAAAATTTAATATAATGAAACAAATCAACACACCCTATTATAACAATAACAACATCGAAGTTTTACATCTAAAATTATCATTACTATTTCTGCTAAAACAATAAAAATTATTAAATTGCCTCGAGAAAAAAAAAAACTCAAAAACATTAACAAAAGAGTAAGTAATGAAAAAAACTAAAATTATTATTATTATTATTGCATTTATAATGAAAAAAATCAAAATTAAATCAAAAACTTAAAAAAAACCTTAAAAACTTTAACAAAAAAGCAAATAAAAAAATTAAAATAAAATGATAAAACAAAAACAAGAATAAATGATAAAACAAAAATAAAAATTATTAGTTGATAAAAAAATCATTTGACTTGAAAAAAAAAACTAATAAAAAAACTAAAAGAAAGACCAAAGCGGAAAAACAGGAATATTAATTTTCAAATGATCATAAACACAAACTAAAATTTAAGAACTAAATTTTTCAAAAAAATACTACTTCAATAAATAAGAAAATAATCAAAATTAAAAATCAAAGCTAAGAGCACACATATATAAACATGGATAAAAATAGGGACTATTTAAAAATATAAAAAAAATAAAGGAAATAAAATAAAAAATTAGAAGTATAACGGCCGAAATGAAAACCAAATATATTATCAATTTCAGTTAAAGGACAAAATTAAAAAAATCAAAACTTTTGTATCATATATATTAAGGGATATAAAACCGATTTGGAAATTAAAATAATGAGGACCGAATTAAAACCTAAATATATAATCAATTTCAATCGAAGGATCTAATTGAAACAAGTTAAAACTTGTATAACAAAAATCTGGACCATACAAAACAATTAAAAGATCAGGGACTGAAAGGAAAATACCATAAACATAGGGGCTTTCCCTGTAATTCAGTTTGTAAGAGAGAGAAAAAGGTCAAACAAAGTTCAACTGACCACCGTCACGAATCTAGCCACCGTGTGCCGCGACGCGCCACACCATGAGGAAGAGTACATGGCGGCGCGGGTGACGTCGTACGCACCGCCTGAAGCTAGCGTGAGACCAAATACAGTCGGCGCATGTGGAAGACGCATGCACAGTATTCGATAGAAAATAATATATTTTAAAATAATAATAGAGTTGACAAAATAAAATAAAAATAATTTACCATGCTTAGCATTTTAAATAAATTTCATTATAATTTATCATTCGATAGAAAATAATTTACCCCTACAGCCAACTCTTTTATTTGTCTTATTTGGGGGTAGCTTAGTATTTACATATTTTCAAAAAAATGTGAAATATCTGTAACACCCGTGTAGCCAAACCATGGTTTTTGTCTTATATGAGGGTAAAAGGGTTATTTTACTGTGTAATGAAATATGAAATTACCACGGCACCCCCGGGCAACTGCTTTTTTTGTCATTTTTTAGGGATAGAATGATTATTTTACTGTGTAAAGAAATATAAAAAAATCAATAAATCGGTGACCCGACCAAACCAAACAGACCCGAAAACCGAACTGATTCAAAAATATTATTGTAATTTACAATGATTTCAACTATAGTGAAACAGTGATCTCTTTTAGTATATGGAATAATAATAATATCTTGAATTTTTCGAGGGCTGCATTAATGGTAGACATTTCAAATGATAGAGCTGCTAGAGAATGTTTCTCTTTGTGCTCGCCACTGGCATATCTGCACAGTTATTCTTGGGCCTTTGGGTTATATTTGTTTGGTTTAGCAAACAAGGCTGCTCCCCATCCGTCTTCAGATCCGTGTGTATGACTAGATAACTGAGTCAAGGGGTAGCTTTAGAGGAGGTAATGTTTTTACCATCTCTTATATAGTCTGTATTGCTTTCACATCTTGATCGTCAAATTTCTTTTGACCATTTTTACCTGTCTTTTGGTAAATATGCTTAAGATATGAAGCTAGCTTTTTGAAATAAGGTCTTGCATAATCTGCTAGACCGCAGAATTGCTGAATCTCTTTTACAGTTTCAAGCTTGTCTGGAAATTCTAATATTTTTTGGGCTATATGCGGCTGTAGCCTTATAGTTCCATTTCCTATTTCCCCACCAAGGAAAGATATGTTTCTCTTGGCTATTTCGATTTTCTTCTTAGAGATCATAATTCCATTTTCTCTAAAAATTTGAAGTAATTTCTTCACATGATTTTCATGTTCATGTCTTGTCTTTGAAAAGACTAGAATATCATCTATATAGACTACAGCGCTTTATGGATTTGGGGTCCATTTTTATCTGGTTGTATCCAGATTTGCAATCAAATTTGGAAAACCACTGAGCATCTTGGATTCTATCCAAATAAATGGACACATATAGGACTTGCCCTATAGATACAGGATGAAAATTGAGAAACAATTATGAATGTTAAAAATCTTGATCTCTACGTGTGTAGTGTAGATATTGGCCAAGCTAATTTGAGGATTTGATTGGCATATTTATGGTCATTTTGTTCTTCTTGAGCATGATTAACGTTTGATCCTTGGCATTGATGCCCTGTCGACAGGGAATCTGAAGGAACATCATCTCCTGCCTATATTGAAATCCTTTTGCAATAAAATCATGTGGTTTTATAAGTTCTGCCCTGGTTTTGCAAGCCTCCTCGATGATGGAATCTTTCAAACATGCACCACTTTCATATTGTAAATCACAGATGTATTAGTATCTATACTTCCTGTCTGACTGTGTTATTTTATTTTGAATTCTGATAAGTTGGTTTTGCTGTATTCTGTAGGGATGTGAAGACTCTGATAGTAGAAATGCTTCGACCTGGGAAGTCTCAAACTAGCTGATACCATGCTTCTCAAACTAGCTGATACCATGCTGAACAGATAGGAAGAGGTTTGTTTATCTTATTATCTGGCAATGAAAGAAAATTTGTCACTCTTGAGCATGGAAACCTCGTCTTGTTCTCAATGTGACTTTTAATTAATACACAATCTTATAAAAAATTTATGAGCTTGCATTGCATATTCTAAGTGCTACAGTTTATTGGGGGAATCAGTAAGAGCTTTTATTGGCATACTCTCTTGATTTTTTTAATCTCCATTTTAAATTTCATATTAAGAATGTGTTTGGCACTGTATTTCAAAAATGTTTTTGAAAAAATTTAAAAAAATATATATTTTTATTTTCACTTTAAATTAAAAAAAAAAATTGATGTTTTTAGATCATTTTCATCTGATGATGTCAAAAATGATTTTTAAAAAAATAAAAAAAACATCATTTTGATGCATTTTTGAACGAAAAGCACTTTCAAAAACAACCTCAACCACACTCCCAAACAAGCACTAGGTAACATTGAGCTTGATTTATGTCGTAGATTTGAAATTATTTGCACAAATTTCATTTTACTTTCTAGGATTCCAGGGATGAAGTTTTTGGAGGATTTTATTTTCTTATATGTCCATCACTACTACCATCACCATTTTTGTTCTTATACTGCTTCTTTAGCACATCACAGTCCTGATTGATTCCAGAATCAAAGCATTCCCAGTACCAAATCATTCACTCTTGTCATTACATTGTATCATCCTGTACGTTGCATTAAAACCTTGGTGGGATTACCATATGCTATGAATTGCATATTGTAAGTCATCTTCCTAGCGGGGTGTAACATTCTTCTGAGATGTTCTTTCGCTGTGTCGGTGTAGGATTCTGCAAGATGTCAAAAAGTGGAGCCTCATATGTAATCATTTGACTATATATGATATTTCTGGAACACATCACAAACACATACAAACATCTGTGTCTATCACAGACAAACACAAACATTATATCTGCAAACTAAACAATCATCTGGCATTTGGTCTGTTCCTCTTGTGAACTATTGACATCTATCTTGTTTTCTAAGAGGTAACATTGTAGAGGGTCAGAATAATAAGAAAAGATCTTGTGTAAGTTTGTAAAGAATGTCCATTTATAGTTGTTCGACACTTCTTTTCTTTCTTTTTTGGTTTGTTGTGTGTTTGCAATACATTGTATTTTGAACAAGAGAGGGGACAGTTTCTTTGCTGAAGAAAAGGGATTGAGCTTCCTAACTAATAAATTGAGAAAAGATGAGAAATCCATTAGATGAAAGAAGCTGCCTACCTAACCTCAGCTACCGAAACAGCAAAGCTCTGATATGCAGAAACAACTAACAAGTTTTTGTTGAGTGCTTGGCATTGAAGTCCACAATACCAATGTTGTCAATACTGTTTCGGTTTTTTCTATTTGTATAGAATGATTTGATTTTGGAGTGTTTTGGGTGTTGTTTTGAAGTTGTATTGTTCATATATAATCAACTAATTATATATATGAAAAAAATTGAAAAGCAAAAAAATTAAATATAATTTTAGAGAGAGAGAGAGAGAGAGAGAATTTGTCCAGTTACCAATATATGAAAAGCAGCGGCGGGGGATAAAAAGCAAGAAGAGAGGGGGGGAGAGAGAGAATTTGTCTAGTTACCAATTAATGAAAAGCAGCGGCGGGAGATGAAAAGCAAGAAGTGAGATGAATTTATTTTCTATAGCCGAAATGGCATAGCTGGTATAATATTAGTGCATTTCGGCCAGTATTTGGTTGAAATATTTGGTATGAGTTAGAATTTAAACCAAGATAAAACTATGTTATTGTCTTATTTTTTATACTGGTACAAAATGACGAATTGGAATTCACAACCACCTCACTCTATTCCCCCTTTAATAAAGTTCAAAGTAAGAGGAAAAATATATTTCCATTTCGCTCTCCAGTGCGAAAAGCTAGACAAATAATATTTTTAAATGGCTTTAATAGTTTTGGCTAGTCACTGTTTGTTTTTGTGTTTGAAACTATGTTTAATTGTATTTAGCTTGAAAAAATATTAAATAGTTTTAATACGCTAATAGTAAAAATATTAAATAGTTTTTGATATGCTAATGGTAAAAATAAAATAAAAAATTAATACATTTTCAAACAAAAATTATGTTTTAAATTTTTTTTATTATGCAATGTAACACACTTTCTCCCTTTTGAAGATATATATTCCTCGAGATTTGCTTATGGTGAATACACCTTACCAATGTCAAGTGTTCTTCACTAACTTTAAGAAGTTTATAAGTGATTTTGATATCATAATTAATTTTCTCAATAAAATAGATGATATAATTCAATGTTAAGGTTTTAATAGCACTAATTATAATATTATTAAGGATTGGTGGTTTTGATGTGTTTTTTCACTTCAAATAGCTTGTAAAACATGTGTTTGATTCTCTACTCATTTTTTTTAATAAGACAAACTATTTATATGTTTCTAGTAAAAACTACTTATTTATAGGCATTACAATCTTGTTGATGATTGAAAGGGTCTACCTGTTCAAGTCAATCGGTCGACTTACTCCTGCAGAATTCTCAAATGTTCATCACAAATAAACAAATAGTCGACCAGTTCATTTGGTATTACTAAACAGTTGACTTGTTCATGATTTTAGATTTATCAGTTCTAACCTAACTGAGTTTAGAATGTTTTATTAATTTATTTAAATGTATGGATAGTGAAATGTGTGTATTCATTTTAATTTTATGCTATCAAGATAAGATAAAGGATATACAACAAGCACTAAAAATGAATACTTTATTCTAAGCAATATGCTTGTTTATGGACTTATTCTTGATTTTTTCATAAAGTCTTTTATACACAACCATATAATTTCAAGTATCCTTGTTTAGAACTCTAAAATTTCTAACAAGCTTTTGGTGGTCATGCCAACCTTATAATTAAAAATGATATCGAGACATCAACATAACGACTTTGATGTTCCCTAAATTGCATCCTCTACATGTAATGTCAATTTTGATTTTAATATAATTCCACCTAGTGCCTCCATATATTATATGTTTTAATTTGACAAGTGAAATGTCTAATTTAGTAGTGAGGAAACCTTTATTTTATCTATTATAAGTGATATTGTTATCAACAATAATATCATCATACCGACATATTAATACCATATAACAATCTTGCAAATTCATCAATTAGCACAATTCAACTAAACTTTAGCATAATTAGATTAACACAATCATAATTGGTCTTAATTCAACTAAACTTTAATCAAATTAAATAAAACCCAACACAATTAAAAATAATAATTCTAATTCATAGAAATTACACCTAATTGAAGTAACTTACTAGCTCAATGGGTGTAATAAATACCTAATTAATGTAATTTATGCCTAATTGATCTAGATTCAACTAAACTTTAACCTAATTAAATAAACCCTAATCTATACTTCATTTAACCAAAATCAATAAAATTCTAAATTAACAAATGAAACCCTTACTCTAACGTAATAAAAACCTCGTACAAGAAACATATAATTAATAGAAAGGAAGGGTGGATTATACTGAAATTGTTGAAGGAGAGGTATTTTAACTATTGCTATGGAATTTGAATGCCACCCCATCTTCTGCCTGTGGCCATAGAACCATGGCTGGCTCCACCTTCTGCCCAGGTTTAACCAGCATCTGCAAGTAAATTTCTTGTCGTGAATCACCTATTCATTAGTGCCTTCGCCTTCCTTTTCTTAAAGCATTATTATTATCTAATAAGCTAAAAAGGATCGCTAAAACACTGTATTAAAATTAATGTAGTAATACATATAGATTATTGTAGATTTTAATAGTGAAATTATTATTTTATCTCTTAGTGCACAGTAATTTTAGCCTTGGACTTATGGGAATTTTCGATTTTTAATATTTCTGTGCATAATATAACAACCATAATACCCTCACATAAGATAAAAATCAAGAGTTTCCACTGGGGGTGTTACGGGAATTTCATTTTTTTAAATGTATAAATACAGATATACCCTGATATAAGATAAAATCCAAGAGTTGGCTGTAAGGGTGTTTTGGTAAGTTACCATTTTATTATTACATTTTCTGTCAAGGTAATGTGGGCGCTTCTCCGGACCCGTCGTCATTTTTTGAGCTCACACACACTTAGGGCGGTGTGTGCAGAGTATTCTGGCGGTTTAAAATGTCCATCTGGTGTCTAGACGGATTCGCCACCATGTCCTCTTTATCATGGTGTGGCGTGTGGCGTTCCAAGGTGGTCGGTTGAATTTTTACCTCTTTCTCTCTCTCTTGCAGGCTAAATTACACGGTAGGCCCTCTTGCTTATTGTTGTTTCATTTCAGTCCCTGAGTTTTTGATTATTTTGTGTGATCTTTATTTCTGTTATAAGAGTTTTGATTTGTTTCAATTGTATCCTTCAATTAAAATTGATTATATATTTTGGTTTCATTTCGGTCCTAAGTCTTTTAATTTCCATATTGGTTTTAAATCCTTTAATATTTTCATTATTAAAGTTTAGATTTAATTCATTTTTTTCCTTCTATCGAAATTAACATTGGTAATCATCCTGTTCATTCCTAGTAGGTGTGCCATTCTTCTGAGATTTTCGTGTAGGATTCGTCAGCTTAGCAATCAGATGGTTGTTGATTTGCTCCCTCTTGTATACAGACTTTTCAATTATATAAACGGCATGGTTAAAAGCTGGTGAGATTTTTTGTGAAGTATGCTCTACTGTTATTGTGCTTGGTTTCCATTTCATGGAGAATCCTGGAAAACTGCGAGCTCCATCTTGGTGGAAATCAACCCTCACTAATTTTCTTTTTGATTTGTGGTGAGCCCTTTTGTTTTGGGAAGGCAGGCATGTTTGGACTGGATTTCATAACATATAGAAATACTAATGTTGAATTATCAAGAATGCATGAATAATTAAGTGGAAATGTACTTGAATCTATATTCGAAAGTCGATCTCTAAAATCGTACGGATAACCTTCTATATTAACACTTCTCCTTTGAGAGCTATTTAATTTTCTCTATCTTAACCTTATTTTCTCTCTGATGATGAGATGTCAGAATGAGAATGAAACAGGACGTGTAATATGGGGATCATGACCATATATATATATATATATAACAAGTTACCTTTTAGTATTCATGAATTTTGGCATTCTTATCATTTGGTATTCCTACCTTTTGATATTTCTATTTTATCTCATCACTAAAATAGAAATAACTCTTTAATCTTTACACATTAAAGGTTCACACTCTATTAGATACATCAAAAACTCAATTGTCTAAAAATAATTAGCATATCATTTTTAATTACGTTTCATTTTATTTGACAGCCCACAAATACATAATTATTCTCATGTAAATTCAACCTCACGTTGGATCAATTAACGATCCAACAATACATACAAATAGAGTTGCAGAAAACCTTGTCACTCGGGAAAAAATATGGCAGCCAAAACATTCTGCTGGGTCTTACCTTCTTCCTCTTGGGTACGTGTGGACCTTTCACCATGAACTGTTTGTTGTCAAAATAGTGATTAATGCAAAAATCATGTGAAAGTTTGTGATGCTGATGCGTGTTTCCTCACTTGTTTCCCTTGTAGGATGCCATTAAAATTGAAATATTTCACAGAAATGGCATGTGTTTGACAATGAGAAACTAATGAAGTTTAAAAGATAGGAAAATATACTAGATTTGGGAGACTACCGAGCAGTGTCGTGCACTGCAGGTGCATTATGCCAGGCAAAATGTTGGATCTTTAAATTGGTATTTATTATGGTAAATTGCTCTTAAAATCAAGTGTTAATATCCTCCCTTGTTGCAAAATATGATTACCAAGGCCTAAGGAACTAGGAAATTTATGATTACCAAAACCTAAGGAACTAGGAAATTTATGAATATTTATTTGTGTTGTAGCCGAGTTTATCAATTCCGTTTCAGTTGGTGTTTATTTAAGTTTTGAAGTATTTCGACATGCCATTATGAAGTTTTATACTGTGTAGAAGCTTTATATATATATATATTAAAAAAATTAGTGCAAACTCAAAAATAAAAATATTTAGAATTCTACAATTTCATCTAAAAAAGACAGTAAAATAATTTTTCTGAACAAAATTATGAACATGTATAATATTATAAGAATATCATCATCAATCTCACAAAATCATTACATTATCTAATTACTCTGAAATTTTAACATAATATATATAAATATATCAAGAGATTTCTCGTAAAATTTCATCTCAATTTAATAGTCAGATTAAAAATTATTATTAATATTATAAAATTATTTATTATTATTATAAAAAAATATTATTTGATCAAAACAGAACTAACAGATAAAACCAGAACATTTCAACTGGTATTTAGCCAAAAATTCCAAAACAAACCAAAATTTAAACCGAGATAAAAATCATACCGTTATATCTTACTTTTTAACTGACAAGAAATACTTTGGCCCCGTTTGTTTGCTGGAAAGTAGTTTTCTTTTGGAAAGTGAATTCCGAGGAAAGTGAATTCCGGGAAAGTATTTTTCGATGTTTGGTAGTGTAATGGAAAATAATGTTGGAATACAGTTTCCATTGTTTGGTTATGTCATGGAAAATGAGCTGGAAAAATAACTTATTAATGTTTTATTTTTCTCAAGTTTATTAAAATAATGAGGAACAAATCTTACAAATTAAAAAGTTGAATGACAATGAAATTGAAAAAAAAATATAATTTAATAAATTATCTCAAATAAAATAAATAATAATCAAAATAATAGAGATCAAATCTAAAAAATTAAAAAAAAATGAAAGGTGAATAATTAAAATAATAATAATTAACATTTCATAAATTATTTCAAATAAAATAAGTAACAAAAAAAATGAGGACCAAATTTGATAGATAAAAAATTTCAATAAAAAAATGATAAGAAAAAAGCAAATAACAATTATAAAAATAAGGACCAAAATTAATATAAAAAATAAATTTTAAGAGATGTAATTGAAAAATAAATATTCAAAACAAATTATATATAGCAATCAAAAGTTTGAGGATCAAATTTGATATAATCAGCAAATAATGACATTTCTAAATTTTTCACAACTTCCGAAAAGTGTTTTCCGCCCAAATTTTCTAGAAAAACACTTTCCTGAAAACCAATCCAAATTTTTCCTTGACTGGAAAGTGTTTTCCGTTAACCAACTTTTCTAATAGTAAACAAACACTAGAAAGTTTAGAAAATGATTTTCCAAAAACCATTTTCCGAAAAACAAACACAGCTTTTAACTGTTTAAGCTAAATCAGAACAAAATAGACAACTATAGTTGTAGCTTATTTTTAAAATTGTCTATTGGTATTTTTAAATATTTCTGAAAATTGCCAAAATATCAATTTTTTATTTTTGCCTCTTCAATATGGCATGCCCGCTGGAGATGCCCTAATGTCTAAAACACACTGTTAAAACTGTAGCTTTTTTATAATAAATGTAACATATATATATATATATTGATTAATTTCACTTGAAACAAAACACAATTTTTCAACCAAAGGAAATCTAATAAGCTTCATCGACACCAGACACCGCCAAGCCACCTTATTTGACAGGTTTCGACACCTTATCAGATGCTTCCCCCGATCATCCCTGATTGCAGCATATGGTTTTTGGCACAGGAATCTATCTCATCTCATTACATTTTTTTCCGGTGAACAGAAAATCGGAACTACTCTGGTTAGAATGGTGGTCAACGATGAGAAAGATCACTCCTCATATTTCCTTCTATACATTACAACAAGAACACCAAACAAGCCCAGCAGAGACTACTAAATTTTTCTATCTTGTTTCTTACAAATTCTAGCCACCCACCTTGTGTCATGATGATCTCCAAAAAAACAAGATCCCAAAAATTTGAATAGAAAAAAAAATATGACTCTGCTGCTAGAACAACAACCACAAATGCTATTCTGAATCACTTTCCATGCTCCCTCCCATGGCCTTCAGCCCTCTTGGTCTCTGCTGTTTCAAATATAAAATGAAAAAAAAATAAGAATTAAGATTATTCAGATCTAGAAAAAAAGGGGAAGAATTTAAAGAAAAACAACGCTATACCTTCTTAGAACTCTTCTTCTCTCTAACTTCATACCTCTCTTGGCACATATCAGTCAACCATGCCCCAGGGCTTACCAGCTGCCACCATAAATCCAAAAACAGGTAAGAAATCGAAAAAAAACCACCATTCAGCAGGAAGAAATGGAGAAGATGAACCCCTCTAACAAACCAAAATCACAGAAACCAGACCCAGAAACCCTTAATTGAAGAATTAAGATCTAAAGATGAAGAGAGGAAAATTTATCATCAGATGACTTACAAGTAAACTTCTTTGTATAATTTTGGCTCTCTTTTTAGGCCTTTGAGGTAGCTTGCACCCTTTCATAGCCATAAAATCTTCCTCCTTTTCTTTGCTTGACAAACTAATAAATAGCTTAGGCCAAACGTGGGCTTTGTCATCTCCATTGTTACCATCCATTGAGACCTTGCCATTTTCATCCAGACCCACTGACCCCCTTGTAGTGTAATAACGATCCTCCTTCTCCGGCGATGATGATTTCCTGTTCTCAGCCACACTGGACCTAAGTATTGTTGCTTCAGAATTCCTGTATCCAACCATATCCACAAAATCAAAATTTCAGACTTTCACCCGTCACTTTTCAAGGCCATAGGTTGCTCTTTATCTGGGAATTGGGATCTAAAGTAAACAAACACATAGATTTTATTATCCTTTTAAAAAAAAAAAAAATTGGTTTCTTGTATTTGTTCATCAACTAAAATGGAGATAAGAAAAATGACCCAACATTTTCTTTTACAATTCAGAATTTTCCTTTTTGTTAATAAGAAGAGGAAAGTTAGGATAAAAAACAGTATGAGTCATATAAATGAAATCCAAATTTCATCTTGAAACTTTCTCAGCCACCAAACACAAAACAAGAAGCAATCTTCCAACCTCATTTTCTCGGTTGGGACTTTTTAATTCTCTGTTTGGTTGCTGAGAGAATACAAGAAAAACAAAAGTCAGAAAAAAACCCATAAAAAAAGCTTCAAAAACCAGGCCAGAAACTTGAAGAACTGCGCTTTTCAGAACACGGAGAAAATCTAACCTTGTGAGACGATTAGATTGAAGAAGAGATGTGTCTTTCTCTGTAGTGGCAGAAGAGACCACAAATCTATCAATCCGAGAAGTGGTTTTTCTGCGAAAAACACCATCAGATCTCTGTGAAATGATGTGAGGGTCTCTAACTCTAACACATCTAAGCCTCTTTTTATTTCCCCACTGCAAGAAAAACTCTGGCTCTAAACTTTTACAAGAAGCTCTCTGGTTTCTTTCTTCCTTCTCCATACCTGTTACAGAAAACAAGAAACGAAGACCATCCCAGAAGTTAGAACCATATAAAGCCCGAAACTTGAGTAAAACAAAAATAACCTCAGGCATGAAAATCGGCCGAATTTCAAAACTTTGATGTCCAAAGTGAGAGAATCGAAAATACCCAGAAGATGAAACTCATTGAAATTCCAGAATTGGTTTATTAAAAGCTTGAGAAAACTGAATTTTGAGAGTGCTCATCTGGGGTTTGGTTAATAAAGCAAAGATGAAGTTGTGTGATTCAGCTTCAAGATCTTCGAGTGTAAAAAACATAAATCAAGAGCAAATCTTTCTTAAAACCATTCAAACAAGATTGAATTGTTAAAAACACCAGATGGAGAGAATGGCGGAAGATGGGAGTAGAAATGAGAAGAAGAAGCAGAAGAAGAAGAAGATAATCATCTTACCAAAAGACAATTGCATGAGGACTGAAACTCCTTTAAAGCAAATACTATATAATGGTGCTTGCTCTCTTTATAAAGAACGAAAGAAGCAAAATATCTCTAAAACAATAGAAGAGAAATCCCAAATCTCTCTATCACTCTGAGAAGAACCACACAGGCAGGCAAATTACCTCGGATTCTTTGTGTTTGTGTTCTCAAACAAAGCGGCTCTTCTGAAGGGTGTCTTCTTCCTCCCTCAGTGTATGTATTTATCTCCCTCTCTGCCTGTGAATGAAATAACTGAAGATTGGTTTTGGACCGTTGATTGAAAATGGACGGTTTCGATGATGGTATTGGAAGAGTCTGGGATCCATCTCAAGGCCCAATGAAATAGTAACTTCCTTTGAAATCTAGTTTTTGTTGGGCTTTGAACCTGTGTTTATCAAAATTTAGGGTTCTCATGCCATACAAGTGTTGAGCCTAAGTCCACCAATTTTGCAAATTTTAATTTTGTATTTTGTGAATCTTGCGAGCAAAACTTCATGGAAACTTGATGAAATGAAAACTATGGAATTCAATCCTATCTAGAAGCATGCTATACAAAATGAGATGTGAGTGAATTTATCCACACAAAAATGAAATAGATATGCGCACGAACACACACACACACACAAATATTTACTTCAAATCTCTCAACTTCTTACTATTATGATACCTTAAGATCCCAAATGGACCAATTTCCATATATAATCAAATTATCAATTATAAGTTTAAGATATTAAATAATTAAAAGAAAATTATAATATAAGACTTGGTGTGCCTAGACAAAGCTATAATACATTATCGAAACTTATTAATGGGTTTGATTCAACTTTTATTTTATTTTATTTTATTTATTTTAATAGTTTCTTGTTAGTTTTTGTAAATCAAAAATATTTATTTTTCCATGTTGATTTTTTTTATACAAAATAGTGTTCCCACTAGTTTACTTAATTGGGGAACTTTATAAATCTAGTCTCGAAAAAATAACTAGTCATTTATATCATTTTCTTTACTAGAGAATTTGAAATTTCATCTATTTTTTGTATATACAGGAACTTAGATCTAAGTTGGAGAAAAAAATCAAATTTATATCTTCTTCTTATTCAAAATTGGAAAATGTTATATTGAGTTGATTTTTATATGTGTTTTTCACTGTATTGCTAATGAAGTTGAGAAATATTCAGACTTAGCTTGAGTTTTCCAAGGTTGATGCACTAATATTTAGAGAAAAACTTTTTGAGCTAGGTTTGTTGTTATTGAACGCTTGCAAAATAAGTTATTTATTGCATATAAGATGCTTTGATGCTTAAGTAAAACAAAGTAGAAAAATCATGTATAACAAAGGGAACAAAGAGGGGTGTGTTGTGATTGTTGTGTGTGGTTTTGTATTATGTCATACGTGTTATTACTTGGTGGCCCTTGATATTTATAAACTTTTGGATAATATAGGATAGGGTTAAGAACTTATAGTGAGAATAGGGTGGCGAATCAATTATTAGAGTAGGGGTAGGGTTGCAAACCTATTATAAGGAATAAGATTGAATATTCTTCATGAAGCTATCATGTCAAGTTATTTATTGTATTGTTAATCTCCCATGTAAATATTCTAGAAAATGGACAATGAAAGTAAACACCTATAATACTTTTGACAATTGAAAGCATCGTGATAAGAAATAAGGTGGCTCCTGCACCAAAAAGTAGGTTGATACATATTAAAGAGTAGGATGGTTCCATAATAGCGAGAAAAGTGGTGTCTGCTCTATCATAAATTTCTTACGTGCATATGGAGAATAAGTCAATGGCTTTTTGTAATTTCTTATTTCCTCTCCTTTTTTTTCCTCCTTTTTTTTTTCTTTTTACCTCAATTACTATACCAATTCTTATTTATTTTATCCCACATCTTTGGCCCTCTTTCTTCCTTTATCTAGCCTTTAGTTGAATATTAAAAAACACCCTTGATTGGTATTTATGAGGTTTAGTCAAGTCTTATTTGATGGCCTATATTGAGGCTTTTTTATGATCTAACAAGGCCTTTTTTCCCCTCTTATGTTTTTTTTTTTTCTATTTCCCTTTTATCCTTTATTTTTCTCTCTTTTTTACTTTAGTATTGAGTTGAGCTAGCCTAGGTATGGTTAGGCCCGACCCTTTTTTTATATTTTTTTTTCCTCAATTTAGGTTGGGCCTAACTCTTCTCCCTTGCTTCTTTCTTTTCTTTTTTGTTAGAGTTAGGTTGAACAAACCATTGTATTTGTTAGGTCTGACCCTTCTCTCATACTTCTTCACCTTTTACCTTTTTCATTAGAGTTGGGTTAAGTCTGAATCCTTTTCTTTTCTCATGAAATTCAGTTGGTCCTAACTTTTCTCCCTTTCTTCTAGGGTTCAGTTGATCTTGCCCTTCTCCTTTTCTTTTAAGGATTAATTAGGCTTACACCATCAATTATGAATTTCGCGTCTACAAAAATATATATGAAAAAAAAAAAGAGATCTCATGTTACCCAAAATGATTGTTGGATTGGATGTTGCATATGGAGAATAAGTCAATGGCTTTTTGTAATTTCTTATTTCCTCCTTTTTTTCTCTTTACCTCAATTACTATACCAATTCTTATTTATTGTATCCCACATCTTTGGCCTTTCTTCCTTTATGTAGCCCTTAGTTGGATATTAAAAAACACCCTTGATTGGTATTTATGAGGTTTAGTTAAGCCTTATTTGATGGCCTATATTGAGGCTTTTTTTAGGATCTAACAAGGCCTTTCCCCCCTCTTATGTTTTCTTTTTTTTCTATTTCCCTTTTATCCTTTATCTTTCTCTCTTTTTTACTTTAGTATTGAATTGAGCCAGCCTAGGTATGGTTAGGCCCAACCCTTTTTTTATATCTTTTTTTTCTCGATTTAAATTGAGCCTAACTCTTCTCCCTTGCTTCTTCCTTTTCTTTTTCTCTTAGAGTTTGGTTGAACAAACCTTTGTATTTGTTAGGTTTGACCCTTCTCTCATACTTCTTCACCTTTTACCTTTTCAATAGAGTTGGGTTGAGTTCGACTCCTTTTCCTTTCTCATAAAATTCAGTTGATCCTGACTTTTCTCCCTTTTTTCTAGGGTTCAGTTGGTCCTACCCTTCTCCTTTTCTTTCAAGGATTAATTGGGCTCACACCATCAATTATGAATTTCGCATCTATAAAAATATTTAAATGAAAACTATGGCATTCAATCCTATCAAGAAGCATGCTATACAAAATGAGATGTGAGTGAATTTATCCACATAAAAATGAAATAGATATGCGCAAGAACACACACACAAATATTTACTTCAAATCTCTCAACTCGTTTTTTAAAAAAAGAAAAAAAAAACTCTATTGTGAAAGATCCCAAATGGACCAATTTCCATATATAATCAAATTATCAATTATAAGTTTAAGATATTAAATAATTAAAAGAAAATTATAATATAAGACTTGGAAGATGGTGTGCTTAGACAACGCTATAATACATTATCGAAACTTATTAATGGGTTTGATTCAACTTTTATTTTATTTTATTTTATTTATTTTAATATTTTCTTTTTAGTATTTGTAAGTCAAAAATATTTATTTTTCCATGTCGATTTTTTTTATACAAATTAGTGTTCCCACTAGTGTACTTAATTGGGGAACTATATAAATCTAGTCTCGAAAAAATAACTAGTCATTTATATCCTTTTCTTTACTAGAGAAATTGAAATTTCATATATTTTTTGTATATAAAGGAACTTAGATCCAAGTTGGAGAAAAAAAATCAAATTTATATCTTCTTCTTATTCAAAATTGGAAAATGTTATATTGAGTTGATTTTTATATATTTTTTTCACTGTATTGCTAATGAAGTTGAGAAATATTCAAACTTAGCTTGAGCTTTCCAAGGCTGATGCACTAATCTTTAGAGAAAAACTTTTTGAGCTAGGTTTGTTGTTATTGAATGCTTGCAAAATAAATTATTTATTGCATATGGGATGCTTTGATGCCTAAGTAAAACAAAGTAGAAAAATCATGTATAACAAAGAGAACAAAGAGGGGGTGTGTTGTGATTGTTGTGTGTGGTTTTGTATTATGCCATACATGTTATTACTTGGTGGCCCTTGATATTTATATATTTATAAACTTTTGGTTAATATAGGATAGGGTTGAGAACTTATAGTGAGAATAGGGTGGCGAATTAGTTATTAGAGTAGGGGTAGGGTTGCAAACCTATTATAAGGAATAAGATTGAATATTCTTTATGAGCTGTCATGTCAAGTTGTTTATTGTACTGTTAATCTCCCATGTAAATATTCTAGAAAATAGACAATGAAAGTAAACACCTATAATGCTTTTGACAATTGAAAGCATCGTGATAAGAAATAAGGTGGCTCCTGCACCAAGAAGTAGGTTGATACATATTAAAGAGTAGGATGGTTCCATAATAGCGAGAAAAGTGGTGTCTGCTCTATCATAAATTTCTTAAGTGCATATGGAGAATAAGTCAATGGCTTTTTGTAATTTCTTATTTCCTCCTTTTCTTTTTCCACCTTTTCTCTCTCTCTACCTCAATTACTATACCAATTCTTATTTATTGTATCCCACATCTTTGGCCTTTCTTCCTTTATCTTGCCCTTAGTTGGATATTAAAAAACACCCTTGATTGGTATTTATGAGGTTTAGTTATTTGATGGCCTATATTGAGTTTTTTTTAGGATTTAACAAGGCCTTTTTTCCCCCTCTTATGTTTTCTTTTTTTTTTCTATTTCCCTTTTATCCTTTATCTTTCTCTCTTTTTTACTTTAGTATTGAATTGAGCCAGCCTGGGTATGGTTAGGCCCAACCTGTAGGGTTTTGAAATTTTAAATAGGAAAAGAATTTTAGGGTTTTGAAACTTTGAGTAGAAAAGGCATTCATACCCTTAATGACTTAAGATTAGGTATAAATGAATTAAGGATATAGTAGTAACTTGTAAAATATAAATAGAAGAAAAGAAGAGAAGAGAAGCAAATCTGAAAAATATTGAGAGTGAGCCGAAAGAGAGGAGAAAGGAGAAGAAAAAAAAAAAGAGAAAAGAGGAAAGGAGAAGGAAGGAGGAGAAATAAATATTAAGGTAATGTGTATGTGTTATTATGTAAAAGTATTATTTAATAGCAAAGCTAATTGCTTGCATTGGTGATTAGGGTTTGTAGATTTTATTTGAATTTGATGGATGAATGGATTAAGATGTTAAGGGTTTAATGGTTTGAGTAATGGTTAATAGGTTTGATTGTAGATGATTTTGAAGATTTTGATGTGTTTGGTTTAAGAAAATATTGAAAAAATGGTGAAAAACCCTTGCTGGAATTATGGGCTGGAGGTGGAAGATGACAAAATTTCATTTTAGTCATTTTGGTGGAAAATTACAGTTTGGTCCCCGAACTTTGGAAAATTACAGTTTAGTCCCTGAACTTTGGAAAATTACAGTTTGGTCCCTGGAGTGAAATATTAGTATTTCAGATTGGTTTGATGGATAATTGAAGCTTATTTTATGAGTTATTATTAATTTTACAAATTGTGTATTTTGAACTAGATTTAGAAAGAAACCGTTGTTTTTAGGTTTTGCGAGAAATAAATAGTTTAATTCAAAACACATAGGATTATGAGTTGAACTCTTAGATATGTTTACTAAAGGTATTCTACTTGAGTCATTTTTGAGTATGTATTTCTTTTATATATTCAGATAATCCTGATATTCTGCCCGCGGTACGTCAGTAGGATTCCGACAATATTCTGCTTTTGAATTTCGATCGATTTTGAGTCAGGTGAGTGGATAATATTTAATATGCATGAGAAATATTATTAATATTTGATTTGCTAGTATTTGGATTATGCTTCTTGATAATATATACGTTAAGTACTATTCTTGTTACGATAAAGCATAATCAATTATTGAATATACGTTCTTGATATGAGCCAATATTTGTTTGTGAATTGATAGCTCCTCATTTGATAGATATCATGAGTTGAGCCTTGAGATATGAATATGTTTGTTGATTATGATATATATATACCTACGGTATGCCAGTCAGAATACCCACGCTAATAGGGGAATGTTAGTCTTTGTGCACATCGTATCTGAAATCCTAGTTGGTCGGGGAAGTCACCAACCTGTGCGGACTGATCATCCCACAGTCTAGAGCCTCATGCTCATTGCATTATGATTTTCTGACGAGCTATATCTATTATCTTCTTGTTATGACCTATTTGAGAAACTTCTTGTAAGAACCCCAAGCCGATTCGATAATATATTTCTCATTGCTGTATTATCTCGCATGTGTATATTAGATGTTATCTACTCATTGAGTTGTTGAACTCATCCCCTCATTATTTATTATTTTCAAGCTCGTAGCTCGTTAGCAGATCATTATCGTTGAAATTTCAGAACTTATTATTTTGGTTGTAATTGACATTTTTATGTCTAGTTATCGCTCCACTATTATAACAAGATTATTCAACTTTTGTATTAAGACATTTGAATTATATTATAAGTTTCCTTTGTTAATTCCGCTGCGTTGAACTCTGAAAGTTAAATGTTAAGTTTGTGTGTAAGTTTGGGTTCGCATAGGTGTGGAACCTTGAAGGGAAACTATGCCTATGTGCCAGTCACGGATCCAGGAATCGGGTCGTGACACAACCCTTTTTATATATCCTTTTTTCCTCGATTTAGATTGGGCCTAACTTTTCTTCCTTGCTTCTTCCTTTTCTTTTTCTCTTAGAGTTTGGTTGAACAAACCTTTGTATTTGTTAGGTTTGACCCTTCTCTCATACTTCTTCACCTTTTACCTTTTCAATAAAGTTGGGTTGAGTTCGACTCCTTTTCTTTTCTCATAAAATTCAGTTGATCCTGACTTTTCTCCCTTTCTTCTAGGGTTCTGTTGGTCCTACCCTTCTCCTTTTCTTTTAAGGATTAATTGGGTTCACACCATGAATTATGAATTTCGCATCTATAAAAATATTTAAGGAAAAAAAAGGAGATCTCATATTATCAAAAATGATTGTTGGATGGTATGTTGTAAAAAAAATTATGATTTAAATCAACTCATGAAAATCATAGTTATTAGATCCCTAGTTGAGTTTGACCCAACTAAGAGTCCAATGTTATTAGATAGTTGAGTTAACCTATGTCTACTATAAAACAATGCCTTTTTAGTGGTTTTTTTAATAAAAAAAAAATATTATTTTTTATATATACATTTAAGAAAAAATACTTAAAATCTTCTTTATCAAGTCTTACTTGAATTTCACAATGTCAATCAGATTGTAAGTTATTTTGTCAAGTTATTTGAATTTAACTGAGTTAACCTTCAAAATGATTCAAAATAAAACATGATATTTATTAAGTTTCAAATAAAAAAAACTTGCAAGTCAACCTATGGAACCAAGTCTACTAACCCTATCAATAACCTTTCAAGTCTTCTTATCATTCATCTATACAATACAAGACAAGATAAACTCGTTGACAATTCTAGCTTTCTCCATTACATGTTAAAATCACCCCAAAATCAAAATCTCCTCTAATCACCACCATTGTAAAAGTCTCTTCTCCTATCCTTTTTCTCCTTTTTCATCTTTCAATTCCTATCCTCCTTGTTTCTACTTCTTATTCATTTGAGGTAACAAGCATCTTGGAATTGGAAAGGGCTTTCTTCTCATATTAAGTTTCATATTTTCTCAATTATTCAAATGCATCTCTAATTTATGTGTGTTTGGGATCGTTGATTTTAAATTCATTATTTATAAGATATTGTTTCTTTTTAAAAAATATATGAAAAATAAATTGGTACTAAACCCTCACTTTTTAAAAGATTTTACGAGATTTTTGTATTAATGGTTTGTATAGATTATTGTTAAAGATTAAATAGCTAAATGGTTCATAGTCGGCAACAAATCAGCCTTAAATCATATGATCAAACCTTTACTAATTTTGTACTTCAACTATGTTCTTGTCTTTATTTTTAGATGTCGTGCAAGATCCTCCATTACTAGTTCTTGTTAACTAGCATATTAAAATTACTATTTCTTTTTCCCGGGAAAATCATTGGCATTCTTCGACTTCAGCTCTGCGCCATGCCCGAGTGCCTCCCACTAGCAGTAGCCGCCGACGGAAATTGAAAAGAATCGGTATCAATACTCGACATTCTTCTTTTGTTCTTGCTGTTGTTATTGTAATTGAGAGCAAGCAAAGAAGCAGTAATAAATCTGATAAGTTTTTGAGTAAAGCATGTTTGTTGGGACCTGAAAGATTATGAACTATAACTGAGCAAGGCGAAACTAAATGAAACTCTGGGAGAAGCTTGTAGCATGTTTGTCGGGACCCGAAAGATTGTGAACTGTAACTGAGCGAGGCGAAGCTAAATGAAATGAAACTCTGGAAGATACCCGTAGCGATACTGATATGAAAATTGTTATTTGACTTGGGCATGGGGTATCATTCGGGGTTCGAGTGAGAGCATTTTTGTCGAGAACTGAAAAATTGTGAGCTGAGCGGGGTAAAACCAGAAGAAACTCTAGTAAAAACCCGTAGCGATACTAATATGTAAATCGTTCATTTGTTTTGGATACACGGTATGAATACCCGATCGACATTCTTCTTTTGTTCTTGCTGTTGTTATCTTAACCGATGAGAGCAAGCAAAGAAGCAACAGTTGCAAACTCTCTCGAATCACTGTCAAAGCTGAAAATGTAATGTAGGATGAATTGAACATGCAGTAATCATTCATACATTTATGTGATTATCACCAAGAACAGCTGAACTAAAGTTTATTTGACAGATTATGTATACACAGTTGCATGCTTCGTACGTTAATCGTAGAACATGAAATAAAACAAATAGTCGACAAGGTGTTCGCTGAATTTCCTGTTTGGATGTGTCCATGTCGTGTTCATCGTAAGATCATTCCCCCATTTGTATAGAAGATTTCAAGTTCCAAAAATGATTCTTTAAACTCTCTTTTTTTTCTTTCTCGAACAAAATTATTGCTCAGGAACTCTTGCAACTGCTTTTGCCCTAGACATGTTTCACGTTTTCTTGCCACTGACAGTCAATCCTACGATATTCTATTTGAGGTTAACCTGTCTCCATATCTAAAGTACATGTACTGTGACTTTGTGGGAACAAAATCGGATCTAATTACTTTAAAGATCCATAGTTGTTGTTCTTGTGCTTCTTATTTTTATATATAATTCATTCAAGGTTGAGGGAATATGGCAGATTCATGAAAACGACTAATTGTTTGGCGAAAAAATTGAAATTTTTATTTTATTTTTTATTTAAATTATTTTTTTTGATATTTTTATATCATTTTTAATGTCAAAAATAATTTTTAAATAATAATAAAAATATTATTTTAATAAATTTTTTAACAAAAAAAAAACTTTAACCACACTTTCTAGCAGTGATATACCGAAGTCCTTTTGAATTTGAAGCACGAAAATAATGATGGCTTGTTGAATAAATTGACTTTGATTACTTAGAAATTAGGGTTTTTTTATATATAAAAAAACAAATAGCACACTAAATTAATGCGTAGATATTGCTCACCCTTTCACATTTGTTTATTCGTTGGTAGCCTTTTATTTTATGTCCTTGAAGTTTTCATTTATTAGACTTTGATCAATAAACTTCATCTCTTTTTTTATTTTATCTCTATAAGTTATGTTTACATTGTTTTATATGTTACGATTTATTTATATTTGCATTCTTTGGCATATTTAATTGGACATAAAACAATGTTTAGTTGAATAAACAATGTTCAACCTTTCATATTTGTGTAGTCACCCATTGTTTATAGCCAAGTTTTTCTTTATAGGTCCCTAAAATTTTATTTTTTACACTTTAATATCACTTAACTTTATTATTTTCAACATTATTATTGTTGATTTATTTATATTTACCTACCTTTACATATACAATGTATCATGGAATATTCAAGCATTAAATTTAAAATTTGCATCAAATTGATGATGATTTTTTTAGACAAAGATGGTGGTAAGGCCCTTTGAACTTATCTATCTCAAAGGAATTCAACTTTTATGGTAACCTCTATATAAATATTATTGACATTTTGGTGATTTCACACATTATAGTTCAATAAAAATTGAGGTCGACCATTGAACTTGATATTCTAATAGATATGTAATATGTCATCGTTTAACATTATTAACTAAATCACTTTTATTATCAAATTTTGTCAAAGTAACATCAGAACCTTCAACTAAATATTTATGACTAAATATCCAATTATAACGAAAAGTTGTAGATCCATAATCATCTCCAAACTTAAAAATAAGAGGAATTACTGAATCATCAACATTTGTGTGTCTCATTTGTGATCAACATATCATCATCTTAACTATCATTAGGCTCAAATAAGTTATATATATATTGATCGGTGTATGAATTGTCAAACATATTTTTATCATCATTTACAATAAAATCAATCATTAATGTCATGTTTAGCTTACTCCTAATTGATTTAGAAGGACAAGTAGTTCATGATACTTTCTTACCTATTTGACTAGAAGTTGGGATAAAAATTGGGTCAGATGAAGGATTTGATCGACTACCAATATATATTTCATCATGTTTGAATCCATTTTGGATAAGAGAGAGTTAATCATTGTATTAACACTAATATCATATGCAATTGGTACAAGATAATACTATGTTCCCAAACTTTTCACCTATATTTTATATTAATTTCAATACCATTATTTTTACTCAAATCCATGACCTATAGCTTGTTTAATATCCATAATGAACATGCCTAAATTAACATTCAACAACACACTACTTTCACATAATAAGTTATTATATCATTTTTTAAATTTATTATGCTATTTAAAAAATATTGTAAGTGGAATTATATGACTCCATATAGATAATCTCAATCCAAGTTGTCAATTATATTTTATCCCACTTAGAATGTCTAATATATCATATTTCAATTTAAAAAACAAAACAATCCACAATAAATTTTATCTCAGTCAAAATCTCAATCATTTTGGATTTTTTAACTAATTTTTTTATTGAAACACTTTAGTTATTGTATTTTTTTTTTATCTTTTTCTTCTCTCAACACTTTTTTTTATTAGAGACTGGACTTCATAATTTATTATGGATTTTTTTTGTTATCTCAATTTTATGATTCTTGTTATGAGCTTGACAAGTTAATTTAGTTGATTCTTTTATTGATTTTTTTTTCTAGTTTCATCATTCAACGCCTTTAATATATGATTGATTGTGAATTAAGATATGGTGTTTGTTTCAATTTGATTTTTTTAAATAAATATATCTTAGTTTTATAACATGAGTCACAAGTTTTATAAGCTAACCAGGGTAGACATGGATCATTTTATTGTGTTCTTTTCTTAGATTATCATTCAACAATAGATTTATTAAAATTTGAGCTTTATAATTTTTTTTGATTTTTTTTTGAATTATCATAGTCTTATGGCCGAGATGGTGGAGTTGAAAGGTTAGCATGAGTTTATCTAGACCAATCCAATATATTATTATTATCTTAATTTTTTTTTTAAAGTTATTGTCTTGAATTGTTTTTAGTCAAACTATATTTTTACATATTATTCATGTTATCTTTAAACTCATTGAGTTGATAGTCATATCAGGTCTTATCTCATGTTTTTTTTTTAAATGTAATTGTATAATTTCAATTTCAAGCTAATCTATTTTTTTTTAATTTAAAATTAAATTATATTTATTAAATTATATATAAATAAAAATAAACAATATAATTTTAAATAAGCACGCTAAAATGTTGTAAAACTAAACTATATCATTCCAACAAAAACAAAAACAAAATCGAATACTATCCGAACACAAATAACAACCTTAATCCCAACAGTTGATTCCCTCTCCTCTCACTTCCATCAAAATCAAACAGTTCAAAAACTTTATATATATATATATATATATATATATATATATTTTTTTTTTCTCTGCCCATCATGAATATAAACAACATAACGGAATTCAAAATTTTCAATTCAAAAGAAGAAGGAAACGCCATTTTATTTAATTTATTTTTTATTTTTTATTATCATGGGTTTCGGAACAGCTTGCAAGTACCTCGACTAATCACACAAATTCTAAAATTAATGATCATGTAAATTTTCAGTAACCATTATATTAGTAACCAAATTGAAACTTAAAACAACAAGAAAAACAAATTCTTTAATTTTAATTCTTACAACTTTACTATCTATTATATATTTAAAGAAGACATTATTTTAATTTCATTCTAAAGAGATAGAGAGAGAGAAGGCGTAGTAAAAACAATAAGAAGTGTTTGACGCTGTATTTTAAAATTATTTTTTTATTGTTTATTTTAAATTAAACTTTTTAGATATGTTAAAATTAATTTATTAAATTTTTAAATAAAAACAATTCAAAAAGTAATTTCAAACTAGTAAAGAGTAGGCGCCGCCCTCAAAACATGGCTGGCAACAGCTGTATGGCACACCATAAAGTTCGGTTGTAACTCCGTGCAATAAAAAAAAGAAAGAAAAAGACTGCATACCTCAAAAGTTAACAACGTGCATGTGCTTTGTCTTCCAGGCCAGCCTGCACTCTGCAGGCAACACCCACTCTTGTCTCCTCGCCACCACCTACATAAAGTACTAACCCGCCGGCCCTAATCGTGCCATCCCCACTATCCGGTGCCTGAGTCCTCCGAGTCGCCTGAATCCTCCACACCTCGATCTTCTCATCTTGCAGCAAGATAACTTAATTATCACGATGGAGGCATTGAAGATGAGAGTATTTCTGGCTATCATGGCGGCGCTCATGGCCGTTTCAGCACTCCAAAATGTAGCAGCGGCGGATGCCCCTGCTCCTAGCCCTACCTCTGGCGCCACCGCCACTTTTGCACCGGCTGCTCTTGCTTCGCTTGCTGCTCTTGCATTTGGACTCTTTTTCTGAACGTAAGATTTTATGTATTATTTATCGTTTTTTTTTTTTATTTGTTTGAAGCTCTTTTGTCCCAAAGAGTACAGGGATTTGTAGGGGTGGTTGCTTGGATGGGAATTGGGATTTTCATTTTTCTTCATCTTCTTTGAATTACCAAATATTATTTTGTATTATAATTGATGTGATTTATTTGTTTGTGGCTTCATTTATCTTTTCTTGTAATTAACCACTGAATTCTTACGTTATCTTTCATCAAACGTAATTATCATCTGCTTAGAACTGCATATAGAGGTCTGCCTTTTCTAGTAACCGAACTCTATGGTTTCCTCTCCCACGGGCTCGCCATAAAGAGAATGCCTTCTTCTCCCACGAGCTCGCCAGAAAGAGAATTAATGGTTTCTTCTCCGACGGGCTCGTCAAGGAGAATGCTTTGTACTAAGGGAAATGAAGGTAAATGGCTTGTTGCCACGTGGAGTTGATTTTTTATATTGTAAGCGGAAAAACAAGAAAAAAAGAGAGGGCATTCTTGGCACTATCTTCCTCAAGAAACCCTAAAGCCCCATCTCCGTTCGGTCTCTGTGCAACCTCACTCTCTTCCTGTATCGTCGAATTTTCAATGGCAGAGTTATTTCTTAAGTTCTACTGCCTCTTTGAGTAGTCATATGAGTTCACAAACATTTTTCATACATGGCTTAGTTAGGAGGCAAAGATCAAATTAGATCGAAAGATGTTCTGTCTTTGGTCGCTTCAATCTAAGGCCTTTTGAGGGGACAATTCCGTTCTTTCCATTGCCAATTGTCCTCCAAGCAGCCTTGGACATTTACAGACATTTTGTGCTGCATTTCCTGGATAGATTCGAACATTTCTTTTTCTTTTCGAGCCCATGATTTTTGTCTTGAATTTTGGTATTTTTAAGATGGAGTGTTGATTGGTTTCCAAAGGCCTCAACTGTTAGCCTCACAAAAATCAAAAGGTGTTCAAAATTGTAGGTTCCCTTTTGGTCTAAACTCACTGCCCTGCCAACTAAATCCATGAATGTTGTGGCGTGAGGATTCAGTCACCAAATACCATCTTTCAGGACTGAATAATGGCATTAATGAGTCTTGTTGACATTCTGCAATTCTGAGGCCTTGTTACCGCTTCTTTTTTCTTTTTGTTTACCTGGGTGGTCTTTTTGTATTCCTGTCATGAACGTGTTCTTGTTTTGGTTGAGATTTCTTACTATGAAAGTTGCAGATTGAGGGTCAGCATTTCCATTAAAGATTGCTAGAAGTAGATGGAATAGGGATACTGTTTATGGGATAAAGTCTTTTTATTTGCTGTTACAGTGCTGGATTTTACTTATCATCACCACCAAGTTGCGATTTTGGTTAACAATGTAGATTTAAATTCGTAGAAGAACAGGGCTAAGAACTTAGATTTGGATTGAAATTGGGATTGGGAATTATGCCATCCATGTGAGAAAGATTGTGCTGCTGCAAGGGACTTGTTTCCTTTTTTGCACCAGGTTCAAGTCTCACCATGCATGCTTGTCAGCTTGCGATGCTTTATATACTTACTGGGTTTGCAAGATGTTCAATGAGTGGGGATTAGTTGTGGTGCGCGTAAGCTACCCGGATACCCGGTTGTAGATTGTGCTGCTGAATGTATGATTAGCATAAACAAAACATCTGCTTCGGAAATCTATTTATACATTATTAGTCATTTCCTTTTATATTCAATCGCAATTATAATTTCTGGCTTGACTTCAAAAGTAGCTTTTATAAAAATTTATGATTTTTGGCTTTATAATTGAGTTTCGTAACTGTTCAACTTAAGACTCTTCTCTCATGTCCATGGATGGTTGTTGTCTGAGCTGGTATGAGATAACAGCTGTTCTCCATCAGAACTGAAGACACAATCGAACTTCCATGGTGCGTGAGAAAGAAAAATTCCCTTTTTTTCCTTTTTTTTTAATTAAACTAAGAAAAAAACAGAGATTTGACAATCCTCTCATCCTACCTTCCCCTGTTTTCTGCTGAGTGATGCCTCTTGCCTACTCAAAATCATTCAGAACAACTGGCGAACACTCAGGGTTTGGTGACAAACGTGGACCTTGTCCCAGCTTAAACATTAACGTTAATTTGCTTTGTTAATTCCCTCTGTTTTTCTAGATTATTTTTTGTTTCTAGATCTGTTTTTTGATAATATAATTTTATATTATGATGTGCCTGCACAACTTTCTCTCTGCTTTTCTCTCTGCTTTTCTTACAAGTTACAATCATATTGTCAACAGGTTTAGTCCACTCTTCTATCTTATCTTTTAAACGAAATTGGGTATGAGAGAAGAAATTAGTTCATCGAACTGACCAATTGTGACCAATAATGGATTTGATGTCCTCGATAATAACATGACGTTATTATAAAAATAATAAAAAAATTGTGATCTGTAAAGCAAATTTAAATTCAAATTAGAGCATGCATTCTTGTAAGAGCTTGGAATTGCTAGAGTAATTTATGATCTACACAGCAGGTCTTAAGTTTGAATCAAAATGTATATTCTTTGTAAGAGTCTAGAATATCTAAAATTTTATTCGGTTATATTTAGGTAGGGTTTACTCAAATCTAAAAAAAAATGGATTTGATATTAAAAAATAAACAAACATGGACAACTCAATAATGGGTTTGATGTCCTTGATAATAACATGACGTAACGATAAAAAAAAAATTATGATCTGCACAGCAGGTTTTGAATTCAAATCAGAGTGATTTAAACAGCAGGTCTCGAGTTTGAATCAGAACGTATTTTCTTTATAAAAGCCTGAAATAACCAGAATTTTATTCAATTATACTGACATGATTTTACTGAAATCTAAAAAACGGGTTTGATATTAAAAAAAAATAAACATGGACAACTCGAGAAATGAATATTCCAAGCAAGTGCTGAAAAAATCGATACAGGAATCTTCAGAATCAAGGAAAAGATGTCGTTGTGAAGGTTTTTCTTCGAGCAAACCAACGTTCAAAATTAGCACGTAGTTTCATTGTCCCTCCTCTCTGGTGCATGGTACCCATCAGATATTCCTAGTGAGCCCTACCAATCTTGTCAGCTATAAAGACTCCATGAATCTCATTTGTTTGGATTGTTGTGCTGTTCAATCTAGTGAAATTTATTTCAGCTAGTTAAAAAAACGATATAAAACGATATAATTTTTTATCTCATTTAAAATTTTAGTTTGTTTTTAAAATTTTATTTAAATTTTGACCGCAATGTTCTAGTTTTGTTATGTTCGTTTCATTTCGGTCAAATAGTATTTTTTATTTAAAATAATGAATAATTTTATAATATCAATTATATCGCTTAATATGAATCTCATTTGTTTGGATTGTTGTGTTGTTCAATCTAGTGAAATTTATTTCAGCTAGTTAAAAAAACTATATAAAACGATATAATTTTTATTTCATTTAAAATTTTAGTTTGTTTTTAAAATTTTATTTAAATTTTGGCCGCAATGTTCTAGTTTTGTTATGTTCGTTTCATTTCGGTCAAATAGTATTTTTTATTTAAAATAATAAATAATTTTATAATATCAATCATATCGCTTAATTCGACTGTTAGATTGAGATGAAATTTTACGAGGAGTCTCTTGATATATTTATATATATTATGTTAAAATTTTATAACAATCAAAGAATATAATGACCTTGCTAGATTGATAATGACATTCTTGTAATATTTTACATGTTTAATTTTGTTCTGAAAAATTATTTTATTTTGTCTTTTTTTAAGATTAAATTGCGCAATCCTAAATAATTTTATTTTTGGATTTCAAATTTTAGATTGTTCTAGAAATTTCAGTCAAAATGTTCTAGTTTTGTTACGTCCGTTCTGTTTCGGCCAAATACTATTTTTTAAATAATGAATAATTTTATAATATCAATCATATCGCTTAATTCGACCGTTAGATTGAGATAAAATTTTACGAGGAGTCTCGTGATATATTTATATATATTATGTTAAAATTTCATAACAATTAAAGAATGTAATGACCTTGTGAGATTGATAATGATATTCTTGTAATATTATACATGTTTAATTTTGTTCAAAGAATGTAAATTATTTTATTGTGTCTTTTTTTTAAGATTAAATTGCACAATCCTAAATAATTTTATTTTTGGATTTGAACTAATTTTTTTTTATTAATATATTTAATTATATATATGCATAAATAGTACAACCCTAAAATAAAATACTAAAATACTTTAAAACTGAAATATTATGCTCCATTTAAAAAAAACACAAAACAACAACCAAAACAAAATTAACAACTTGTTTAATAGTTCTTTTCTTTTCTTCTCCACGCCCTCAAGAAATCATCTTCAAGGTGCATCTAAGTTTAATATATATATATATATATATATATATATATATATATATATATATATATATATATATATATATATATATATTCAGGACAATTGGCCATTGAGGATAAGAACTCTCTGACAACAGAAACCAACTAATAAAAATAAGACAAGACATTTCAGCTAACACTAATTGATTTGCCGATGCTTGCAGCAAGAGTCAACCTTTACTTTGCTGTCAAAGACTCAAAGTACAGTGGTGGGTGGAAGATCATATCTCTCATGCTGGGTCTTGCTTGTATAATAATGCATTGCTCTGGTTACTTAATTGTTTAAATTTTTTTTCATACGATAAATCTATATTTCGTAAAGCACAATTTATGATCCAATTCAACGATTAAAATTATGGTTATTTTAGTTTTTTTATAAAGAATACACATTCTAACTTGATCTCGAATTATAATATAAAAATATAATACATGGCCTAACTTGAACTCGAATTATAATCTAAAAATATAATACATATTCTAACTCAAACTCGAAATATATTCTGGAAAGTACACTTTATCTAAGGTGGTGGAAGATCATATCTCTCAAACGGGGTCTTGCTTGTATAATAATGCATTGCTCTGGTTACTTAATTGTTTAATCTTTTTTTCATATGAAAAAACCACATTCCACACTCTTGGAAAGCAAAATTTATTTTTTAAAATTAAATGAGTGAGTAAAATTCTAGTTTTTCTAGATTTTTAGAAGAAATGTACTTCTTAATTTAAATTTAAGATCTGCTGTACAAATTCTAAGTCTTTTACCATTACAGCACACTACAATTGTTCGAGCATTGCTCTGGTTACTTAATTCTTCAAGCTTTTTTTATGCGAAACCACATTCTTGGAAATATATTTTGTGAGTCTAGATGAGCAAGTAAAATTCTAATTATTCTTAGCTCTTATAAAAAATATATATCTTAACTAAAACTCGAGATCTATTATGCAGATTCTAAATTTTTTACCATCACAGCACGCTACAATTGTTCGAGCATTGCTCTGGTTACTTAATTGTTCAAGTTTTTTTTATGCATAACCATATTCTTGGAAATATATTTTGTGAGTCTAGATGAGCAAGTAAAATTCCAATTATTCTAAGCTCTTATAAAAAATATATATCTCAACTCGAACTCGAAATCTGTTATGCAGATTCTAAATTTTTTTACCATCAGGGCTAGAAATTGTTCAAGCATTGCTAGATCAGTAAAAATTACCTGGGCCATGAATCCCGATACAAACTTTTAGCTAGAGCTGTGACACACACATACAAGAAGATACCAACGTCTAACAAGTGGCTCCTACGAAGAAGAAGCATAAGGAATCTCTAATACAGACAGGATTCACAGGAACCTGCTATCTACCACCAACATCACATATATTTTTATGTACAAAAGATGGGGACAACCCTTTATAAAACCTTGTAAGCTAGCGTAGCAGATCCTCCACCACAATCGACGCTAGGGAACAACTGGGATATTTTTTTTTGCAGGAGATTTTGCTTCAGAGACCATCGTAGTAGCCGCCATATGTAATGTGAGCTCTAGCAATAGGTACTCCTCTGGCTGCTGCGATTGCTTCATTCAGTTTTGTTGCATGGTGAACCACTTGCTTGATCCTCTGTTACAACAGTTTGTGATTTATTAGCTTTAAGAAGTGTTCATATATATTCGTAAAGTGTATTTTGTGAATTCAGATGAGTGATTAAAACTACGGTTGTTCCAAGTTTTTACCAGAAATGTACACCTTAACTTGATCTCGAGTTCTGTATGTTAAAGTGATCTTGTCAATTACTAAGTAATCGATTTAAGAGGGGGGGAAAACTGATCATGCTGCAATTCATTAATTATTTTCAAAATGTGTTTGAGATACAAGTGATTAGCAGGAGACAGAGAATTGATCATGCTGCATTTCACTACTTGATCTTCAGTTTATATGATCTAAAATGTTCACTTCATGGAAAACAAGGAGAAATCAAATTTCACAACATCATATAGAAATCAAACTAATCATAGGATCCATGGATAATAGTCTAAAATTTGCAAGAGTGTCAAATTAAAAAAGAAAAAAAAAATAATCCAAACCTTGTCATCAGTGTAAATCTGGAAGCTCAGCTTTTGGTTCTGTTGATGATGCCTGTTTCTTTGGTGACTACCAAAAATGAAAATACAGATGGTGGCAGCCGCCACACCAAAAGTGCAAATAGCACCAATCCCAGTTAAGCTCAGCTTCCATAAATTCAAGCCACCGCCATCCTCCTCCCAGTTCACCTCCTCTTTTGCACTTTTTTCGTTTTCTGTAATCTTGATTCTCGGAGAAGTAATCTTGGTTGTTTCCAGGACCTGATCGCCTAAATATGATCCCTGATGATCGTTTTTTTCATCGAAGTTAAAAGTAGAACCAGCATCAATTTGAGGAGGTACAAACCCAGTACCCTTGGTGTTTGAGGACTTTGGAGAGTCCAATTTCATGTCGACAAATTCATTTTCCTTCATTTTCTTGAAGAAAACCTGAGAAACTGAGTCTTGATCAGCTTCTTTGACTTCTGCCATGGTCGCAGAGGGAACAACAGTGTTCAGATCAATAGGAACCACGGAGATCACATCTTTTTTGGAGATTACATGATCTTCTAGTACATCCATGATAGTTGTTGCTGGTTCCAACTCAATCGGAACCGGCACGAGTTGACTAGGGACGACCCCCCTTGAATGTTTTGGTGGAGAAGATGGGCACATGAAGTAATTCATGTTGAACATGGTTTTGGGATTAGGGCTACCACGTTTGCTCGCCCCAAAAGTCTTCTTCTCGCCATCTTCGTGGTAATCAATGAACCTATCATGGGGTAGTAGCTCCCACTCTTCAAGATCCATCTCATAGGTGGAAAGTTGTTTTCTTGGAAGTAGAAATGGTTTAAAAAAGAAGGGCCAGTGTGATATCATATATAAGCTCTCAATTCATAATTATGGTGGCTAATTCGGTGGGGCTGAATTATTTGATCAAGCTAGAAAGTTCGGCAGATCGTGGAATGATGTGTGGAATCAGAGATTGCTTTGAAATTGCATGGCGGTCCATCAGGGCCCACGCAGGAGATTATCATGGCTTGCTTGATAGGGTTCCTGGATATTTCTTTTCGGTTCTATCCTGGTTGTAAGATAATCAAAATCTACCAAGTTTGATTACTATATTGTCACTTCGGATAAGATTCAGGCCGGCTGTTAGAGTTAAGAATATGGTCAAACATAAGTTCATCTTGGTGTCTCTGAATATTTCTAGAGAGAGAGAGAGAGAGAGATGAGAAGGTTTTAGTCAGGCTTGTTAATTCCGTTCAGTTCTGCCCGGAACATTCCATGCCATTAAAAAATCCGAGAAGAAACAACGTCGTTTTCGTCTCATTTTTAATTCCGGACCGTTCTAGAAATTCCGGCTAAATTCCTGCCGAAACGTCTCGGTACTTGTTAAATTTATATTTTATTTTTTTCATATATATATAATCAATTATATATAAACAGTACAATCCTGAAACAGCACATCAAAACGCTTCGAAACTAAAACGTTTAAAACCAAAATGATGACCAGAACGGTACTGAGAACCTTGGTTTTAGTGACAGATTCACTTGACAGTCTCTCTCTCTCTCTCTCATGGCCATGGCAGAGATGGGAAGAAAAAGAAAGAAGGGTTGCTTGTAGAAGTTTGCTTGGGACGAGAGTGATGGGGGAGGTTTTTGAAGAGAGAAGAGTTGAGATGAAAGTGAAAGGCTTCCTTCCTATACAACTGTCGATAGCTGGTGGAATCTTCAATTAATAAAATCTTTATTGGCCTTTTGTGTCAAAAGTCATGGGGGAGTGGAATGATACGATTAGAGTTACGTTTTAAAAGTGATTTCGATTTTTTTTTATTTTAAATTAATTTATTAATAATTTAAAAAAAATAATTATTTTGATACATTTCTAAATTAAAAATATTTTTAAATATAATTTCAATCACGATTCTTCTGAAGATTTTTTTTTGGTGTTATCTATGCAAAACTAAAGTTTGTAGTGTTGATTAACTAAAATTTTAAAAAATTATAATTAATACAAAACACAAATTTGCATCACACTCAAACCTAAGACAAGAGTTAAAAGATAAACCTTGAAAATAGTACACGTTTTTTTTTTTTTATAATTATTAAAAGTCATCCAATTGGCATACTGATTTTGACTTCATTTCAAGGGATAGATTTTTTTTTTAATTTTTTATTCTTTTTAATTTAACTCTCAAATCAAAATTTTGTTTTAATAATTTTTTTATTTCATCTTTCTATGTTTTAATTTTTAGAAATTGAGCTTCATGATTTTTCTATATATAATGCTTCTGGTTTGATGACTCGAGTTATGAGTTTAAAAATTTAATAGGAGTTGGTATTTTGTTTTTTTTTCTTCTGTCGATATCATCGTTCAATATTAATGCTTTAATAAAAAAAAAACTTGGTTTTATTTTCTTATTGTATCAAATTATCTTTCATGACTTTCCACACACAATAGATATGTAATCTAGACATTTCTCATTTCTAAATCACGAGTTTCACATGTTAATACATATGTAATTTAGACATATCTCATGTCCAAGTCATGAGTTTTATATGTTAGACTAAAATTTCTTAGGATTATTTATTTATTTATTTATTTATTTTTTATTCTTTCCATTTATTTTTTATTATATTATTAAATTAATCAAGATTTAACTCAATCATCCAATTATTTTACTTCTTTAAAACAACCTACATTGCAATCACAATATCAAAGATTATTACTCTGTTTGACACCGCGTTTTAAAAGTGTTTTTGAAAAAAATTGATTTTTGTTTTTAAATTAAAAATGTTTGGTATTTTTAAATATTTTCATGTTCTAATATAATTTTTTTTTAAAAAAAATAATAAAAATATTATTTTAATATATTTCTAAATAAAATATATTTTAAAATCAACGTTAATCACGCTTGGCTTCTTGGACGGGCAAAACTTGCTTACGTAATAAGTTAAATGGATTTATTTTGGCTTGCAAGCAAAATCATAAATAATAAAAGGAGAATTTCTATATATTAATGGTTTTGCGTGGTGCCACGTACATTCTTGGAAATGGCAATAAAAATAAAATAAAATAAATAAAAATATATATGGGGTAGTTGAGAATTAAATGCGAAGCTGACTCCCAAAAAGGGTTTGAATGTGGGACGGCCCACCTTAGAAAATCACTCCATTGGAAGTGTTCACGGGCTGCAATTTTAGAAAGAAACGAGCTGTATGCCCGCGCAATGCGCCGGAGTTTTTTTTATCTATATAGAAAATTGATTGTTTTTATATGTATTGTATTTAATTATTTTAATATTTAATTAATATAATTATAATTGATAAAATCTGTATAATTGAAATGGAAAGTGGTTTGTATATTTTGTAATTGCAGATAACGTATGTAATTTTTTTTTCTGATTTTTTTTTCTCAGTAATATTAGATTTGACACATTATAAAAAAAAATTCCACAAATAAACTTATATTTTATGTGTGGTATAATTAGTTATTTTAATGTTCAATTACTAAAATTGCAATAGATCAAATATGTTAGAAATTAGTTTTTTGCATGGTATAATTAGTATGCTTGCCCGCGCATTGCGTCAGGGTTTTTTCTATGTAGAAAAATAATTGATTTTTGACATGCTGTCATTAGTTGTTTAAATATTTAATTAGCAACATTATAATAGATAAAATATGCACCAAATTAATTTTTTACCCGCCTAAAAGGAATAGTGTAATCGAAATGGAAAGTGGTTTGTATATTTTTTAATTGTAGATAACCTAGGTAAATTTGTCAAAAAAAAAATTTAGTTGTTTTTTTTCCTCGGTAATATTACATCTGACACATTAAAAATAAAAACATTGTAAATTTTTGAAGAAATAAACTAAATTTCTTTTCGTGCTATAATGAGTTATTTGCCGTATAAAAGGAATAGTGTAATCGAAACGGGAAGTGATTCGCATAATTTTTGACAGGAATAGTGTAATCGAAATGGGAAATGGTCCGTATATTTTTTAATTGTAGATAACCTAAGTAAACTTGTTAAAAAAATGAGTTGTTTATTTATCCCAGTAATATTAGATTTAAACTATTAAAAATGAAAATATTGGAATTTTTTTTTAAAGAAATAAACTTAAACAAAAGAGTATCAAATTTAAATTGTAAGCCATAATTTTTTTTTATATAAGGTTTATTAATCATATGATTATATTAAATATATTTAAGAATATTGATATTAAATTTTTTTTTTAAAACAAATGCTAGGTCATTTTATTCTCTCTCTATATATTTTTAGGCGATAATATTAAATAAATATTAAAACATATAATTAGTCTCACATATTTTATAGAGTAATCGAAATGAGAAGTGGTTTGTATATTTTTTAATTATAGATAACCTAGGTAAAATTGTCAATATTTATTTTCATGAGTTGCTTTTGTTCCTCAGTAATATTCGATCAAACATATTAAAAATAAAAATATTGTAATTTGTTTTTAAATATGAACTTAATTTTTTTGCGTGCTATAATTATTTATTTGCCGTCTAAAAAGACAGTCTAATGGAAACGAGAAGTGACTCGTATATATTTTAATTGTAGATAATGTAGGTAAATTTGTCAACTTTTTTTTTTGAGATGTACTTTTTTTCCAGTAATATCAGATCTACAATATTAAAAATCAAAAAACTGAAATTTTTTGTAAAGAAATAAACTTAAATAAAAGAGCACAAAATTAAATTTTGAAGCCAAATTTTTTTTTATATAAGATTTATTCATCATATTATTATATTAAATGTATTTAAGAATACTGATATGAATTTTTGCCCTTCAAAAAATCCTAGGTCATTTTTTCTCTCTCTTTATATATTCAAACATATAATTAGTTTCACATACTTTAATTTGACATAAATATACAAATATATAATTAATTTGACATATTTTCAATAAAAAAATGAAATTGAAGTAAATAAAAAAATGAAAATTAAATAATTTAAAATAAAATCTGGAATTAAAAGATTTGGGACCGAAATTAAACTGAAATCTATAATTAACATGCATAGAAGGATGAAATTGAAAGAAATCAAACTTTGGTACCGAAAATATTAAGGATTTATAATAAATTTGCATGGATGGATGAAATTGAAACCAATCAAAAAATAAAAGTAGAAGCACGGTTATAAAAAAAAAGTGCAAGGGGAAATCACCTTTTTAAACAGTAATGAGAAAAAAATTGTGGTGCGCATAAGTTAACCTGGACACCCCGGTCACGGGAGAAAAAATAAGTGGAAACAAAAAAATGGAAAAAAATATATAAGTTGAACCAAAAAAGGGAAGAAAAAGAATAAGCACGGTTATAAAAAAAAAGTGCAAGGGGAAATCACCTTTTTAAACAGTAATGAGAAAAAAATTGTGGTGCACATAAGTTAACCTGGACACTCTCGTCACAGGAAACAAAATAAGCGGAAACAAAAAAAAGGAAAAAAATGTATAAGTTGAACCAAAAAAGGGAAAAAAAAGAAGAAGCACGGTTATAAAAAAAAAATACAAGGGGAATTCACCTTTTTAAATAGTAATGAGAAAAAAATTGTGGTGCGCATAAGTTAACCTGGACACCCCGGTCACGGGAAAAAAAATAAGCTGAAACAAAAAAAGGAAAAAAATATATAAGTTGAACCAAAAAAGGGAAAGAAAAATAGATCCGGAGATTAGTCATGGCACGCGTAAATTGCCATTGATATCCTAGTTTACAAAAATAATAATAAGAATAATGAAATATCAGTAATGAGAAAAAAATTATGGTGCACATAAGTTAACCTAGACACCCCGGTCACGGGAAAAAAAAATAAGCTGAAACAAAAAAATGGGAAAAAATATATAAGTTGAACCAAAAAAGGGAAAAAAAAAAATGGATCCTGAGATTAGTCATGGTACGCGTAAACTGTCATTGATATCCTAGTTTAAAAGAATAATAATAAGAATAATAAAAAAATAAAATAAAAGGGAAAGCAAATTTTCCAGACAGTCATTTTCAAAATCAGGATTGTAGAAGAAAAAAACAAAAACACAATAGTTTTAAAAAAATAATAATAAGAATAATAATAAAAAAAAAGGGAAAGCAACTTTCTAGTTGCTTTAAAAAAAACGAATTACACAATAGTTTAAAAAAAATAATAATAAGAATAATAATAAAAAAAAATGGGAAAGCAACTTTCCAGTTGCTTTAAAAAAAAAACGAATTACAGGAAGAAAAAAAAAACGAATTACAGGAAAAAAAAAAAAAAAAAAAAAAAAAAAAAAAAACGAAAGCAAGAAAAACGGAAGCAACTTTCTGTCAAACGGAATAAAAAACGGAGGCTGAGAGATTCGAACCCCTGCGCGCTGGAAATCCAACGAGCATCGAACCGCTCGGTCACAACTACTCACCTGTTAATTTCACCATAAAAAATACAAAAAGAAGGCCAGTGTAAAAAAAAAAAAAAGAGCACAAACTCGCGCGAAGAACCGGAGTAAAATGCAAGTCCACAGTGCCAATGTGAGTGCGTGAACAGTAATGAATAGGAAATGTGCGATCTGTTTTAGTTTCTTTAGTAATAATTATTTAAATTAATAATGATAAAAAAAATACAATATAATTAGATTATAAAATTGTAAAATAATAGGTAATTTTTTTAACATTAAATATCACAAAATTTGGAATAATCTTTACTCTGATGGTGGAAATTAGAATGATTTTGCCAATTGACTTTAGGAAATCCAACAATGTTAAACAAGAAAATGATCTCTAAGGAGAGCGTGACTTGTGATCTGCACAATAAGTTTTAAGTTCGAGTCAGGATATGTATTTTTTATAAAAATTTAGGACAATTAGAATTTTACTCGCTTACCTTGACTTACAAAGTGTGCTTTCCAGAGGTAATGTTTCCTCGAATCCAAAGAAGAAAATTCAATTTTTTTTCATCAATCTTGTGTGACCAAAAATTAATTTTTTTTTATATATAAATACATGATACTATCTACTTCTGCTTGATATTACAAGTGATTCCATGCAATAACATAAAAACATCATCCTCAGTTTATTTAAAGTACTTAATAATAATAATAATAATAAGACCCATACTGTTGTTTTTTAAAGTGTTTTTTTTATTTAGAAATATATTAAGATAATATATTTTTTATTTTTTAAAAATTATTTTTGATATCAACATATTAAAAATAATCTAAAAAATATATTTTTTTATTTAAAGTAAAAAATATTTTTGAAACAAAGTGTGAAACACCCTCTACATCAAGCCTTGGTAACCTTCCTGGTCATACCTCTAAAGCTCCACCATTTGCTGCAACTCTTGGTTTTACCTTGTCGAAGGTTTTTCTGCAGTGTAATTTTTGGAGCTTTACAGTCTAGTGAGAGTGTAAAAGTATAGTTTTTCGAGAAGAGTGAAATTGGATTTTTTTTTTTTTTTTAAGAATTTAGGGTTTATACTACATTCAATAAACTCGCAAATTCAGGTGTAAAATCACAATTTTATCTGAGTTCATTGATTTTGCACAAATCAGATTTGATTTCACTAGATTATAAGTTTACATAGTATACTTACATCATGTTACCATTAGCGAGGTATAGAGAGAAAGCACATAGTATACTTACATTCATTCTACTTGTGAAAAATGTTCCTCCAAATGACAACTGTATACAATGGGAAGGAAAGCTGTTCTCAAATTTACATTGCCTGATCGCTTCTTCCCAAAACTAGAGCAAACAACGATGGTTTCAGCTATCATCATCATCAACAACACTAATAGTAAGATTTTAACATGAGTGAGTGAGAGAACAAATGGTCCCAGAACATTAATTATTTGTAATACATTAGTTAAGAGTAAGCCTTTCCTACCTTGATTTAGATCCCAAAGGGAAACCACCATATGCATCAGGATTGTGACCTAGCTGATGCAGAAGATTCACCCAAAGAGACTGAAGCCAGGGAAGAAGCCCAAACCGGGCAATTCTTTGCACGTTCATGGAAATTGCTGGTCTTGAATAATCTCAGCTTAGTCCAAATCCTCCTAACATCGACCATGTGAAGGATACGCCCGAATAATTGGCTTGTCTCGCCGAATATTTCCAAGTTGAAATGCGGCACGTAAGAGACGTAGAAAACCATGATATGTGATATTGCTTTTGGATATACATACAGCAGCACCCTGAAAAAGAGAAACAATGTAGCCAGAACCAAGTAGGGTTCACTTTTTGTTAGATCCTCCAAGGATGGCTTGTTCCATGGCTGCATGATGGCTTGTTCATGTCCCTCTGTGATAGTAGTAGAGTTATCTTTGGTAAAATGTTGAACTGGTTCAAGTCCTGAATCACAGATGGTTAACTTAGAAACAGGATTTATAAATTGATGACTACGCTATTGTATGTTGCTGGAAATCAGGGAACTAATTAAACCCCTGACAATTTCTAACGTGCTGCAAGGTTGACCACTGACTACAATTTATTAAAGCTTGCTGTGCCTGAATCTTATAACATAAAATGGTGGAAGCAAAGAAGGGATGTGAGCTCAGCAAGAATACACGCAAATCTTTGGCACGGAAGAACACATTTACCTGTTGTTTTTTTATAAAACTGCGCAAGAGATTGAAGGTTCTTTGGCCCACTATACTGCACCTTTGATGTCTGGCTGACTATTATTAGTGAAGGAAGACTGTGGATTCCATATCTTGAAAATATACTGCAAAAAAAGACATGGCATTTATATCACTAGACAAAATACAGGATAACTTGGCCAAAGATGGTTGGTATTGGAGAGAAACCTCCAGCAAAAATTCAATAAAAAGTTCAGTGAGTATCAAGACAATAAAAAAGAATCAAGTTGTAACTAGGCTATGAGGAACTACTAATAAGCCACTACAAGTACATCATTCACATAGATGAGAGGCGACTCACCTTGGGAATGCTGAAGATTGTTCAAGAGCCAAATGTTCGATTTGAGGGAACATGGAACTAAGCATTTCAAATTTAGGAAGCATACTGCTTGAGAAAGGACACCATGAAGCATAAAACAGTACGGAAGTATAAGCATTCCTCTGTTTTGAAGTCAAGGCTCTGTCAAGGAATTTCCCATCCACCTATTGACAAAAGTATGTTATTCAGCACTACAAACTACTACAAAGCTTGAATTATATAAAACTCAATCAAACACAGACCATATAGTGATTATCCTAGTAATATCTGAGAAATGAAAGCATAAAATATGTGGTAAACATGCCAGAAAACTGGACTAGATCATAAGCATGACACCGAAAATGTTACATGCAAGTCTAGATCATGCCATGACTTTTATTACAAGTTACACGAACAAGATGGCAGAGTAGGAAAAAAAAATACAAATGGAATTTATAGACTCTTTTGAATTGCATATACATTAAAAAAAAGCAACTAGATCTTGGGGACGGTCAAAATTTTATTTGAAGAAATATTAAACTAAAATAACCCAAGAGCTAAGCAAACAATTGGCACAATGCCTCAAGTAAGGCACTCATCCTCAATAAACAACCAACCAAATTTTTAACCTTGTTTAGAATTCCCTTGAATTCACACAAAATGAGTAGTTTGGGATTTATTTTAACCAAATTTAAGGTTTTGGAATTAAAATGCAAATGAATAGCATTGCAACTCAAATAAAGTGAAGTTAAAATAATAAACATAAGTGTTTACTTATGATTTGCCAATGAATGGTGTGTTCTACCTTACCTTTAATTGCCCCCGTTTTTTTTTATCAAAAAACAAATCCCATAATTTTATCTCTTTTAATCCACAAATAATCAATTCAAATTCAATTTATTCGTGAATATATTCAAACAAACTGTTAAATAATCATAATAAAGAGATGAACTACATGAACCATTAGTGTGGTCCTCTCAAAGAAAACCATGCAGTCAATCATGTCCATTGATGATTGACAGAATGCTGTGAGCCTGTGGCTGTCCTGATCCAATACCAATGTGAACTCCACTGACAAGCTAGGAGCTATGACAATCTTATCACTCATCAACTGGCTTAAGCACCACAGAGATAGAGCTAATTTTAATGCCTACCACAGTTGGTGCTCTCTGCTGCATATGAACTTAACCTTCTGAAATGTACTAAGAATTTATTACTTCGATTCACTTCCATTAATTTAATTCAAAATATAAGGAATCACAATTTCCTTTTCATTCCTCAATTATGAATTTACACTCGATGTGTCATAAGAACATATGACCCTGTTTTGCTCTTCCTCAGTCAGTCATCCTCTTGCCATGCCTTGACTCGTTCTCTACTCTATCCCTTTAAACTCAGACAATCATCCTCTTTCCATGCCTTAACTCGTTCTCTATTTTATCCCTCAGGGCCTCAAATACACCACGCAAACCTTTTTTTATGGAGGGATGATCTTCCAGTGCAATTGCCAGAGGAGGGCAGCGTTATGAGAGGTTCCAATAGGGAAGTTGTGTTTCATTTATGATTCTAATACAAGCCAGGGTTTTTTCCCCTCATGTTTAGAAGTACAAGAATGTGCAGCTCAGCTATTAAGGAATGGTTACAGATAGGCCAAGGCACCCCAGCATCAACCATAACTGTTCAACAATCTACTCAAGCATGTTTCAATTGATTAGAAGCCAGTACCAGTCACATACAGCCACCTCTTCAATGTGAAACAACTTATTTATAAATTTCAAGGTTTTATCAGGCAAAAACCAACAAATATGGTGGAAAGCAATGCTGACGTGCAAAGTTTGCATGTCAGCGAGCCAATTGTTCAAGCTTCTGCAAATGAGCAATTATTGTCAGACTGAGTTTCTATCCCACTACCACAATCTAGCAAAATAAATGCTAGGTTGCTTGCAAAAACAACAGCTGAGCTAGATTAATTGACCGAGTATTTTTCACACTGGGTTTTTATCCTAATACCTCAATCTAGCAAAACTGAGGCATTAGGCTTATCATCAATAGTTTTCAAGTGACTAAATGATCTTAGGGAAAATACACAAACAAAAAAAGGTGGCAACCTGGGATAAGGTTTTAAATAAAGGAACAGAAAGACGTCGTCTAGGATTACCCCTCCAACAGAGAAACACACGGGCAGCCTCAGCCTTCATACAATTAATACTTGATAGTTCCCTTTGTCCATAAATAACAATTAAATTCAAACCACCACTGCCGTGTCTTCCAAAAAAATACAGAAGAATGAGTTGAATTCAAACCTACTAGAAAAGAAAAATTCAAAGTCTGAATCCTAATTCATATTTCTTCAACACAAAAATAAAAGTTAAAAAAAAAGTCAAACTCATTAATATTTACTATTCCAATCCACTAATTTTTCCACAAAATCTAAACCTAACATTTCATCTACAATTAATCAACAAGCCCTAACAACTAAAGCCCGAAAACATAAAAACCCATCAAGAGAATAATAGATCAAACACAAACATCGTACAACATGAAACAGCATGAAATAACAGATCAAATCAAAACATCAACAACCAATTAATCCACAGAGAAAAACAAAGTAGCCCAGATGAAAATATCACAAAATCAACAAGTAACCACCAATCTAAGAAGATAATTATATCACAAATCACAAACTTAAAAATAAAAATAATTATAAATAGAAAAAAAAAACAGTGAGGGAGAAACGTACCTGAACAGGAGAATTTGGAGAGTTCGACACAGGACATTGAGATTGGATATGAAGAAGAGACAAAACTGATTCTTTAGGACAAACAGACAAAGCTGATGCCGTCAAAACCCCAATATTGAGCAAGAAGAGAGCAGAAAGCAGAGACATCAAAGAGGTTAGAAGATGAAAAATAGCAACAAAACCAAGGTCAAAATTGAAAACCCAGAAAAAGAAAGAGAGAAAGGGAAATAATTAGTACATAAAGCGATGATTTTGATTTACAAAAAAAGAAAAAAAAAGGGATAAAACAGAGGAAGAAGTGGGTGCTCTGTGTTTCTTAATTACGATTGGGTTTATTATTAGGGTAAGACAACAAAGTAATATTTTTTTTTATCTTAACAATAATTGTTCAGCAATAAACAAGATTATATATAAATAAAAGGGAGAGATGGTAGGGTTTAGCTTAGAATTTGAGAAGGTGTTGATGTCAGGTTTTCAGGAATTCAGCAAGGGAGGGGAGAAGAGGGTTGCTTGGGCCGGTGTCAAAAATGGAGTTTTTTTGGAGTTAGGATATTTTTTAATGCTTATTATAGTAATGTCATAGAACCCATATTTATTTCTGTGGTTGGCAAGGCTGTTTCCAACCACCTACCTCTCTCTCTCCCCTTCATTTAGAATCTAGATAAACTACCTTTTCATAAATATATAATTTGTTTATTAAGTTCATTAATATAATTTAAAAAGAACTCTAAAAATTTCCATTCATGATTTTATCAACTAACTTGCATCCTTTATATTATTTTAATCATAAATATTTTTGTTAAAAATTAAATGTGTTTTCTAGTGTGATATAAATTGTTTTTAAAATGTTTTTTGTTTAGAAATATGTCAAAATAATATTTTTTTAAAAATATTTTTTATATCAAGATGTGAAAATAATCTAAAAATATCTAAAAATTAAAATAAAATAAAAATAAATATATTTTTCAAAAAATCTTTTAAAACACTGTCTTTCACTGTAAAATTTGCATAAAAAAGTACCAACCTTTACCGAGCTTCTAACCTAACACCTTGTTTTAGGATTTTTTTCCCCTATTTTTTTTAGATTTTTTTATTTATTTTCATAATAAGATGTCCTAGTTAATTGTCTGCACTACGTTACGGATCGAGTAAATAATTTTTATAACTATTAAGATTAAAATATAATATTTATAAATATAAAGTTTGATATAATGAAACATATCAACATACCCTATTATAATAACAACAACAACAACAACAACAACAACATTGAAGTCTTAACATCTAAAATTATCACTATTATCACTGTCAAAACAATAAAAATAATTAAATTACCCCTGGAAAAAAACACAAAAAATTAATAAAAGAGTAAGTAAGAACAAAAACTAAAATTATTATTATTATTATTATTATTATTATTATTATTATTATTATTGCGTTAATAATGAAAAAAACAAAATTAAATCAGGGACTAAAAAAAGCCTAAAATATTTAACAAAAAAACAAACAAATAAAATAAAATAAATAATAAAAAAAAAATTATCAGCTAAAAAAAATCATTTGTCTTGAAAATAAAATAAAAACTAAAAGAAATAACAAAGAGGGGAAAATATCAATTTTTAAATGATCATAAACACAAACTAAAATTTAAGAGCTAAATTTTTCAAAAAAATACTACCTCAACAAAAGAGAAAATAATAAAAATTATTCGATTAACCCGTGAAAAAAAAAAACTCAACAACATTAACTAAAGTGTAATTACAAAAAAAAGCCTAACAATTTTGACTTGAAAATTAAAAAAAAATTGCCTGCACTACGTTGCAGACTAAGCAAACAATTTTTATAATTATTGAGATTAAAAAAATTAATAAGATTTGCTAGTACAAAAATAAAATATAATATCTATATATGCAAAGTTTAATATAATAAAACAGATCAACACACTCTATTATAATAACAATAACATCGAAGTCTTAACATTTAAAATTATCATTACTATTACTGCCAAAACAATAAAAATTATCAAATTATCACGAGAGAAAAAAAATACTCAAAAACATTAACAAAAGAGTAAGTAAGAAAAAAAACTAAAATTATTATTATTATTATTATTATTATTATTATTATTGTGTTAATAATGAAAAAATAAATAAATGAAAGACTAAAAAAATCCTAAAAACTTTAACAAAAGATCAAAGAAAAAAAATAAATAAATGATAAAATAAAAATAGAAATAAAAATTATGAGGTGAAAAAAATCATTTGATTTGAAAATAAAAAAAAGGAATAAAAAATTAAAATAAAAACCAAGACAGAAAAAAAATAGAAATATTAATTTTTAAATCATCATAGCACAAACTAAAATTTAAGAGCTATTTTTTTTTAAATACCACATCAACAAATAAGAAAATAATAAAAATTAAAAATCATAGCTAAGAGCACACTTATATATACATGGGAAAAAATAGGAATTATTCTAGAAATATAAAAAAAAATAAAGGGATTAAAATGAAAAATTAAAAGTATAAGGGTCGAAATAAAAATCAAATATATTATCATTTTTAATTAGAGAAAAAAATTGAAAAAATCAAAACTTTTGTACCGAAGATATTAAGGTATTTAAACTCAATCCATAAATTAAAAAGAGAGCCGAAGTGAAACCTAAATATATAATTAGTTTCAATCGAAGGATCCAATTGAGATAAATCAAAACTTATATAAAAGAAATCAAGACCATACAAAAAATTAAAAGCGCAAGGATGGATGTGAACAAACCATAAAACCAGGGGCCTCTCCTATACTTTAGCATGCAGGAGAGAGAAAACGGGATTTTTTAAAAAAAATATAAAAAAATTCCTGTAAAGCCCCTCCCGGTTACACCTGTTTTTTTGTCTTTTTCGAGGGACAAAAATGTTATTTCACCGTGCAAACAAATATAAAAAAAAGTAAATAAACCGATGAACCAACCGATCTGAACCGACCCACAAACACACTATTACAATCAACAATATTTTACCTCACAAGCTACAATCTTTTTCTGATATCTTTTAGTTTATTTTATATTTTCACATATTATAAATAAAGTTATTTAGATTATACTTAGATTTTAGCTTTCCACTTAAGATATTTTTAATAAACTTGTATTTTGTGTTATGCAAGGAATTGAAAAGAAAAACATTAATTATTTAAAATTTATGAAACTTACAATCCACCATTTATGTCATTAAAAAAGCTTCAAAAATAATATCTCACACAAAGAAGTAAATAATAATAATAGTAGTAGATGCATGAAGCCACATGCATGAAAGCATTAAGAGCCCTAATAATACAGAAATGTTGGAGACCTAGAGAAGAAGGAAGCGGAAAACACTAACAGTGCACAAACAATGACAGTTGATTCAGTAGCGGCATCAAGCGATTTTGTGGTTTTAAATTATTTTTTTTTATATTTTAAAATAATTTTTTAGTATTTTTATATTATTTTGATATATAGATATCAAAAATAATTTTAAAAAATAAAAAAAAATAATATATTTTTGAACAAAATTTAAAATAGTCAAATTCATCATTAATATAGAAGTTTAAGAACCCAAGCTCTCGAACTCAAAGCCAGTTGCACCCTCTCTTATGTTTTTGCAATTTCATGGTTTTATATAATTCACCTAACAATATAAGGTTTTAAAATATAATTTATATTATTGATTAAAATATACTCTTAAGTGAATGCTATTTGAATTTGAAATTTGCATACAAGCCCACACTATTTTGTGCTTGAATTTCTATCAAATAAATGAGGTTTGAACTCGTGATCACTAGATTAATAAGACTCTGATACCATATTACAAAAATATTTCATCTAAAAGTTTAAACTATTATATGAGTACTCAAAATACAATTTATATTATTCTCTATCTGATAACATATATAAAGAAAATCGTTGAGTTGATCAGTTCCGTTAAGGTGTGATTTATTCATTAGAGATCATGATATTATCATGCATACCATGAGCAGCAAACCCATGCCACACACACGCATAAAGAAACGCAACAACAAACTGCAACCAACAAATGCAGTAACAAACAATGTACAACTCAATAGACCAGGACAATTAGTTATCAAAGTTGTTATAGAATTTGTTATCATCATTGTGTATTTAAACGATGCAAAGGAATGTGAATAAACAGATTTGATTTCATAGTCTATCATGGTATCAGAACTCTAAACGATTCATCAATTTTCCCTTTTCATTTGCTCCACACAGCACCATGGCTTCTGATCTTCATTCAGCAACCATCCTAAACACCAATGAATCACAACCATCACTCATCAGCATCAATGTAGCTGCTCAAGCCCCTCTCAAACTCACCTCCACCAACTACCTCTCCTGGAAACTACAATTCCAGACCTTGTTCATGGGATATGACCTCCTTGGGTTTATTGATGGTTCAAAACCATGCCCACCAGCTACCTTCACGCAAGCAGCAACCATTCTTCCTAATCCAAACCACACTCTTTGGATTCGTCAGGATCAACTGATCCTCAATGCCATTATTGGATCCCTTTCCCCAACCATCATCCCATTCATTGCTCAAGCCATTACCTCCAGCCAAGCTTGGCAAATCTTAGCCAACACCTATGCTAAACCCTCAAGAGGACGCATCAAGCAAATCAAAAACCAGCTCAAAATTCTCACAAAATGCTCTCTAGGAGTCACTGAATTCATGCAGATCATCAAAACAAGGGCAGATGATCTTGCTCTCCTCGGTGCACCTCTTGATACAGAGGAAATCACCAACAAAATACTCGATGGACTTGGGGATGACTATCGTGAACTAGTTCGTGCTGTACAAGCATGAGACTCAGCCATTACCTTTGAAGAACTTCACGAAAAACTCCTCAATTTTGAGGCTTCTCTGCAAACACTACCTATTGAAACCCACCATTTTCCAGCCACCGCAAATCCCACATATCGTTCTTCCACTAGAAACTGGCGTCCTGCCACACCCCGACAAAGCACCACCACCCACTGGCGCCCAAACTTTAACCCATCCCACCATTTCTCTGGAATACCCACTTCACGACCTAACCCATCTCAGGCCAATTGACCACCTCCCAGACCATATCTTGGTAGTTGCCAAATCTGGGTCACACAGCCAGTCGATGCCCTTCATTTCGACTGGTACCAATTCAACCTGCAAACAATTCACAAGGACCACCATGGCAGCCACAAGCCCACCTTACCACCCATCCCTCTACTACACCATCTTGGCTCCTGGACAGTGGCGCCTCCCATCACGTCACCTTAGACCTCAACAACCTCTCCTTGCACACACCATACAACGGCATCGATGATATCATGATCGGGAATGGTACTACTTTACCCATCACCCACACTGGTTCAACTTCTCTCCAAACAACTCCTCATAATTTTTCATTACAAAATGTTCTTTGTGTCCCATCTATGCGGAAAAACTTAATTTCCATTTCTCAGTTCTGCATATCCAACAATGTTTCAATAGAGTTCTTACCTTTCCTTTTTCTTGTTAAGGAGCTTCTTACCGGGAGGATTCTGCTCCAAGGTCAAACTAAGGATGGTGTTTATGAATGGCCCTCCCCCTCTCCACCACTGGCTCTCTCCACAAACAAACCACCATCCTTTGCATGGCACCACAGACTGGGTCATCCAGCGTTTCCAATTCTCAAACACATTGTGTCCACTTTCAATTTAAGTCTAGCTTCTTCTTTAAATTCGGCTCACTCGTGTAATGCATGTCTCATCAATAGTCACAAGCATCCTTTCTCCAAATCTACAATTGTCTCTACCACCCCGCTTGAAATTATATTTTCCGATGTCTGGACTTCACCCATATTTTCACATGATGGCTTCAAATACTACGTAATATTTATCGACCATTTCACCAAATATATCTGGCTCTATCCCCTCAAACACAAGTCTGATGTAAAAGATATTTTTGTAAGATTCAGAGCAATTGTTGAAAAATATTTCAACACCCCCATCAAGACCCTCTACACTGATAATGGTGGCAAATACATCGCTCTCACCAGTTATCTTTCCACAAATGGCATCTCTCACTTCACAACCCCACCTCACACACCTGAGCACAATGGATTTTCCGAAAGAAGACACCTTCATATAGTTGAAACTGGCCTAGCTCTCCTCACACATGCTTCACTACCTCACTCTTACTGGACTCATGCCTTTTCGACAGCAGTATACCTCATCAACAGAATGCCCACACCCACCTTACAATTCCAATCCCCTACCAGAAAATTTTCTCCACAACACCAAATTACTCGAAATTACGGGTTTTCGGGTGTTTATGCTAACTTTGGCTCAGACCTTACACCTCTCACAAACTTGAATCACGCTCCAAACCCTGTGTCTTTCTCGGGTATTCACTCACATAGAGTGCCTACTATTGTCTTGATCCTACTGCTTCTAAAATTTACATCTCACGGCATGTCAACTTTGTAGAAGACAAGTTCCCCTTCTCATCACCATCTCACTCATCGCCTCCTACCACCCAGCCCAACCCAATATCAGCATGGAATCCAGTCTCGGCCCACACTCATACACCCAACCTTCATCCCACTGCTGATCCAGCCCCATTTAACACCATATCTCAGCCCATCCCATCATCTTCTTCAGTCGACACACAGCTCAATCCACCCATTCTGCAATTACAAGCCGATACCTCATCTCACGCCAATGTCACACAGGACAGTCCTGCCACTTTGAATCATCCATCACCACCCTCCTCCTCCTCCACCTCAGGTCTCACACCCGATACAACACCAAAAAACCCAACACTATCAACTCATCCCATGGTCACCCGAGCCAAAATAACATTCATAAACCCATTACCAAACTAAACCTACATGCTCAGCTCAACACCCCTAGTGACCTTGAACCCACAAATATGTCTAAGGCATTACAAGACCCACGATGGCGTCAAGCCATGTCCGAAGAATGTGATGCCTTGGTTCGAAATGGCACATGGGACCTTGTGCTGCCAGCTTCTACACATAACATTGTTGGCTGCAAATGGATTTTTAGGGTCAAACGCAACACTGATGACTCAATCAACAGGTTCAAGGCCCGGCTTGTTGCGAAAGGATTTCACCAACAACTGGGTGTGGACTATCTGGACACATTTAGTCCTGTTGTTAAGCCAACAACAGTGCGTGTGGTCCTCAACTTAACAGTCTCTTAGGGATGGCCCTTGCGTCAACTTGATGTGAACAACGCCTTCCTTCAAGGCCGTCTCAACGAGACAGTCCACATGCAGCAACCACCAGGATTCACTGATCAGGATCGTCCATCCTATGTATGCCAGCTTTGCAAGGCCATTTATGGCATCAAACAAGCCCCTAGGGCATGGTATCAAGAGTTGCACAACTTTCTGCTCCAAACAGGTTTTAAAAACTCTCATGCCGATGCATCATTGTTTGTTCTCCACACTGCTCACCATAAATTGTTTACACTTATATATGTGGACGACCTCATAATTACTGGTGACAACAACAACATGATCGACAGTTTTGTGGTTGCTTTGGCCAAGAAATTTTCAATTAAGGACCTTGGCCACCTGCCTTGCTTCTTGGGCGTGGAAGTAGTTCCAAACAAACAGGGATATATACTATCTCAGAGGAGATATATACTGGACATCTTGGCTCGCACAAACATGACAGATGCTAAACCAGTGACCACTCCCCTACCTACCAGTCCACCGCTGCTCAAAACTGGAACTACTCTGTTTGATCCCTCACAATACAGGACAATCATGGGCAGCCTTTAGTATTTGTTAATCACAAGACCAGACCTTGCCTATGCTGTTAACAAATTATCCCAATACATGCACATGCCCACAACTGATCATTGGAGCTTTGTTAAGCCTCTTCTCCGTTACCTCTGTGGAACCATCAACGACGGAATTCAAATTCATCGACGGTCACCAATTAACCTGCATGCCTACTCAGACGCCGATTGGGCAGGTGACAAAGATGATTTTTCTTCTACAAGTGCCTATGTTATTTATCTTGGTCACACTCCCATCTCATGAAGTTCCAAGAAACAGAAAACAATTGCCAGATCCTCCACCGAAACCGAATACAGGTCCGTAGCCAATGCCGCAACCGAGCTTAACTGGATTTGCTATCTACTTACTGATCTTGGTATTTCTCTGCCACAATGTCCTGTCCTATACTGTGATAACGTTGGAGCAACCCAATTATGCTACAATCCTGTGTTCCACTACTGGATGAAGCATGTCGCCATTGATTATCACTTCATCCGCGACCATGTTCAAAATGGGGATCTTTGGGTTTCACATGTATCATCAGCTGATTAGCTTGCAAACGCCCTCACCAAGCCACTTCATCGCACCAGATTTCTTGATTTCAAAGCCAAGATTGGACTCATATCTCGAGCTCCATCTTGAGGGGGCATATCATGCATATATCATGCATACCATGAGCAACAGACCCATGCCACACACACGCATAAAGAAACACAGCAACAAACTGCAACCAACAAATGCAGTAACAAACAATGTACAACTCAATAAACCAGGACAATTAGTTATCAAAGTTGTTATAGAATTTGTTATCATCACTGTGTATTTAAACGATGCAAAGGAATGTGAATAAACAGATTTGATTTCATAGTCTATCAGATATATCCTCATCACGTAAATACATGCTTATCTATAAAATGGATGTTATGGAATTTCCAGTCATGAGTTGCCTGGTTTTCATAATAATTACATGAAACATTCTTTAGATTTTCATATCTTTGGAGTGAGGGAAATGCCTTGGGAGTGCTATCATTGATGACAAACCTGGGCTTTTTTTAAGCTATGAAAAGGAAAGTTTTAGGGTTTGGGTTCTGTGGTTTTGAACCTGCGTTTATACAGCTACCATTGTTTTATATTTTGTGCCCGTTTGAGACGGCGTTTCAACCGCCGTTTTAAAAAAAAAATGATTTTTTTTATATTTTAAATGAATTTTTTAGTGTTTTTAAATCATTTTGAATTTGATGTGCTGATATCAAAAATAATTTTTAAAAATAAAACAAATATCATTTTCATGTATTTCTAAATGAAAAGCTAGCACTTTCAAAAGCAACCGCAACAGCCTTCCCAAACAGGCATTTATGTCATAGTAATGGAGGTCATGGATGGTATATATATTGTACTGGCCGCTTATGTAGGAGTGGTGTAAAGCTGAAATCCCAGTTAATTATTAGATGGGAAAGAAGTGTTTTGTAGCGTAATGAAGCTTTTCTAGTGGATTTTTTTTTTGTTAATAGTGTTGTGTTCTACTTGCAAATGCTCTTTCAGGTTCATGCCCGGGTGGATCAACTTGATTGCAGTGATGACATATATGTGTTGCTTCTGAGAAATTACTTTTATGTTCGATATATCCATCTTCTTGTTTATTTAAATCTAAGATCATGGAGATTGATCATGAAGATTTATTATGGAGATCAATTGCCTACTTTTCTCTTGATGAAAGGAGAAAATTAACTTACAAATTAACAAGAAAGGTCATGATCTACCTATAAATAATAATCTGTGTACTCCATCTACAACTAATAGTATGAGAAGTTTTCTTTCAGAATTTTTTTTCCTATTACTTTAAAGTTATGCTGCTGTTGCGCAATCACATACATTAGTTTCATTCCGCTCCATGGAAGATTTCTGATGGGGAAAGGTCAGACCAAGGAGCAGCAAAAAACAACCAAGCCTCGATTTCAAACTAGCACAGGTCAGAGAGGTGAGGTCAAGACGATCATTCTTGTATAAGAATTTGAGTCCTAATCCAATAAACTCAGGCAGAGATTGATGCTTGAAATAAAATATAAAAGTGAGAGCAAGTTTGACTCAGGGGATATAAGCGAGTCCATATCAACTTAATAACTTACAGAATGATTGCTAGAATGCAGAAGCTCACATAACATAAAAGTTTTGGCAAACTGATTACAGGTGTCATAACCCAATTCTAGATTATTCTCCAAAATTTACTCAAAATAAAACAAATATAATACTTTTCTCATGTTTTGAAACAAAAATTGGATATAGTAATCGGGTTACGATTCCTTGTTAAAATTTGGCCAAGTATATAAAATTTAATAATTTTTTTTTTAAATATCAGGGTGCAAATTATATTGTAAAGTACATCCACAGATGGTAAAAAAAAGAGTTTTCAAAATGCAATGTAATTTTTTTTTAATGGTTAAGTTTTAGACCCTTGTAAGGTAGAGACTCTAACGGAGAGAGATCTACCTTGAGCCTTAGGAAAGACCAATGAATAAAAAACTAGTTAGGAAAGACCAATGAATAAAAAACTAGATTAGGAAAAACACTCAAACAACAATGCAGTTTACCTTAGATAGGGTGTACTGAGGGTGATGCGTCTTCCCTTTGCATAATAAGTCCCCTTACCCGAATTCTTGCAGACCATTAGATTTTCTAGTAACCTTAATATTAGGTGGTGACTCCTACAATTTATAGTCGTAAGTTTATAACTATAAAACCCTCCTTTTCCAAAATTTACTCAAAATGAAACAAATATAACACTTTTCTCATGTTTTGAAACAAAAATTGGATATAATAATCAGTTTACAATTATCCATTGAAGCTTGGCCAAAATATAAAAAAAATTAAGAATTATTTTGTTTTAACTATTGGGGTATAAAAATTATATTATAAATTACACCCACAAATGGTAAAAAAAGGGTTTTCAAAATGCAACATAATTTTTTTTAATGGTTAAGTTTCGAACCCCTGTAAGGTAGAGACTCCCACGAAGAGAAATCTACCTCGAGCCTTAGAAAAAATCAATGAATAAAAAGCTAGCTTAGGAAAAATAATCAAACAACAATGCAACCTACCTTAGGTAGGGTGCACTAAGGGCAAAATTGTCAATATCGTTTCGGTTGGTATTTCATTTTTTAATTGGAATAGTATGTTTCAGTCTTAGAACATTTTGGCACACCGTTTCAGGGTTGTACTGTTTATGTATATATATACAATTAAATATATTAATTATTTTTTTTAGTTTAAATCCAAAAATAAAATTATTTAGAGTTGTACAAATTAATCTAAATAAAGACACAATAAAATAATTTTTCTCAACAAAATTATGAACATGTATAATATTATGAGAATGTCATCATCAATCTCACAAGGTCAGTTACATTTGCTAATTGCTCAGAAATTTTAACATAATATATATAAATATATCAAAAGACTCCTCATAAAATTTCATCTTAATCTAACGGTCGAATTAAAAGATATGATTGATATTGTCAAATTATTCATTATTTAAAAAAAAACACTATTTGGCCGAAACAAAACAAGTCAGAATTTAAACCGAGGTAAAAACGACGTCGTTTTGTCTTGTTTTTTTAACTGGTACAAAATGTTTAAGCCAAAACGGAACAAACATACAACTATGAATGAGGATTTTGAGTCTTTTTCTTGCACAATACCCTTACCCAAACTCTCGTAGACCAATAGGTTTTCTAGTGACCTTAATATTTGGTGGTGACTCCTAAAATTTATAGTCATAAGTTTACGACTATAAAACCCTCCTTTTCCGCGCGTCGTCTTCTCTCTCCAGGGATGATAGAGCGCGAAGCGTGAAAAAACACCATCGCGACAATTGGTATGAGGGTGATGCTTATAAACAAACAAGGCACACTATTACAGATATAGCAGGATCCCTAAAATTCTCCTCAAATCATGTCGTATCTGTTATCAAAGCTAAACCCCATGATTCTAGGCAATTACTTGATTATAGACAGTAGCCATGTATAGAAGGATATGTTGAGTCTGTATATTAATTACCTTGATGTAATTGCTGTAATATTACTCTATAAATAAGATCTGCACCACCAGACAAAAACACAGTGGTTTTACAAACCTTTTCATGGTATTAGAGCTTCTCTAAGGATTCACCTCCCTTGATCCAAATGGTCTCTGATTCATCGTCCACCCTGTCTTTTAACACCATGGTCCATCTCTTGACCATCAAGTTATCTTCTTCCAATTTCCTTCTTTGGCGTAGTCAAGTGCTGCCAGTACTGCAGTGCCAACATCTTCTTGGATATGTTGATGGCTCCATTAAACCTCCTTCTGCAACTACCGGTTCTGGTGACTCTGCCACTGCCAATCTAGAATTTGCTAAATGGCAGCAAACCGATCAACTCACACTAAGTCTTCTTCTTACTTCGTTAACTGAAGAAGCAATGGCTGCTGTTGTTGGCTTAACCTCCTCACATGCAGTCTGGTCCACTTTGGAGACAACATTTAGTCATCGTTCAAAATCTCGGGAACTACGTTTCAAAGATGAATTGCAGCACATGAAGAAAGATTCGCGATCTGTTGTTGAATATTCCCGTGAGTTCAAGACTGTTTGTGACCAGCTTGCTGCAATGGGTCGCCCTGTAGATGATCTCGACAAAATACACTGGTACTTACGTGGACTTGGCTCCGCCTTCTCCACCTTTTCTACTACACAGCTATCTCTTCCATCTCTCCCTTCCTTTACGGAGATTGTTCCCATGGCAGAGAGTTATGAAAACTTTATTAAATCATTGGAACTACCTCCCACGGGATCCATTTCTGCTGCTTTTACTGCCTACCACAGTAATAAATTTGTCTCTGCTCGTGGTGGAAATCGTCCCTCTCATGGGGGTCGTGGTCGTGGACATGGTCGCTTTCAACGCAACCGCCCTATTCGCTGTCAGATTTGTTGAGAGGAAGGTCATTATGCCACTTCTTGTCATGATCGTTACTCTCATTCCTCAAAATCTGCCAACCTTGTGGAGTCTTTTACTCAGGCCTCTGATTGGTATACAGACACCGGCGCTACTGCACACATAACCAATGATGTTGCTCAGTTGGACAAGTTTGATATGTACACTGGTAAGGATTGTGTTGTTGTCGGTAACGGTGCCACTCTTCCCATTTCTCATACTGGTATCCTTTCTCCCACTCCTTCCCTTACTTTAAAGGATGTTCTAGTCGTGTCTGACTTAACCAAAAATTTAATTTCCATTAGCAAACTTACCTCTGGTTTTCCTTTTTCTGTTATATTTACTGGTAACCGTTTTGTTATACAGAATCTAGTCACAGGAAAGGTGGTGGCAACCGGGCGACGTGAAAATGATCTTTATGTGCTTGATCATGGACATCACTCTTTGCTTTCTCTTTTTCAAAATAATTGTCCTCGAGCCTCATTTGATGTTTAGCACGCGCGTTTGGGCCATGTGTCTCACTCTATTATTTCTCTTTTAAATAAAAAGCGCCAATTATGTGTGACCTCTTTGCTGCCCACTCCCACTATTTGCTCTAGTTGCCAACTTGCAAAAAGCCATAGACTGCCATTTCAACATAATGACAAACGGGCATCTCATGTTTTGGATCTTATTCATTTTGATTTATGGGGTCCATCTCCCGTTCCATCCAATTTAGGTTATAAATATTACGTTATTTTTGGTGATGATCATTCCCGTTTCACGTGGCTCTATCCTTTAAAACTTAAATATGATTTTTTCCATATTTTTATTCAATTCCAGAAATTTGTAGAAAATCAATTTTCGCTTAAAATCAAAGCATTTCAAAGCGATGGAGGCACTGAATTCACAAATCATCAATTTTGGAATCACTTACAAAATTGTGGCATTCATCATAAAATGTCCTGTCCTTATACACCAGCCCAAAATGGCCGAGCCGAGCGAAAACATCGATATATAACCGAAACTGGTTTGGCCATGCTTTTTCACTCACATGTTCCTCTACGATTTTAGGTTGATGCCTTTAGCACAGCAACTTTCATCGTCAATCGGTTGCCCACACCAATTCTTGATGGCTTGTCTCCCTTTGAGCTGATATACGGTAAACCTCCCATCTATTCCAACTTTACAAAATCTCGAGTTGATCCTGAGGAATAAAGTAATCAAGAGCACAAAACCACACCAAATCAAAAAAGAGTGTCATTCCTTCAATCACTATAGGTATCCATAAATACCTGAAAGTCTTTGACAAAACCTCTGCAATACTTGCAACATGAAAAATCAGTAATTATAGTAATTATAGTAATAATAGCAATAATAATAGTTTATTATAATCACTGCAACATAAGTACTTGTAATTAAGAGAGGCTTGGAGGGGTGTTTTAGTATTTTTTGTTAATACTAGTTTCTTAATAAAAACAATTGTTGGCTCATCTTCCAAACACGTCAGCTATTAGGTGGCATTTGTGTCATCCAATGACTAAATCTTGTTATGTCGTCTTCTTGGATGCACAGTCATGACCATTATCACATGGCGTGACACGTGTAGGTTTATTTTTTTTTGGAACCGGATATATATTAGAAGATGGAAAAATAAACAAGGAGGGGGCCGAGATGGCCAGTGAGCAAAAAAGAGGATCAATCTCCTCACAAGGACAACTAAAAGGTTCTCCTAGCCTATAGCTAAGGAGCCCAAAGAAACGAAGGAAAAAGGCCTACAGCCAAAAAAGAAAAAAGCCAAAACAAACCCATAAATGGGCTAACAAAGAAATCAAAACTGCCCCTTCACAGGCAGTCTTGCCTCAGCTCCGAACTTCTCCTAGATCCTTCGCCCTGTAGCTATTGTGCTAATATTCCAGATATTACCGATGCCCCTTCACGTGTAGGTTTATGATTGTTAGATTGTCACTAGTGATCAATTGTTTTCTTTTTTCTTTCTTTCTTTTTTCTCTCCTCACTCTAAAGTATACATTATCATATTTGTTCATTGTTTGTTAATTTCAGTCTTCATTTTTTTAATTTCTTACTTCCACCCTAATTCCTTTTATTAAAATAAAATTTTCAATATTTTTTCAATTATAATTTTTCATTTTTTTTCCATTTTCATCGTTATTCTTTTAATTTTAAGTTTACTTCTATTCCTTTTATAGTTTCAGTTCTTCTAAAGTCATTCCTATTTTGTGTTACTGTTTCTGAATCCATACAATTAGTTTTGAATTTTTATTTTAGTCCCTTTCTCTTTTGTTAGAGTCTTATTTGTTTTCAATTTAGTCTTTTAATTCTAACTTATGTATATGATGTTTTACAAACAAGCACTTATTTTTTGATTTTTTTCTCTCTTGACTATTTTATCAAAGTTTTTTGGGTTTTTAATTTTGTCCTTCAAATCAAATTTATAGTTTTTCCCCTTAATAGTAATAATATTTATTTTAATTTTATCCTTTTCTTTTGATTTTTCTTTTGTTTCACTTACCCTTTCATTAGAAAAATTATGGTTTTTGATTCTATCCTCTAAAACAAGTTTATAATTTTTGTTATTTCAATAATAATAATAACAATGATAATAGTTTATTATTATGGTTGTAGTGATTATGATATCGGTAATTACGGTGATGATAGCAACAATATCAATAATTGTGATAATAATATTAAGAATATTAATAATAGTGTAAATAACTACAATGATGATGATAATTTTAATGATAGTAATAGTAATAGTAATAGTAATAGTAATAGTAATAGTAATAGTAATAGTAATAAAGTCATCCAAGTTTTGTTTAAACCTATTATACAAATCAATTAAGTTAGATCTTATATATTTTATTGGAAACTAGAGCGTTAGAGAAAGATCTAAGATAGGACATTTTATGATTTATTATCTTACCCGAGTTTATAGCATTGCAAAAAAAAAAAAAAAAATGCTTTTAATAACTTTTGTTTTACATTTTTAAAAACATGGCTTGGCCCCTGACAAAGCGCGGATAAATGAACTGGTAATTTTTATATCATGCATGTTCGGAATTCTTTTCCATTTTTGCGAGAATGAGAGTTATTTATATGTTTTTAAAAGGAACTAGTTGTTTTTAGTCATTGTAACCCCACTAATAACTCAAATAATTAATTGGTTCAAATTGGCCAAGTTAATTGATCAACCAGTTTCTGCAAATTTCTAGGTGTTTATCAGTGACGAATGAATAGCCAACCAGTTCATTTAGAATTCTAATTTTAAATATTTTAAACTTGATGAATTCTTAGAACTATTTTATCGATCTTTTTAAAATGTATGAAAAGTGAATAGTATATTTTTAATTTAAGTGTATTACCGAGTAAGATATAAACATTTATACATTTAGAACTAAAACGCATGCTTGAAAACTAAGTATTCACTTGCATTTCATCTAGACTTATTGATTGATTTCTTCATTCAACTATTCATGCGTATTGATGTGATCTTTATATAGATCTAGTAAATTTGTTTAAACTTATTCTCAACCAAACATATTAGTAGTCAATTTTTCATTTAATTGTTATCATCAAAATATATAAAAATAGCTGAAGGTCAACATATATAAGTTATAGAAATTTCATATCAAGTTGATTGATTATGCTAGAGTTGAAATTGATTTGTATGGAATTCAGAAAATGTTTGAATGTTATGTAAAATCTAATTGTCCACATCGACAAAATATTGTAGATGTAAAGACTCACCATATTTATAAATTTTATTAGTATATTTTGTATCATCTTGTTCTATAATTTGCATAAATTCACTTATTTTATTAGTATATTTATAATTTGCACAATAAATGAAAAATTTAATCTGAATTGTTTGAATTATTGATGAATTGAATACTTGGTCAAATGAATTAAAAAGGAAATAAAATCACCTTAAATATTTTATTACTACTCATCCTCAATTTAGGTCTAAAAAATAGGAGTTGACCCATCCATTCAATAACTAAAATTTTGAAATATAGTGATATTTTAAAAGTGAGATAAATATTGATTTTCAAAGTATTTTTTGCTTGAAATTATATATAAAAATAATATATATTTTTATTATTTTTAAAAATATATTTATGATATTAGTACATTAATATGATAAAAAAATATTAAATATTTTTAATTTAAAATAAAAAATAGGTAAAGCGCAAGTCAGGTAACGTGAGATATTGTACTTCCTCTCACGAGATTAAATAAAAATTAACTTAATAAAAACTAATTTTTGAGAGTACGTGGGCCACGGTTACCGACAGCAGCCGATCTAGCGCAAAAAAACCAGCACCTTAGAGCTGTCGCCAAGTGGCGGGCCCCCTTTAGCGCCACATAATTGGCAGTTAACAATAAAACAGCAACCTTGAAATAATAAATTAACTAACTTTTCCTTTAGTGCATTCATAAGAAAATAAATCTCTTCTTTTTCTCTCTAATTTATATCTCCATTGTTGCATAGAAACTCAGAGAGAGTTTCTTGGAGAGATAGATATATTGTTTAAGGAGAGAAAGAGAGGAAGAAATTAATTATGAGGGAGATAATAAGCATACATATTGGACAAGCAGGGATTCAGGTTGGGAATTCTTGTTGGGAACTTTATTGTCTTGAACATGGAATACAGCCTGATGGAACGATGCCAAGGTAATTCATGCATCTGTTTTTTTTTCGTGAAATATTTTATGTGTGTGGATCATTAGCTGTTTTAATTGATCAATGGGATCGTTGTCTTTGAATTTTTGTTTGTGATTAACTTTTATGTATTTAGTGATTTATGTTATGATTTTATATCAAGGTAATCATCATTGATTTTGTTGGATTTGATGGATCAGAATGGTTTCTGTGATGGGAATTTTTTTCTTGCTGTGTTATGGAGATTATGCATTCAGAATTAGATATATTTTTGTTTTCAATTTATTCTTTCCATGATTGAATTATACAAAAGGAATTGATTAGGTATTTGATGTTTTTGTGGGGGAAAACAATGTTTGGGCTGTTAATTATGTATTTCAATTCCATTTTTGGGAGGCCTCATTTCGATGCTATGGTAGAAAGCAAACCAATTGTGGATATTTAAGCTCTAGTTTTATTTTCAGATTTTTTTATTTATTTTAATAAAATCTGGATGATACCCCCGTCATGATCTTGAACGAGAACGACTGGATCTTGCTTGTCCTTGCTGGAAATTGTTAAATTTGATTTAATATTTCTGGAGGATGCTCTATTTTACTGTTTTCATTCCTCTACTTTTGATCCTGATTTGGCTTTTTTATATTCTGTTGCAGTGACACCTCAATCGGAGCGGAACATGATTCTTTCAATACCTTCTTCAGCGAAACTGGTTCAGGAAAGCATGTGCCAAGAGCTATATTTGTTGATCTCGAACCCACTGTCATTGATGAAGTCAGAACTGGGACTTACAGACAACTTTTTCACCCTGAACAACTTATTTCCGGCAAGGAAGACGCTGCTAATAACTTTGCCAGGGGACATTATACAGGTAAAAGAAGCATTTGCATTGCTCATTTAAAATGTTGATTTTTGTTCTTGTTCTCGACGCTGAGTAATTTGCTGCATCGGTGCTATAATACTGCAGTGGGAAGGGAAATTGTTGATCTATGCCTGGACCGCGTGAGGAAATTGGCAGACAATTGCACTGGTTTGCAAGGGTTTTTGGTATTTAGTGCTGTTGGTGGCGGCACTGGTTCTGGTTTGGGCTCGCTGCTTTTGGAACGATTGTCTGTGGATTATGGAAAGAAGTCGAAACTTGGCTTCACCATTTACCCTTCTCCTCAGGTATGCAACTTTGAGAATTATCGAGAAATTATAGGAGATGCAAATTATAGCATCTTTTTGTGCTAAAATGTAAACTTTCAAACAATTACAGGAAATGCATCTCTTTGGGCGTTAATGTTTATGCTAAAATCTTTACCCTATGGTTCCTTTTGTTGAAGCCTGTAACAGAAAAAATATGGTTATTTCTATTATATGGTATTGTGGTGAATTCTTTCTATGCTTGACCTTTTGTTAATGGAAGATTTTTCATAATAATGCAGGTTTCTACTGCTGTCGTGGAGCCTTACAACAGTGTTCTCTCCACCCACTCTCTCCTTGAACACACAGATGTTGCTGTGCTTCTGGACAATGAAGCTATTTATGACATCTGCAGGAGATCTTTAGACATTGAAAGACCAACATACACAAATTTGAACCGTTTGATTTCCCAAATTATCTCATCTTTGACAACTTCCTTAAGGTTTGATGGGGCCATTAATGTGGACATCACGGAGTTTCAAACTAATCTCGTTCCGTATCCTCGCATCCATTTCATGCTTTCTTCTTATGCTCCAGTAATCTCAGCTGCTAAGGCTTACCATGAGCAGATTTCAGTTCCTGAGATCACAAGTGCTGTGTTTGAACCCTCAAGTATGATGGCCAAATGTGATCCAAGGCATGGAAAATACATGGCTTGCTGTCTCATGTATCGTGGTGATGTTGTTCCAAAGGATGTTAATTCTGCCGTTTCCACCATTAAGACAAAGAGGACAGTTCAATTTGTTGACTGGTAAGTTGATATCCATTTGTTTGATTTAGAAAATTTTATGCTCATTTCAGATTTTTAAGATCCTAAATGCCACTCTTGCATTATATCATTTTGAAATTTTTGCTCTTAAAGCAATGCAAAAAAAATATTGAACTGTTAATATTCAAGAAAACAGCATATTGATTTTTGTTTGTAGACATCAAAAATGGTTCTACCATATTCCTATTTTGCTGTTTGTAATGGTCGCTGAAACATACAAGAGAACTCTTCTGCTTCTAACTTGACAAGTTAAGAACATTACCATAATTTCAAGCATTGGTGGGTTGCTGTTATTCTAGTATCTATTTGGGAAATCTGGAACTCTGATACTGGACAAATGGATCAGAGTTCTCTGTAGCTGAAATGAATGGCCATTGAAATTAGTCTGGAAATTCGTAGAGGATTTTTAACAAGGTCAAACATTTGCTTTGTTTATCATTTGTTTTTCATTTTTGGAAATCTGATTATTTGATTTATGGATACTTCAGGTGCCCAACTGGTTTCAAGTGCGGTATCAACTACCAACCACCAACAGTTGTACCTGGAGGTGATCTTGCTAAAGTGCAGCGTGCAGTTTGCATGATAAGCAACAACACAGCAGTAGCTGAGGTCTTCTCCAGAATTGACCACAAGTTTGATCTCATGTACTCCAAGCGAGCATTTGTCCACTGGTATGTCGGCGAAGGCATGGAGGAAGGTGAATTCTCAGAAGCTCGTGAAGATCTCGCTGCTCTTGAGAAAGACTACGAGGAAGTCGGAGCAGAAGGTGGTGATGATGAGGGCGAGGAGGAGGATTACTGAGATAATAATTTGCAAGGAAACAGAAGCTGTATGTCTATATCTTATCATTCATGTGAGTTTGTCTAGAGGTGTACTATCATCAATATTTCCATATCAGTGATCTGTGAATTGTCTCTCCATTCTGTATTGTTTCTTTTCTTGTTGATTGTCTGTTCTATCTCAAAAAATGTATCACACATTCATTTTTTGAAATGAAACATATATTATCCATAAAGCCACCTTCTATTAATTTGTACACTGAGCTCATCTTCCGCTCGGAGATCTTGGTAGGCACAGGCAACTTGATCTAGCTAAAAGCACTGTTGGCTTAGATCATAAAATTAAAACAAAATCACAGCATTATGGCATTACCACCCGAGAATGCCATCATATCTTAGAGGCAACTATTGGTTATGAGAATATAGTTGCTTGTAAGAACTAAGAAATGCTATAAGAAAGTCAAATCAGAGAATTTGCTAATGATGAAGATGAAAGGGAAATTTCACACAGATCTGGATAAAATTATGCACGTTTCTTTGTTTTTGTATGTGTCTCTAATGTGTTAGAATAATATAAACATATTTTAGAACTTTACGTAATAGCTTAAGCTTTTAGATGAGATGGTTCCTTGACACGGTATCAGAGCCTTGTTGACCCGGCGGTCACGAGTTCGAATCTCACCACTCCCATTCTATTTAATAAAAATCAAGCACAAGGTAGTGTGGGTCTGTATAAATTTCAAACTCAAAGGGCTTTCATTTGAGGGGATATATTAGAGAATAATATAAATCATATTCTGAAACCGTTAGAACAAAGAATGTATATGTACTCCCTGATTCTCAATTCATATGATATAGCTTTACAGTTGATGGAAAACGGGTACCTAACCTCCCTTCAGCTTTAAGAAGCAGTGTCTTGAGCCATTTTGAGATAGCAAATCCAATTTCAGGATGGTAGAAGATGAATATCAAATTCTGGATCAGCTGGATATGTGGAAAGGAACTATATGAATTCTTATACATAACTTGTACTGTAAACTAGGGTTCCAAATTTTTTTATTTAGTTAAGCGCAATAAGGATGCATCATTTGGACTTTGAAAGTTGTAGGTATACCAGATATTTCATGCTAGAAAAGTGGAAAGAATTTTCCATATCTTAATACTAGGCTCCTCGTGTTTATCTAAAACTTAAGTTGTTAGATGATGTCCTAAAACATGATTTATATTTTTTTTCAACACAGTGGTAGGAATTTTCCATATCTTAATACTAGGCTCCTAGTGTTAAAGAACCATTTCATCTAAAAGCTTAAGCTGTTAAGTGAGACACTAGAATATGATTTATATTTTTTTCTAACATAGTCCCTCAAGTGAAAGCTATTTAGACTTAAAACTTGCACAGACTCATACTATGTTGTGCTTTATTTTTATCAAATAGAATTATAGAATGATGAGATTCGAACTTGTGACTGCTGGGTCAATAAGGTTCTGATACCATATTAAAAAACAATCTCAACTAAAAAGCTTAAACTGTTAGCTGAGACTCAGAATATGATTTATATTATTCCTTAACACCTAGCAAGCTGGACTCACCTTTAATAAGAATCTATTACCTAATTGTCTAACTAAAATGTTTTTAAACATAGTTTGAACTTCTCCAACTAGCTCTAGAGCAGACACTACTTCTGGAGCATCACTTAGAGAGTGGCAACTTTTTAAGTCAAAAATACCTCAGAAAGGTCAACATGTGAATACATAAAAGGCATGGATGTGATGTTTGAAAATGAATTTCCCGAAATATACTATTTGCAGCTAATCTCGTCATGCAGCATTTTCTCATGCCCGGCTCGTGGTTGACAGTATCCCTTTTTTTTCACGGAATCCCAGCTTGGGAAGGATTACCAAGTTCATAAATAGCATGGATCAAGGTGGTTCGATTTATGTGAAAATCAGCGTGCTGGCTGGAGCGAAATAATCATAACTTTGCTGAGAAGTAAAAACTTACAGATGAAATAATCAAAGATTTCAGTATACAGTGGATGATAGCCTGAGTAACCAGGGATTACATATTGGAAGACACTGCAACTCTTTTTGGATAGTTGTCGGCACAAGGTTGTCAATTCCGATTCAGTTGGTGCTTCGTTTTTTCAATTGGAACAAAATGTTTCTGTTTCGAAGCATTTCGGCACGCCATTTCAGGTTGTACTGTTTGTGTGTGTGTATATATATATATATTAATTCAAAAAAAATTAATTCAAATCCAAAAATAAAATTATTTAGAATTGTGAAAATTTAATAAAAAAGATGCAATAAAATGATTTTTCTGAATAAAATTATGAACATATACAATATTACGAGAATACTATCATCAATATCATAACGTCATTATATTCTCTGATTACTCTGAAATTTTAACATAATATATATAAATATTTCAAGAGACTCCTCGTAAAATTTCATCTTAATCTAACAGGCGGATTAAGAGATATGATTGATATTATAATATTATTCAATATTTAAGAAAACACTATTTGGCCGAAACGGAACAGGAGGAACGAAACTGGAATATTCCGACTGAAATATGGGTGAAATTTCCGGAACTAACCAAAATTTTAAATGAGATAAAAACTACACTTTCTTATCTCGTTTTCTTAACTAGCACAATACTAACAACCCTGGTTAAGAGGTTGAAACATGCTTTTCAATGAACATAAACGTTGATGACATCTATATCTTCTTCAACGAGAAAGAGAGGTTACCATGGGGAACAGAAGGTATATTTTAATCGCCATTATTGCTTCGTCTTGGTATTGATCGACGACTTTTTGACCTTCCAAAAACAGTAGGGACACTTCTCCATGTAATTTGCTGTTGACATTTTAGAAAACAGCATAACAGTATTTTACAAAAACAAGATTCCGACCTCATCTCTAGCTGTTAATTATTTTGTCATCGTAACTTCACAAGCAAGTGTAAAGTGAAACCTGCAGAAACTAGGGGAAGAAAGGAAAGGAAAGACAAATTTTGCTGGGTGATTATTATAGTGGTGGAAGATCCCAAAAAGCTTCAATTGGATCATAGATAGCTTCCATGTACTCTTGCACCCCATTCATCGCATATAGAGATGCTGATATCTGTCTCTCCACCTTCATCTTATCAAATTCTGAGAATTCCACCTCACTTGTCTCGGGCGATACCACACTGTTTGGAAAATCCAACACTTCCTGGGAAAATGTAAACCGATCGAACACAGGTCCAAAACCCCATGAAAGATCAGTCTGAGAGGAACCCCACTTGAATTCCTGATCAGTGGAAGTGCTGCTTAAATCTGGTTTATATGCATCATCAAACAAGTTATCAGCTCCATGAACCGAGCTGGAATTGGAGTAATTATCACTACTCCTGCCACAACTACTAATGAAACTACTAGTGCTTGTGGTAATGATGGTGCTAGTTGGTGGGGGTAGAGACATCAGAACTTTCTTCTTCCTCACTCTTCTGCTGTCTTTCTCTCTTTTTCTGGTTGAGGAGGTTTCGAATCCGGGAAGCTAGAGGAGAATCCAAGGATACATGAGTGATGAAGTTGGTTCGAGTATTTGATCCACGAAGCAGGCAAGCAGCTTCATCGTAAGCTCGAGCAGCTTCTTCAGCGGTCTCAAAAGTTCCGAGCCACAACCTTATCTTCTGTGTCGTGTATTTGATCTCAGCAACCCATCTCCCCGAAGGTCTTTGCCTAACACCAACAAATTTGTTGCTGTTTCTAGGCCTTCTTGTCCCCTTTAATTTGCTCGATCTGCTAACTGGCATGCTTTCTTTTCGATGCGTCGTTTGTTGCTGGAAATGAATTTCCATTGGAGAGTTGTACGAGAAAGAAAACTGAACTAAGGTTTTGGACTAGAAATCAGTGTTGGTTTGAGCTAAAGAAGAGATAAAACAGTGAAGAGTTGACCTACTGGTTTGACAGACGTGGAGAGCCTTGTCTTCACTTCCCTGTTTTGTTTTCCATGGAGATATATTTATACGATTGGAGCTTGAAAGGATGCCTTGAATTATTTACGAGCAAGTTGGTGCCTTTGTCAAGGTCCATAGAGTTGTTTTTAATATATTATGTCTTCATGGCCTGGTCAAAGTAAAAGGAGGGGGTGATGTAGTCTAGAATCGTGCCACTTGGCAGCTCCAAAATGATCGTCTAGACGAGCCCGAAAACTAATGCATAAACCATGGCCCGAGAGAAAGGACTAAAAGGGAGGTTTGAAATGTGAAAAAAATAAAATTTTTTATTTTAAATTAATTTTTTTGATATTTTTAGATCATTTGATTTGATATACTGATATAAAAAATAATTTTTAAAAATTAAAAAATATTATTTTAATATATTTTTAAATAAAAAATACTTTAAAAAATAACATCAACCATTCTCTCAAAACTCCCAAACAGTCTAATAAGACAATGAAGATGCTCATCATGCACGCTGCTTTTGTTCTAAACCTACTCTCCCTCGCATAAGCAGACAAAAACATAATGCTTTTAACATTATAAAATCTCATTAGATTCTCAGTTGTCTTTTTATCAGTAACATATTCTATTCATTGCAGGTTAAGAGCATATAATTTACTAAAGATTCTTATCTAAGGGTGATGTATACATTGATCATGTTCTCCAGGGAATTGAAAAAACCACAATTAAATAATGATGATCATCATGGTGTGTGTAATCATCACATCACCACCATGTATACTTTCCCGCGTTTTGCTGTAGCCGAAACCATATTTTTTTCAACGTAAAAAATATATATTAAGAGTACAAGATATTAAGATTGTGAGGTTTTTTTTTCATATACTATAAATTTGAGCAAAATAATCAATTTGTGCATAACTTCTACAAAACACAACTTTCTGATAAAATATATGAATTTTAAATAGATATAAATTTATCAGTTTAACATGTTTCAATAAAATAATCAGCATGAAATTATTATCGTCATTGAAAAAACAATAAATAACAGTGTTGGTGCATAGGCGTGCATGCAAAGATGAGCACTTCTATGCTAAAATTTCTACTGATCAGAGCTTTGGATAATTTGACATCTTCACTGTCGGGAAGCTGATCAGACTGCATTTACTTGGCAAGATCCTGTGAATGATGCCAAGAACTCATCAGCTCATCCTTCTCAACCACTCCACCTTCACCTTACTATCCATCGATGACAGAAAATCACGAAACCGTAAATAGAATTTTAATATTAATATTACACAACTTTCCTGTGAAAATTTTCTTCCTGGGGCGAGTCACTAAGTCAGGTAGCCACATGGTTTTCTTTGTCTATGCGTAATCGTCAATGCAGACAAAACAGCAATGAAAGACGAGTATTATTATTTGATACATCCTCTCAAATGATAGCTGTTTGGATTTGAAATTTGCATAAATTCATACTATTTTGTACTTGATTTTTATCAAATAGAATGGGGTGATAAGATTTAAACTCGTGACTGTTGGATCAACAAGTTTCTAATACCATATTAAAGAACTATCTCATCTAAAAGCTTAAGCTGATAGCTGAGACCTTAGAATATGATTTATATTATTGTCTAATATACTCTCTCAAGTGAAACTCGTTTGGGCTTGAAACTTGTATAAACCCACATTACCTTGGGCTTGATTTTTATTAAATAGAATGAAAGTGATGAGATTCAAACTCGTAACCACTAGACCAACAAGACTCAAATATCTTATTAATAAATCATTTTATTTAAAAATCTAAACTAATAAGCGAAGTTTCATAATAAAATTTATATTATTTGTTAATAGGTTTTTGAGTGCAATCATTCAGCTACGAACCTTGGCAGATATGCCATGTTTCTTATTATATACTTTTGGCATGGAAAATCCGTGTAGATATACTTGAAAAAACTCATGCTACAATTGCAGCAAATAAAATAAAATAAAATAAACCATCAAGTCATAAACCAAACATTTTCTATAGGCTGTTGAATAAAAAAAATATAATAAAATTAAAAATAGGTCACGACAATATTGTCGCCCTCAATGCTTTTCATTTTCATACATAAACAATTGTAGGGGCTGTCTGAAAAATGCCTCTTTATCATTTGGCTTTTCCAATCTTAGGGAGACCATCGCTATATATAATTCTTGATATCGACCTCCAAATGAGATTATTATTCCCCAGATAAGATATATATTAGGTTTATAAATCAACAGAAAACAGTAACATCATGTCGAATAAGCATGTAAGCTCAAAAATTAATATTATACGTGATTTATATTATTTTTTAATATATTTTTCCAATTAAAATTTTTTTGAGTTTGAAACTTGAATAAATTTATATTGTTTTATGCTCTTAGTTTTATCAAATAAAATAAAAATATTGAGATTTAAACTCGTAACTATTTAATTAATAAAACTTTGATAACATATAGTATTACACAAGATAAAGAGTTTGATAAGAAGAATTATATGATTATGTTGTTTTTTGTTCTACGTATAATATATCTAATTTTCAAGCCTAAAAACTTTTACTCAAAAGAATACATTAAGAAACTAATTTTTCTCTTATAGTCTTTTCCATTATATATATATATAGGTTGATTGTTGTGATATTATTGTATTCATGTAAATAGTGATTTAAGAGATTTTTCAAGGGTAATTTGTATGAATTACTATTAGAAATCGGATAATTGAATCATTTGTTGTTTGTGACAACTTAAGCTCCATACATTTTCATTAAAAGTGCCAAAATTAAGCTCCATAAGCATTCATTTACAATTAATTTATTTTTATTATTAGTTGACATTGAAGCTGCAAATTGAAGCTTTTTGGGGGGAGGGAGTAGCAAGCATATGTTAATCAGACAGAATCTTTTCCTAATAATGAGTGGAGTGAACGTAGGGGTGATATCGTTTAATATTAATTGCATGTGGGACAAAAATTAAAATAAATAAATAAGAGGTATGGGACAAAAATTAAAATAAATAAATAAGAGGTATGGGACACGACTGTTAATAGGGACATACCTTTTGGACTAAATCGAGTTTTCCCCCTCTAACAAATTGACAGTTTATTGCCTTTGAAAGTATAATTGTTATTGTTTTTTTTAAATATTTTTTGTTTACAAATTCTTTTTTATATCAGCACATAAAAATAATCTAAATATACCAAATCCTTTTAATTTAAAGAAAAAAATAAATATAAAAAAATTATTTTTTTTTATATTTATTTTGAAACACAGTGCCAAACGGGTACTAAGTGTTTGACAATACGTTTCAAAACAGTTTTCTAAAAAATTAAAAAATATATTTTAAATTATTTTTTTGATATTTTTAAATCATTTTAATGTGTTGATCAAGGTTGTGAAACTCACTTTTTTGACTCGACACTAAATTATCATTTGAACTCAGATTGTAAAAGCGGATCGTAATGTCGTATAATCATAAGTAAAATATTTCTGTACAAAAATGGTAAAATCGTTGTTAAAATTGTTTTGGTAGAAAAATAATGAAATCATAAGTAAAATATTTTCGAATACAATACAACACAATTATGAACATAAAATCTCATTAGCTAAGGTTCATTCATGATTTAAAATAACTTAAAAATACAATACAAAACAAAATCAATAACTTGTCTTTTGCCCTTGGTTCTCATTCATTTTTAAATTACACATCACAAATAATCAAGAATCAAATCATCATCAGATGACAGATCATCTAAACCTTCGTCAAAATCAATAACTTGTTTTTTGTCTTGGTTCTCATTCATTTTCAAATTACACATCATAAATAATTAAAATCTAATCATCATCAGATGACAGATCATCTAAACCTTTGTCAAAATCAATAACTTACTTTTGTCTTGGTTCTCATTCATTTTCAAATTACACATCACAAATAATTAAGAATCCAATCATCATCGGATGACAGATCATCTAAACCTTCGTTAAAATCAATAACTTGCATTTTGTTATGGTTCTCATTCATTTTCAAATTACAAAACACAAATAATTAAGAATTAATTAAGTGTTAAGTTTCGAATAGAATGATAGAAATGTAAAAATAATTATATTTTGTAACTGATCATCACGACAAACTTGAATCATATAGAAGATGAATATAGCTGAGCAACAATGGATTTCTTGAACGTAGAAGACAAACTAAGGTATTTGCATTAAGGTAAAATTACATAGCCGTACAAACGTATTTTTCCAAGCACAATTAAGAATTTCTTGAGCAATAGTTGTTGGTTTTATATGGTGCAACCAGCCAAATTCTCAGAACACAGAAAACTTAGCTTCTTCCATCTTTTTTGAAGCTGGGAATGTTTAGAGTGAAATTAGCACTCTAGCAATAGCAAATGATATCCTTGACCTATATTGAACCTACATTTTACACCCAAATCACAGACATGTAAGTTTATAATGTTAGAGAATAATATAAATTATATTATGAGACTTCACCTAATATTTTAAGTTTTTAAGTGAGATGGTTCCTTGACATAATATCAGAGCCTTGTTCATTGTGCGGTCACGAGTTCGAATCTCACCTACCTCATTCTATTTGATGAAAAACCAAGCACAAGGGAATGTCGGTCTGTGCAAGTTTCAAGCCCAAAGAGATTTAACTTGAAGGGATATATTAAAGAATAATATAAATAATATTATGTGACCTTACCTAACAGCTTAAGTTTTTAGCTGAGATATACATATTATATTATCATCTTTATGCCGCTTTCTATACAAGCATATAATGGCAGTCACAGTATAAAAATTCTATGCCGAAATTTATTTTCCTATTTTCCATTTCACCCACAAATATGAGAACCACTGTGAAGAATGGAAACTCAGCACACAAGAATCGCTTGCTGAACATAGGCAACAGCTTCCCCGTAAAACAATGGCATTACTCGCTGATGCAGCAGGAACTTGGACAGGACACAAGCTGCTTCCCAGATAGAACCGTGACGTGGCCACCGCTGCAGAAGGCCACAGGATGATAGATCCAGATTGGATGAAATAATAATGAATCCCAATAACTCCAGATGAACTAAGAAGAGAAAATAGAGTGCAAAGCAAGATGCTGCTGCGGTTCCAAAGATGACAAAAAGTTGAAGATGTGGTAGCAGATGGTAACGTTTGCTGAATTTGTCTCAGCAGATTAACCATTCGCATGACAGATCTGTTAGAGTATATTCTAGAATACTATATGTGTATTCTAGAATATACATAATAGCTGTATTTGGCTTATTAAGATAGTTATATAAGCTGGTAAGTGTCACACGGTAAAGGTGTGAAGTTAACAAACCAAAACAGTAAAGTAATTTGAAATTTCATTTTTCCCTCTTCTCTCTGTTCAGAGCACAACTCTGTTTCTTCTTCAATAATCTTTGAGTTTCTGCAACCTTCTCACGATTCCAACATGGTATCAGAGCTTGTAATGCTCACGCAGTCGAATTAAAGCGAGCTAATCATATTGCTTCCGCAAACAAATCCAAGAAAAGAAATCTTGAGATTCAAGGAAAAAATCCTTGTTGTCAATTTACTGTTCTTCACCAAATAACCACAAATTTCTCGTTTCTGTTCAAATCTTCTCAAATCAAAGGCACTCCTAGTTCAGTGCCCAATTAAACCCATTCTTTGTTCAAAAATCTTCTTCAGTATACCCTGTCTTCTACCAACAATGGTGACAGCTGCTCAATTACAAACCCTTCAATCTCCAATTACACATCTTATATCCACCGTTTCAACGTCTGTGAATGTGAAGCTAGACGATTCTAATTATCTCAACTAGAATTTTCAAATTCAATTGTTGCTCGAGAGCAATGGAATTTTTGGGTTTGTGGATGGCTCTCAACCGTGCCTTCTCCTTCCTCTGCTGCCTTGGGTGAATGTGGTTCAGGTGATCCTAATTCCTCTTCTGTCATTGATTGTGATGCTTTGATGATTTGGAAAATGCATGATAGGGCTGTAATGCAGCTCATTACAGCCACCTTGTCTCCTATAGCCTTATCTTGTGCAATCGGTAGTAATAGCTTTAGAGAATTATAGATGAGATTGAAAGAGCAATTCTCTACCGTTTCTAAGACAAGCATTTTCCAATTAAAGTCCAATTTACAAAATATTAGGAAAGGATCAGACAATATCAGCCAATATCTGTTGAAAATAAAAGAGGCGAGAGATTATTTGATGGCTGCTGCGGTTCATTTTGCTGATGAGGATATTGTCATCTTAGCCTTAAATGGTTTACCATCTGAATATAATACATTTCGGTGTGTAGTTAGGGGGAGAGAGAGTGTGATCCCTCTAAAGGAATTTCGTTTGCAGCTTCTTGCTGAAGAACGCATTGTGGAAAACATTGTTCCAGAAAATTCTTCATATCTAACTGCCATGCATACCATTTCTACGGGTAATTATAAACCCCCTAGGTCATCTTTTAGACCAACTCGTGGCCAATCTGGTTTCAATTCCTATGACAATGGCAGTTATCGATCCTTTAATAGGAATCGAGGCAGGGACAGGTCCCCCTCTTCAGGTCAACGCAGTTTCTTTTAGAGAACACCAGTGCATGGTAAGGCCCCTACAGTTCCAAACCCCTCTCCTAGTTACTCTAATGTTACCATTTGTCAGCTGTGTAACAGTGAGGGACACACTGCTCCAATGTGTGGTCTCAGAAATTATGAGAGGTTCAAATGCAGTATTTGTGGCAAGTTCAATCACACAACCTGGTTCTGTTACTACAATGAAAATGGACCCAACTTTGCTGGCAACACTGCAAGTGGCTCTTCATCCCCACAGCAATCTCAGCATCATGCTTTAAATGCTATGCACAATGTATGCTCATCTTCACAGCATCCATCAGCTTCACAACAGTGCGGATTACGTATTCGAGGGGCAACCAACCATATGATCTGCAGACTTGTCCAATCTGTCACCGAGCCTCGTCTTATCCTCGCCGATGACACTGCATGCATCGCTAATGGGGAAGGTCCCGTTGGTCTCGCATATTGGTTCCCGCTCTAATCCCCACTAAACCTCAGCCAATCAAGTTAAATTCAGCTTTTATGTGTTCGAAACTTACCCGAATTTGTTATCGCTCATCTGGGTGTGTTTGGACAATAATTGTTATCTGATTTTTGATGCTTTTTCTTTCTGGATTTAGGACAAACTCACACGGAGGATCTTATACAAAGGACAATGCAGTAATGAACTCTATCCACTCCCTCTTGCACCTCCTGCCTGTTTTCCAATCAACTCTCCCTTTCAAGCCTACATTGGTCGGTTAGTGTTGTCTTCCATTTGGCATCAAGGTAGTCAAACTCGCGAGTCAACTCGCAAACTCGTACGAGTTTGCGAGTTGACTCAGCAAACCTGGTTGGACCGGAAGAAAACTCGAATCCGGTCAAACTCGGTCAAACCCATTTAAAATCGGTCTGACTCATAAAATCGGACCGGATCGGTCCGATTTCACGAGTTCAAGACATTCGGCCATCAGCTTTCAATTTCAATTTTTCATTCTGTCAATTACAACTCAAAATCAAAATCTTCTCTTCTCTTCTCAGCACAAAATCCCCCAAATCACCAGTTCTCAGTTCAGCAGCACAAGAAAGGGATGGAAATGAGCACAAGAAAGGGAAGTAGATGAGCAGATGAGGACGAGGGAGATGAGCAGATGAGCACATGAGCACGAGGGAGGGAGATGAGCAGATGAGCACCAGAGAGGGAGATGAGCGGCGGCACAAGGAAAAAATGAAAAAATGTGTTAAGGGAATTAGGGTTGTGCTGTTGTGGGCTTTTGTAATAAACTAATAATAATAATAATAATAATAGGTTCGGCAGCACAAGAGACTAAGAGAGCCTGCTTCACGTTTTTTTTGGGGGGCAGGGGTTGTGTCATGTGTGTTATAATAATAATAATAATAATAATAATTAAAAAAGTAGGTTTATTAGGGGGGTTATAATAATAATAATAATAATAATAATAATAATAATTATTATTATTATTATTATTATTATTATTATTATTATTATTATTATTATTATTATTATTAATTAGCATAGAAAATAGTTAGCATAAAAAAATAATTTTAAAAAAATCCTATTAATTTAAGACAATAAATAACATTAATTAACTTCAATTAAAACTACCATAAAAAAACATACAATTACTTGAAAAACATACAATAAGTAGCTTAAATTTCAAATCTCAAATATTGTGTGTCTTTTAATTATATTTAAATTCATTTTTTAATTTAAATATAATTTTAAAAAACAATTTTATTGTTGGAGGGTTTTTCAAAAGCAATTATTTAATTATATAACTTACTCCTATTAATTATATAATTAATTGCATAAGTAAAATATATATAAAATATGTATATATAGTTTTTTGAAAATGGTGACAGGGACAAAGAAAGACTAAAGTCATGCCACCCGAGTTTTGACTAAATGTTTGTTTTTGTATTTTAAGGAGGATGGACTAAAGTTTTATGTCCATAATTATGCTATCTTGTATTCAGAAATATTTTACATACGATTTTATGATTTTTCTTCTCACACTATTTTACCTGTGATTTTACGATTTTTGTATGGACAAATTCGGGTACGATCTTACGATTTTACGATCCGATCTTAAGATCCGATTTTTCAGAGCCCTTTCCGATTCGTGTCAAAATCTCGATTTTGACTACCTTGTTTGGCATTACAGATTAGGACATCCAACAAATAAAACTGTCAAGTTAATGTTACACAAGGCAATTATTCACTGCTCTTCAGACACTGAACTTGATGTTTGTGTTAGTTGTTTAGAGGGCAAGATGTCTAAGCTTCCCTTTCAGTCTAGTTTACATAAGTCTGTAAAACCTTTCCATATAATTCATAGTGACTTGTGGGGTCCCTCTCCAAATATTTCTGTTGATGGTTTTAAATTCTATGTAATCTTTGTTGATGATTACACTCGGTATTGTTGGTTGTTCCCACTTATTAACAAAAGTGATGTGTGTTCAGTTTTCATCAAATTTGTTCACTATGTTCAGAATCAATTCTCTGCATGCATTCAAATTCTTCAAAGTGATGGGGGAGGGGAGTATGTTAATAAACCATTGAAAAATTTCCTTGACAGTAAGGGTATCATACATCAAAAATCCTGTCCCTATACCCCTGAACAAAATGGGTTAGCTGAACACAAGCATAGACACCTTGTTGAAATAACAATAACTCTCCTTCAACATGCTAAATTGCCCCCTTCTTTTTGGACTTATGCTATGCACACTGCCTCTTTTTTAATAAACCGAATGCCCTGTGTTGTGTTAAAACACAAGTCTCCATTTGAAATGTTGTTTAGACTTATACCCTCTATCACACATCTCAGAATTTTTTGGATGTGCATGCTTTCCCTTGCTTCGTCCCTATATACAGAATAAATTATAGCCAAAGACCACTTTGTGTGTATTTCTAGGTTATGCACCTCAATATAAAGGGTATATATGCTATCATGTCTCTAGCAAGAAACCATATATATCTCGGCATGTTGCATTCAATGAGAATGTGTTTCCTTACAAAGACCTGTGTACACAATTCCCAGCCTCTAATTCATCATCCACATCTTTCACAATGCCAAGTATGTCATATGTTCCAACTACTGCATTGCCCTCATCACTTCAATCTCAACCTCTGCCCCCAGTCACAAATACCACCACTGTCACAAGTAACAATATGTCTCCACCTTCTAGCTCACTAAATTCCCATCACATTTCTTCATCTTCCACTTCACCACTGTCCACTACTCCTGCTCCTTTGTCCTTGTCATCCATCCCTGTGGCATCTGAATCCAATACAGAAGGTAAGCATTTTAACTCTTCAACTTTAGAGGAGCCTTTTGATCCTGAAAAATTGAATGTTGTTCTGCATATTCCTGCCATGAATATTCACCCTATGCAGACACGCAACAAAAGTGGGGCTATGACCAGAAGAGCTTGTCTGACTGCTATTCATCAATCTAGTGCAGTAGTTTTGCCATCAAGTGAACCTCTATCCTACAAATCAGCTTTAAAAACCCCAGTATGGTTTTCTGCCATGCAAGATGAGATCACTGCCCTACATTCTCAGGGAACAAGGTCTCTTGTTGAATTACCTCCTCATAAGAATCTTGTTGGGTGCAAGTGGATCTTCAAACTCAAGAAGCATGCAGATGGTTCCATTGCTAGACATAAGGCACGACTGGTTGCTCAAGGGTTTAGCCAAGAACTTGGCTTGGACTATGGTGAAACTTTCAGCCCTGTGGTTAAACCCACCACTGTCAGAATTGTGTTGGCTATTGCTGCTCATCACAACTGGAAATTGCGTCAGTTAGATGTGAAAAATGCCTTCCTTCACGGCATCCTTCAGGAAGAGGTATACATTGCTCAACCTCCTATATTTATAGACTTGGCCAATCCATAGCTGGTATGTAAGCTTCATAAATCCTTATATGGGCTTAAGCAAGCCCTGAGAGCATGAAATGACAGGTTCATTTCCTTTTTTCCATCACTGGGTTTCAAGCATACTTATACTGATTCTTCCTTATTTGTTAAGTATCTTGACCATGGAATCATTATATTGTTAGTGTATGTGGACGATATTATTATAACTGGGTCTGCCTCATGTGATATTTAGTGTGTTATTGATGCTCTTATTGCTGAATTCGAAATCACAGACTTAAGGGCTTTACACTTCTTTCTGGGCATACAGATTACATACACCTCTACTGGTTTAGTGCTATCTTAGTCCCAGTATATCACTGAATTGTTGAGCAAAACTGATATGTCTGATGCTAAGTCTTGCCACACACCTTGTCTTCCATACCAGCGTCTGTCCAAAGATGATGGTCTGCCATTTGCTGATCCCACTATATATAGAAATGGTGCATTGCAATACCTCACATTCACTCGGCCAGACATCACATTTGCAGTCCATCAAGTTTGCCAATTTATGCAGCAACCTATGGTGTCTCACTTCACTGCAGTCAAGTGTATCTTACGTTATCTCAAGGGCACTATGAACTATGGCATGAGGTATTCTCCTGGTCCCTTCGAACTCAAAGCCTTCAGTGATGCAGACTGGGCTGGCGATCCAAATGACAGAAGATCAACTACTGGTTTGGTAATTTTCCTTGGCTCTAATCCTATTTCTTGGGCTTTCAAGAAACAATAAACAGTTTCTAGATCTTCTACTGAGGCAGAATACAAAGCATTATCTTCCACTACTGCTGAAATTGATTGGCTGAAGCAACTCCTCGACTTTATGAGTGTTGATATTATTCAGCCTCCTATTATCTTCTGTGACAACCTTTCGGCCATAGCTTTGTCTTTCAATCCTGTGCAGTATCAACGCACTAAACACATTGAAACTGATGTGCATTTTGTCAGGGAAAGGGTAGCTAGCAATCAACTTGCTGTCCAATTTGTTTCTTCCAAAGAACAATTTACAGACATATTCACCAAAGGGCTCAGTACTTCTCTTTTTCAATTGCATTGTAACAATCTCATGCTTGGTGTATGAAAGCATGAGATTGAGGGGGGGATGTTAGAGTATATTCTATAATACTATATGTGTATTCTAGAATATACATAATAGTTGTATTTGGCTTATTAAGATAGTTATATAAGCTGGTAAGTGTCACACGGTAAAGGTGTGAAGTTAACAAACCAAAACAGTAAAGTAATTTGAAATTTTATTTTTCCCTTTTCACTCTCTCTCTCTCTGTTCAGAGCACAACTCTATTTCTTCTTCAATAATCTTTGAGTTTCTGCAACCTTCTCACGATTCCAACAAGATCAAGGTTGTCAATTCTATTTTGATTGGTATTTTGTTTTTTTGATTGGAATAAAATGTTTCGGTTTAGGAGCGTTTTGGCGTGCCATTTTGGGGTTATATTTTTTATGTATATATATGTAATTAAATATATTAATTCAAAAAAAAAATAGTTCAACTCCAAAAATAACATTATTTAGATTTATGCAATTTAATCTAGAAAAAGACACAATTAAATGATTTTTCTAAACAAAATTATGAATATGTATAATATTACGAGAATGTCATCATCATTCTTGCTAGGTCATTATATTCTTTGATTGCTCTGAAATTTTAACATAATATCTATAAATATATCAAGAGACTTGTAAAATTTCATCTCAATCTAATGGTCGGATTAAGGGATATGACTGATATTGTAAAATTATTCATAATTTAAAAAAAAACTATTTGACCGAAACGGCACAAGTAAAATGATTCCAGCACGTTTCGGCTGAAAAATCGAGAATGGACTAAAATTTAACACGAGATAAAAATGACATTGTTTTATCTTTTTTTTAACTGGTACGAAATATTTCGGCCTTTTCTACCGAACAAAACGGGATTGACATCCCTGTGACAGATTGCTCTGTTGCCAACTCTTTGCCTGCATATATGACCTACAGCAACAATGTTGCAATGACTAAGAAAACCAAAACAGGAATTAAACAACAACAATATTCAATTTCCAAATGCAAGAGATAGAGGCAAGCAGGGCACTGAAAGGCTATACCTCAACAAAAAAAATAAAATAAATATTTGAACAGGAATTAACAAATGGCATTTTGTTTTGAATATATTTGTGCACTAAAATATAAGTAATCCAAGTCCCACAATTTACCTTTCTACCATTGAGCAAAGCTTCTCATGCACAACCTTAGCTTCAATTAAATCACTAGCTGCTTAACCAAGCTGGAAATATCTGCAAAAAAGAGCACATGTGAGACCACAGGAGAGATTTCATAGAGGTGCACCAAGAAATGAAAACAGTCCAGCCAATGAAATAATCAAAACACTTCGAAAGGCAATTAATATGAATAAACAAAATAAAAAGGATATATGTATATGAGCATTTATCATTCCACATAAATAAATAAATAAAAAATTCTAAGAATAAAAATCCAATTACAACTCAAATCTAAACACTTCATAGCCTTTAGAATGTTGTGCATGTGGAAGTGCCTATTTGAGAGTATGATTGAAGTTATTTTTTATTTTTTTTTTAAATGCATTAAAATAATTTTTTTTTTAAATTTTTTGACATCAATAAATTATAATAATATAAAACACTAAAAAATTAATTTATAGTAAAAAATAAATAAATAAAATTTTCAATTTTTTTTAAACATGTTTTTCAAACGTATTCCCAAACACGATCTAGCAATCCAAGATTACATGCAGGACACTAGAATGGTCCATGCAATTGTTCACTTGCTTTTTAAAAAGTAGCACACAGATCAAACCAATCACTCAAGAATATCAGTTCAGGGAGGACAAACTGTAAGCAGAAAGCATTTTAAATAACCTAAGCTCATGGAGGAGAAAGGATCAAAGAAACATATTCATATTTTTCATTTATCATCTTATTTATATTGATATGGAAGTTAATCAAAGAAACATAATCATATTATGTTCTTAAGTCCTATTTTATAGAAGCAATGTCCTCTTTCCAATTTAAATAAATAACAATATGATGTTATCACTTCTGTAATTTTTGAAAGTCGCAAGGTAAGAAACATGATATGGGGGTGGTCAAATTGATTTTCAACGAAGGACTTGTTTTCATAATTATAAACTTTTCAGGACCAAAATGTAGTTGTACATTTGAGTATAAGGAGTTTGTACTACTTAGGACACACCTGACGAACATCTGGGTTTCATCCAGTGTTGTCAAACTCGCGAGTCAACGAGTTTGCGAGTTAGCTCAGCAAAACTGGTTGAACCGGAAAGAAAAATCGAAACCGGTCAAACTTGGTCAAACTCGGTCAAAATCGGGTTGACTCGTAAAATCGAATCGGATCGGTCCGATTTTACGAGTTCATGATATTTTACTGTTCGTAACAGGGGGCGTAAGGGCTTTCTTCAATTTCAATTTTTCTTTCTCAAATCTCAATTCACTGCTCTTCTCTGCTCTTCAAAGCTCTCACCCAGTCACCCCCAAATCATCAACTCAGCCTCTCACCCCTAAAATCATCTCTTCTCTTCTCACTTCTCAGCATAAAATCTCCCAAATCATCAGTTCTCAGCCTTTCAAGTCTCACCCCAAAAATCTTCTCTTCTCTTCTCAGCACAAAATCCCCCAAATCATCAGTCTTCCCCATATCGTCCTTCTCGCCAGTCTTCCCCAGATCGTCCTCTCCATAGTTGTGTGAGTAAGGTGGTGATGGTGGTGCAAATTCATTCTCTCTATAGTGTAGGGGTGGCGGTGTTTGGTCGGAGGGTGGTGGTGGTGGTGGGTAATGTTCTCTTCTCTCTTCTTCATCATCATTTCTTCGGTGGTTATGAGTTTGGGTGTCGTGGCCGTGAGGGAATTCCATGGTTGTTTCCGGTGATACTGATCAATGTGGGGAAGGGGATGGTTGAGGAGAGAAGTTGGGTTTGATTAACAATGATCGGTGATATGTAATAGTGTTGTATTGTTTTTCCCCGTAGAAAATATCAATAGATATCATAATAGTGTTTTTTTTAATTAATTAAGTAATAAATAATTAAGTAGCAATAGTTAATGGATAAAAAAATGATATATTGAGAACAAAGACTTTTCTTTCTAAAAGAAGAGAGCTAATGCAATTCAATTTTAACCAATTAAATATGAAAAAAAACAAAATTAAATAAAAACTTTGAATTTAAGGAGTTTAGGGTTCAATAATGTTGGATCTCAATCTCGTTCTAGCAATATCGGTGTTAGCACCGGTAGTATTAGTAATCTTTTTCATTATGATGCTATTGATGCAATTCCTGGATATAGTGAGGGGGATGAAACTAAAGCTGGTTTTAGTTTACATTGTACGCCAGCTGAAGATTTGTTTTAAATTTGTTAGTTTTTAACTTATGAAATTTTAGTGACATAATTGTTTTGTAATGTGTTTTAAAGTTATTTTAAATCATGTATGAACCTAAACTAATTAAGTTTTATGTCCATAATTATGCTATTTTATATTCAGAAAAAATTTACATATGATTTTACTATTTTTCTTCTCACACGATTTTAGCTGTGATTTTACGATTTTTGTATGGACAAATTCGAGTACGATCTTACGATCCGATTTTTCGAAGCCCCTTCCATTTAGTGTCAAAATCGCGATTTTGACAACCTTGGTTTCATCATTGCAGGCTTCTAGTAGGAAAGGGGCAACGACTAACAAACCACTTTTTATACTTGTCAGACAGCTGCCACAGTTGTGCATGTCAAGTGCTCTAGCATTAACCTTTTTGAAGGACTTAAGAAAGAAGGTTAATGCAAGCAAAAGGATAAAACCGTAAGGATACCCAAGGTGCCAGGATGATTGTTGACTTGCCCTACTGTTTTTTTTTATACGAAAAAACCCCACCCCAAAAGCAGATTTTATGTACCCAGATAATTGAGTAAAACTTTGGCTGTCTCAAGCTCTTACAAGGGATGCATGTCCTGATTCGAACTTGAGATTTGAGACTTGCTGTATGCAGATCACAAACTCTTTGTCATCAAGTCACGTTCTTTTAAGACGTTGAGTTTCCAAACCATCACTGAGAAAGAGAAAAAAAATCTAACAGAGACAAAAATACTTCAGATCAAAATAAGACAAGCACATGCATGAAGATATTCAAGCAGCGGGGAAGCTACCGGAGCAGAGGCCCTAATGAAAAAAAGATAAATAAGTAGCAAAGGCTAACTTTAAAGGAGAGCATGAGAAATTTAGAAAATTGAAGGATCAAAACATAAGAGAATAACATTTGTAAAATTTTGAAGAATAAATATATGTATAGGTGTTCTGTAAGGTGAAAGCTCATCAAAGAAAGGCAAGAAAGAGACTTCGAAGGTTTTGAACAATGTGTCCAAGCAATCCCCAACCTATGTTGGTATAAGCTCAAATCCACAAAAGTTAAGTAAAGTAACCACCGACAACCATCGACTACAACCACCAACTAAAGCAACCACCAACCATTATCCATAACCATCGACTGCAGCCAGCTGCTTTTACACTTAAAAGTCTATTTTATTAAGTTTTTATTTCGTGTATAAATAAGAAACTTAAAATTAGTAGTGGGAGATAATAGAGAGAAACACTATAGAGACAGAGTGATAGATTGCTCAAGCTTTGTATCATTTTGTTGTTAAAATAAAACAGTGTGTTTTATCCCTTCTGAATGTTTTGAAGCCACCACCAGTGGCCTCTCCCACCAACACAACAAGGAAAGAAATAAAAGCAAACAATAATCATGTTATTTAAATATTTAAGAAAACAATAATCCAATCAGTGATAAACCAAAGATCCATGCACAAATATTTCAACATTATACTTGATCAAAAAGTTCATTTTCTAGCTCATCTTCTTCCTCAAGCTTCTTCTGCATCAAAGTCCTCTGTTCTGACCCTCTCCGCTCTTTCTTGTTTTCTAACTGAGCTGGCTGTGATGACCAGCTTTATCTCCTCCGCAATAGACCTTACTTGGCTCAGTGATCCAGAAACCTGAGAGAGAAATCCTAAATTAGCATAATTTGAACTTGCAAAATGAAGAAGCCTAATACAACACAAATAAAAAACATTTTCATTTTTCATTCAACAGTTATTGTCCATCAGATCATAAATGAATTATAATACCACATATCTTCCTGAATGGAATGACAATTCCTTAGACAAAAGAAATTATTTGGCACTTTCTCCTGCTCATTAATTTCCATATATCTGAAAAGGCAAGAAATCAAAACATACAACCATTGACAGCAGGAAAAATGAGTACTGGGATCAGAAAAAAAAAATAGTTGTAAGGGAAATCATCCATCTAAGTGGATGGAAGGAGAACATGTATAACCAAAAAGTCAACTGTGTCTAAGGCAATTCGAACCATAATTATTACTTTGCCACCCATTAAAATAATTCAAAATCAAACCAAAAACTCTCTTTGGCATTAAGATCCCACATCTTAGCAGATTGTCTGCTGGGAGACTGAAGCCTACACTAATAAAAATAGTGAAGCCAGATTCCATTCCCTTTGAATGAAAAGTGTATTTAACATTAGCCCCCTCCACCAAAGCTGGAACTGCATAATCCGACAACTGTTTTATATAAGACCCATTATGCCCTTGACTTTGACCCTTCTGTACAGCTAATTTAGCTGAACCTAACAGCTCCGGCATTGCTATGAACAAGATAAGGAATATCATGATTTTTGAAAAAAAACCCATAATAGATGCAATCTATATATTATGAACTGCTACAAATGCCTTCCTCACTTCTTCATGGAGGTAAAATTTAAGAAGAGGAGTCAATGTAGTTGCAACCTGCATTACTCATGCATGGTTAGCTATTAACAAAATGACAGAAACATAGGAAGAGGTACCACCAAAATTCTGGAACAATATTAACCTGATAAATCCATGGGAAAAAATCCTTCCTTCAACTCATCAGCATTGCAGCAAAGCATGTTACAAGCTGTAGCCTTTTCCTCCAAGACACTAGTCCTAATCAAGTTTGCCAATTTTGTTCTGTTTTGGCTGATTTTGTACCAGTTAAAAAAACGAGACAAAACGATGTTGTTTTTACCTCGGTTTAAATTCCGATCTGTTCTGGATTTTTCGGTCAAATACCGGCCGAAACGTTCCGGTTTCGTTCCGCCCGTTCTGTTTCGACCAAATAGTATTTTTTTTAATAATGACTAATTTTACAATATCAATCATATCTCTTAATCCGACCATTAGATTGAGATGAAAATTTACAAGGAGTCTCTTGACATATTTATATATATTATGTTAAAATTTCAGAGCAAGCAGAGAATGCAATGACCTTGTGAGATTGATGATGACATTCTCATAATATTATATATGTTCATAATTTTGTTCAGAAAAATCATTTTATTGTGTTTTTTTTAGATTAAATTGCACAATTCTAAATAATTTTTTTTGGATTTGAAATAATTTTTTTTTTAATTAATAAATATATATATATAAACAGTACAACCCCGAAACGGTGCGTCGAAACGCTCCGAAATTGAAATCTTCTATTCCAATTGAAAAACAAAGCATCAACTGAAACAGTATTAATAACCTTGGTCCAGATCCCTGTTCTTTTATCCGCAAGAGTGATTGTTTCAATGCTGCAATAGGAAAAACAACCTCTATAAGAAATTTCAATCCCATTGCTGCTTATGAATTAAAGAAAGTTTAAATTCTTACTCCTTTTTCTCCCTTTGAGTACTAGAAAGCAGTATAGACCATCACAAAACCACAACCTATACCAAGAAATATACATAAGAACTTCTATCATTGAGAGTGGTTTCTCCAATATAGCATAGCTAGTGAAGAATAATTGAGAAAAAAACATGGAGTTATAAGGAGGTGTGAGAAGGGAAAATAATAGCAAAGTAGACAATGCAACAACAATAAATATTATCTTTTTTACTCTAAAACAACCATGATAAATATTTTAATTACAGTAGAGGACCTCGAGGTGGGGAAAAGAGATGGAGTTACCAAGAACATATCCATTACTGGGAAATATATCAAGTCTGGTTGTCTGATGATGCAAGTATATTGTTGAAAGTAATGGAGCCTGTTCTTTTCAAGCACTAGGAACAAAAATATGAGAACCAATAAAAATATTATGATCCATTTGATGCACTTCCATAAGGAATGAAAGGTGAAGTTTGAATTAGAAATGACAGCATTTTAAGTGTTCATTTAGCCCTTTGACATTAGATGACGAGAAAATTGTGAAAGTTCAGGTGTTAAGTTGATGAGGGAAATAGTCATATATACCTGAAGGAGTATGAGAAGTTTGCTAACAATCCCATCCAGGAATGGTGTCAGGATATCTGGTGTGCATTTCTCACCATTATAAAAAAATTAAGCACTGCTCTGAAGCAGCATGGGCCTGCAAGAAAAAAAACAAACAAAAAGAGCCATGCACATGCTATTAGACAATGATAAATGTCCCTTGTTACATAAACATAATGATCATCAGGTGTTACAAAACAGAGCTCAAAATGCAGATAAAAATGAGAAAAATAAAAGGAAGAGAGAGAGAGTAATAAGAGAGAAGGAAGAGAAAAATTTTTCATTGAAGAAAATCTAATAGAAATTAAAATCATCATGTAAAAACTTTCATCACATTGAAATTATAAATATTAAAATTGAATGAGATAACATATATGTTTTGTTGATTTGAGACTTTATTTCTAAAAAACCTTATAATCTAATAGAAATTATAAATATTTATAAATGATTTTCGTGTTTAGATTTATTTTAAGTATTATTTAGAAGGTTAAAACACCCATCATGAGTTTCAATATTTTTAACCGATTAGTAGGACGTCCTCTATGCATGAATTTTTTGGAAACCAATTAGCAGGCTTGGGCTTGGGCCTAGGTGCTCTAGACAGTGTTGGGCTCACCTCCACGCCCATGTTCCTCTTTTATACTGCTCCTAAAGATTAAGAAACAAGGTTTGGTGGGAGTAGTTTTTGTTCGAGCTATTAATAATAAGCTAAATAAAATAGTGAAAATACTGTAGTACAAATATTGTAATAATAGTAACAAATTATTGTAGGTTGTAATAGTAAAATTAATATTTTACCCCTCAGTACACAATTATAACATTGGATTCAAGGGTCTTTTTGATTTTTTATATTTTTATACACAGTAAAATAATCTTAATACCCTCAAATAAGACAGAACCAAGAGTTCCCGCCAGGGATATTACTAGAATATCACATTGTTAGTGTACAGTAAAATAACCATAATACTCTCAAATAAAACAAAACCAAGATTTGTCAGGGGCTGTTACTGGAATTTTATATTTTTTTGAAAATATATAAATACAGATATGCCCTTAGAGAAGACGAAATTAAAGCGTTGGTGTAGGGGTGTTTAGGTAATTCTACATGTTTTAAAATATTTTTTCCTCTGGACACTATTGGCACGTCTAGCAGACACGTTGAAAGTTTTCTTCCTCGCGCTCCTTTCAAGCAGCACGTGTAGCGTCGTGCGGTGGTGAAAAATATCCATTTGGTGTCTCACTAGATGCGCCACCATGTCCTCCTCCTTATGATGGTGTGCGTGACGTTCCACAGTGGCCGAAGACGTGACAGTGGCTGATTGATCTTTTTTTCTTCTTTTCTCTCTCCTGCAACTAAATTACATTGAAGACCCCTTTGTTTATGGTGTTTTCATTGCGAGTCCCTAATTTTTTGATTATTTTTGTATTGTCTTTATTTCTGTTATATAAGTTTTGATTTGTTTCAATCTGTATCCATCAATTAAAATTGATTATATATTTAGGTTTTATTTTGGTCCTTAGTTTTTTAATTTTGGGATAAGTTTTAAATCCCTTAATATTTGTGGTATTGAAGTTTGGATTTTTTTTTTTTAATTTTGTCATTTGATTGAAATTAATCATATATTTTGTTTTCATTTTGGTCCTTATACTTTGAATTTTTTATTTTTTAATATATTTCTGAAATAGTTTGTATTTTTGTCCATGTTTATATGTATATGCTCTTAGTTTATGTATTTAATTTTTATTATTTTCTATTTTATTGATGATGCAAACCTCATGATCACGTGGTCACACAACCCACAACCAAGAATGAGATCTGATCCTGGAAAGCCGAAATAGGTTTGATAGGAGTGTGAACATGTAATGGGTCCCTGTTGGTGTTTCTAGGGTGATCCACATCAATTGAGGCTGTATGTTCTTTTTGAATTTAGTCCCTTAAATTTTAATATGTGTTTGTGATTATTTAAAAATTGTTATTTCTTATTTTTTTCCCTTTGTTTTTTTTATTTACTCTTCAAGTCAAATGATTTTTTTAAGCTAATAATATTTTTTTAATTACTACTTCATGTCATCATCTTATATTAACAAATTCAAAATATCATTTATTTTGCCAGGAGATTAAATTGATACAATCAATTTTATAAAAAACCAAATTAATATAATTATTATGAATTACCTTTTGAAATCATTTATAACTTTATTAGGGCACATTACCTTTATTTATTTAATGAAAAGATTAGAAGAAGTTTCATTAGTTGTGGAAATAATGAACTAAAAAGAGATTTTAAGTTTGATTTTAAGGTTTTTAATGGAAATATACACTTGGGTGTTGTATAATAAAATAAATGAATTTTTTTGGTGGGATGAAAGTTTTAGCCCCTTTTTATAGGGTTTCAATATAATAAAAATAAGAACATTTTTGTTTTAAATGATATGTTATTTCTATTCGTTGTATATTAACTAGTATCACTATTAACATCTCAATCATTATCATTTTCGTGAATAACAATATGATATTGTTCTAAAAATTATTGTTATTGGTGGTGGTTAAAACTTATTTGTGCCATGTATTCTTAATTTTATAATAGTTTGCCTTTTCTATTTTTATTTGTATTCATCTTTACCCTTAACTTTAAAAATCATCTTTGTTTATTCTTTCTTTAATTGGAAGTTTGGGTTGCTCTTAATTTCTTAGGGTATACCCCACCATGTAATGATGTGCATTCAATGAAAATCAAATCAAATAACTTGGAGACACATGTCATAATATAATGGGATGTAATATAATGATTTAAAAAAAAATTGAATATTAAGTCAAATAAAGATTAAAAATTATTTGGGAGTGTAGTCGACCATATAATTAACTGTATTTTCAAAAACAACCTAAATAAATATGATTTAAAAGTAAAGTATTGACATTAATAAAAATAAAAATAAGGAACAAACAAGTAGTAAATCAAGAGTACAAAGGCTTACAAAATCTTTTAACCTATTATTCATTATACTGCAATCCCCATTGCTATTCTTTCCCTTCACTCTTACTTCACCGCCACCACCTATAATGCTGACATTAATTTTAAAAAATAAATTATTGTTATTAGTATATTATTATTACTATGATTATTTATTCTTCATCCATCATCACTATCACCACCACTACTAATAATCATATACTTATATATAAGTAAGTTAGGGTGCAAAATAATTTCTAAAAAATAAACCATCCAAATACTCCTCTAATCCATTTTATAATTCTTAGATGATATCGTCCAATTTTCAATTTTCATTTCGATTCCTCCATTCTCATTCCAATAATTTAATTATAGAGAATAGCCAACACCTAGTTTTTGTCTCAAGACTTGAGAAATTAAGTGCTTGTTTGAGAATGTGGTTGAGGTGTTTGATACATCAAAATGATATTTTTTGAAGAAAAAAAATTATTTTTGACATTAGCACATACAAATGATATAAAAACACTAAATATTTTTTAATTTAAAATAAAAAAAATAATTTGTTTTTTAAAAAACACTTTTAAAAACATAATATCAAACACCATACAAGAGTAAAAAAAAACAAAGTTTGAAGATGTCCTAAGGCAAGGATGTTGCTGGGCTAGAGGTTCACCAGCAGGCCCTACCAATTCAGCTCGACAGCACATGAACTCCAAACGTATCCATGCGAGTTTAAGTCTAAATTAATTGGGGTCACATACTCTATCCCGCCGCCCATCCCTATACCATTGAAATTACCATCTGTCCACGTCCAAACTTTCCACTTCCTTTACCTTCACAACCTTGCTATTTATATCCCCAACAAAGCCCTTCGATTGTTCTTGTTCATGTCAGAAAACAAGATCACTGTATTAAATCAGGAGTCAAAATAACATCGCTTCTGATGAGGAATCCATCCTCAACCACTTCAACAAGGAGCAAGATTACTGTACCTACACCATGTTGCAGCAAGGTGGGCATAAAGAAGGGGCCATGGAAACCAGAAGAGGATGAGCTCCTGGCAAACTACGTCAAGAAAGAAGGTGAAGGGCGATGGCGCACGCTCCCAAATAGAGCTGGACTTGCTAGGTGTGGCAAGAGCTGCCGCCTCCGCTGGATGAACTACCTCAGGCCTTCTGTCAAGAGAGGGCGTATTGCCCCAGATGAGGAAGATCTCATTCTTAGGCTTCACAGGTTGCTTGGTAACAGGTATCTGTAATATTCTCTGTGTGATAATCGGATTTTATGGTCTCGGGATTGCTGATTCTTTTCTCTCTATTATCATCGGCTGGGCTGGGACATCTATAATTATGTTGATTTGGATTGCTTTCTTGTATTTAATTTATTCTGTTTTTTTAGGGCTTTGTCATGCTCCTCCTTCCTCAAAAAACTAGAAGCTTGACTTTCGATTAACATTTTAAATTGTCTCAAAAACAAAATTGTTGGCCTTTAACTTAAAAGGGTTTTCCCTTGTGTTTTTCCTTTACCTTTCACTTAGCAATCTGATCAGGTTCATGGTGATCAGATCTCCTTTTTTTTGTTGGCATAACTATATATCCATATACATGCATGTACGTGTGCACGTATTAATTTATGTTGTTGTTCCGTTTATCTTCTTGTTTGGATCCCATAGCGAAAGTGTTCTACAACTTTGTTTGCCGACGTTTTCAAAGTTAAATTAATGGCACATTTAGGGCTCCAGGAAGTCGTCGCGTTTTGGTTTTTGAAGCTGAAATAACAGTACTTAGATTGATGTTTACTAGCTAGTAATTTTGTCTGTCAATCTTACGTTTGTTTGGCTTTCCTTTTTGGAGCAGATGGTCTTTGATAGCTGGGAGGATACCAGGGAGAACAGATAATGAGATTAAGAATTACTGGAATACCAGTCTCAGCAAGAAGCTCATTAGCCAAGGAATAGACCCTAGGACTCACAGGCCATTAAAACCTTACCCCGACTCCTCAGAAATGGCAAATGTTCCAGTCCAAAATCGTAACCCTAAATCTCCTCCACTACTGGAAGAGAATGGGAGGGTCTATCGAACTGTAGCCACTAGAGTAGGTGAAAACTTGACAACGCCGCCTAACCTGGATGATCAGTTTCCTAGCCAGGTTGCTGCAGATGCTACAGAATATTGGCCAAATCGTGATATGGGATCATTACAAAGTGGTTATGATCAAGGAAAAACTGACGAAGATCTCATTGAAGATATTGGAAATGAGGACACTTTGTCTTCTTTTCTGGATTCCTTGCTCAATGATAATGTGTTCGTGTATCAACAACGACAACAGTTACAGCAGCAAAATATGTTTGGACTTTCTTCAAAGCTTGTGGTTTCTTCTTCACAAATTCTCAGTCACGGAAACATTTGGGAAGCTCAAGTCTCACCTCCAATGGCAGCCTTCGGTGACAAAGCTGTGGGCGGGGTTCCTTCGAATAGTCTTGATCCAGTTTTAACTCATCAACCCGCACCACTACATGTGCATAAAGAAAATCAAACAGATGTGATTAACGGTATGTACAAATGTTGTATGACGTTGTTGCAGTAATTCTTGTTGTAAGAATTACTACGTGTGTTTATAAAAGTCTTGTTGTAAGAAATTCTACGTGTGATGATTGCATATGGTAAAATATGCACTCGTACTATATGCCATGCTGTATTTAAACTTCGTAATTCCCTAGCTACTTGCTAGCCAAGGTCAAATTAAGTGTTCTAAGTCCTGCAAATTATGAAATTTCTGAGGTTCAATCTCCCTTCCTCTCTCACTCACAAACCCTAATTTCATTTGGAAAGTCTGTGGATCAGGCTCCAATTATAAGCCTCTTATGACATGTAATTCTTATCCGTATGTATGTTAGTGAAAAGGAGAATTTGACTGCATGTGATAATATAAAAACACAAAATGTGTCATGAAAATACATGATTTTAAAATATATAAAAGCCTATTTTTAACCTTTAAAAGGAATAAATAAAGGGGGGGAAAGAGCAAAAGGATGCTTTTTTTCTACTTGGAAAATGATTCATCACAGCCAATAACAACACGTTTTAAGTATTTAGTACTCTACTTTTTTTCTACTTGGAAAATGATACTGCATTATGTAGCCCTAGTTCATGCATGTAGTTGCTCACTATTCATTAACACAACATTAACACTCTATACCAAACATGTATTTTTTATGAGATGTGCCGCACAACACGCCTAGTAAATAAACATGTGTGTGTAAGACAGTGAAGATGAACAGGTCACCTACAAAACATTAATTTGATGCTTTTTAAGAGGACAAGCAATTTGTAAAAAGAAAGAAAGAAATTGACGCATATGTAAATTTCTATTTGTATTTGTATAAAAAGAAATCCTTAATTTAAGATGGAAACTAACCTTAGTGAAGGGTAACCATATATACCATTACCATTGCTCTGCTGTGCCTTCGATTCCTTGGTGTATTAGTTGGGTAAGCCTTATAGACCAAGGTTCAAAGAACTTTTTTTTTAGATATAAGAAAACCTTACCTTCTGAAAAATATGCTTTGTAAGTCCAAGTAAGCAAATAAAACCCCGATTGTCCTAAATTGTTATAAAGATTGCACGCCCTGACTCGAACTCTAGATTTTTTGTGCAGATCACAAGTCATTAGTTATCACGTCATGCTCATTGTCGACTAAAGGTTCAAGGAACAGTTCAAGCCTGAAACTGTAAACACCCAATATATAGTGCGACCCAAAATATTAACCCCATATATAGTGCAACCGCAAATATTAATGTAAAAACAATCTCTAAGGGATATATATAAAGACATATAGCACCTGGATTCAATATTCCCTTAGGAATTTGACGACGATAAGGTATTAATTCATGCATGCTGAAGAGGGTTTATAGGATTTAGAAATAACAACAAACCATATCTATCCTAGTCCTAGCTAGAAAGATTTAAAAGAGAGAACATGATCATATAGGCCAAGATCGTTATACTTACGATCGAGAACATGATACAATATAATTGTTTTTTTTTTTTTTTTATAACCGGGATGTCCGGGCCAGCTTGCGCGCACCACAACTAAATCCTCGGGCTCACTGAACATCCTGCAAGCCCAATGAGCATGTAAGGCATCGCTGGGGTGACAGGCGTGTCTGACAAGACTTGAACCTGGAGTGAGAGGAAGGTAGAAGCCTTTCTTGACCACCAGACCAAGACCCTGATGGCGATACAATATAATTGTTGGATTTACTTGTAGTTGTCTCCTAAATTATTCCTCATACACTTAACATCTAATAACTAGAAGAAATCTTGTGGTCACCAGACAGCTTGATCGATAGGTTAGTCTAACTGGATCATGAATATCTTTCAGGCTAAGTCGAGCTTGACGAATCTTACACACACACACAAACTTGGTCCATTAAGATCTTGATTAGATGATCAGGAGCATTCACGTTACTGTAAGTTATGATTTAGAATGCAAGGAACTGTTATATTCTTGAATTAATGTGCAAGCACGCATCCAATAATTTAATTAATTATCATTAAAACACAGAGAGAGAGAGAGAGAGAGAGAGCAAAAGGAATGGAATTTAATTTAAAGTACAAGCATGCATCCAATAATTTAGAGGAAAAATCATTAAAGTAATCTGAAAGTGTTTTAAAACTTAAATAATCTGAAAACAGTTTTTAATTAAAAAACTCACTTCCTGATTTATCAAATCAGTTTACGGTGGTCAAATTTTAGAAAATACAAACCTCGCATGACTCCCTTTATTATTTTTTATGATTGAAGGTCCCTCTAGTCCATCATAAAAACCGGCTGGCCTGGCTAGTAACCCCACATGCCTGCTTTTTCAATGGGTTAGGTGCATTTTCCTAGCCAATCCTAATAAATATATTTTACTGATTACCAGTGATTTTTGAATGTCAGAAGAATTTCTTTAGCAAGGAAGAAGACATGGATGATATTTGTGCACTCACTAATCGCAGAGACAGATCTTATGGTTCTTACAAGAAAAAAAGACAACAAAGGACGGTCTGCATGCCGACGGGAGAACTTTCCCAAACTGTGAAAGAATGTTATATATGTGTTGTTGCTCTTATTCTTGTCGTCGTCGTCGTCTCCTTGGTTGAATATTGCTGTATATACTGAACTTTAATTGACCGATCCTTATAAATAGTTTTCCATGTTATTCAATCACAGCATAACAAAGTTTTTTTTATATTTTAAAATCCAGAAAATAGTTATAAGACAATTTTGTTATTTTTTTTTATCTTTTTGACAAAGAAATTAACTTGTTACAACCTCGATCCAAAGTAAAATTAAGAAGAAAATTACAATTGAAGATATTTAATGTTGGAGAGATTGAGTCACTACTAAAAAAGAGAGGCTTTTAGCAATGCAGGTAACTCCCGTTCCAGAAGAGGAGGAAGCTTCGGCAACCGGGGGTGATTTCAGGATCTAATATTGTTGTTCTTGGTGCTAGTAGACCTTGGTAATTTGGTGAATAATTGCAGCTTTACAAAGGTTTACAAAGGTATAATAGAGCTTTACAAAGCTCAACAATAGAAATTTTGTTGCCGAAGATTACTCAGCAACAGAAATTAGCAACGGATATATTCAATTGCTATTTTATTTGCTCTGGAATAGATCTTTTGTTGTTGCAGATAAATTAGCAATAATAAATTTATATCAGATAGTTTTTTATACAAATTCTATTGCTAATGTTATTTAGCAATGGATTCTCTTATTATCTACTATGGATTAAATGGTTGGTTATGTATTATTTTTTTAGTAGTGAGTGTCAAGGACAAAGCAGGTATGGTGTGGCTTTTTGGTGCAGAGAAAAGAACAAGGGTAATCGCTTTTAAAAAATCTTAAAAATTTATATTTTAATTTTTACTTTAAATTTACTATTTTTTATTATTTTTAGATCATTTTTATGTGTTAATGTCATTTTTTTAAAAATAAATACAAAAACAATATTTTAAAATATTTTAAATAATTTTTTTTAAAAAAAATAACCACAATCACAACACTCACAATCATACACTTGGAGATGCTTGTCCTGTTTTCGGGTTACAGCAGCATCGGTGGTTAGGAGTGTTTTGTCCTCTTCGACAACACTCCATGAAAGGTAGATGGAATCTTACTACGCATGTGAGGTTGATACAAGTTCATATATATTTGACTCGTGGGTGGACTTTATTTAGGTCGATGCATGCTTTTTCATTCAACGTAGCTAGCTCCACAAATCAGTCTATGAAGTCCAATGGAGCTACGTACGTGGTAGCTCCACAAATCATTCTCTATCTACCCCTCTCTTTTTTCTATATTAATTCTTCTTCATCGCATGGAAAAATGGAGAAAAGCTGATAATACAACAGGATCAAACCCACAGATCATATTACTTTTCAGCTCTACTTAGCTATCTAGCAAGAAATTCGTTCATGTTTTCATGATCAAGCAAGAGATCATGAGTTGGAAAGAGAGAGTATTTTATCTAACAATTCAAGAACTTGGAGAAAATTTAAGGATCAGAGATGAATTTTCATTGCCAGCAGACACTCAAACACATGGAATCATATAAACTAAGTAATGATCAAGAACAATATCAATGGAGGTGGGCGTTAAACTCACTGCAAACTCACCCGAAACTCGACACGCATGAAGCTCTGATCAGCTACCAGCTCGATCGTCAGGTTGTAAGGCAGCAAGCATAGTACAGCCATTGTTGTTTCTCCGTGGCGCTGCTATCAACAAACTAAACTAAAAATACGAATTTGTGGAAGGGGAGAGAGGAGATCTTCTGGGAACCCGAAACTTGAGGAAACGTACAGGGAAAAATCTGAGGTAGAGCCAGACATGAAAGTTAGGGAAAGATCAAAAGGTCATTTCTTGCAGTCACGTGGAACATAATTAATATGTACGCTTTCTGAGTGATGAGAGAGAGGGACCAAACATTCTGACATGAAAATAAACGCTCATATGCCTACAAGAAAAACCTACCCATCTTTGAGCTTTTTACTTACCCTTTGTTTTGCTTTTATATGATTTTAATTTTAAAAGGTATTAAGTTAGTTATCTTTTAGTGTTTTTCTACGTTTTTGATAGGTTAATGAAAAACAATATATATAATTAATTTCAATTGAATGATAAAACTACAATAAATAAAAATTTTGAGATCGAAAACAGTAAAGAGATTTTTAAAAACAAAATGCAGTATAACCAACATAAATTGAAATTTCATAACAAAACCGAATAAAAATAAAATTGAAAAATTGTCAAGTCCATGACAATTTGAAGTATCAGCAGGAAAAAATATAAATCCATAAGCACTAATCTAGAACAAGGAAAAACATATAAGCATGTCTAGTGATGTTCAGTATATAAGAATGAGTTAGCACAAAGGAATGAGGAAAAGGGAGGAAAAAATAATGCTTAATCATCACAAACAAAAAGAAATTCTTAAAACCCTTTGTTATGTGGTTTAAGATCATCACAAACAAAATCACACTTGTTGTCATCATCATCAATATCAACATCTGAATCAACAGATGCAATGGTAACATCAGGCTTAAGTTTGGCAGACTAAAGTAGAGGCGGCATGACAACACTCATGTAAGGAAGAAAATCATGTCCAAGGCACTTATAAAGTCTGATCCATGACTTGAAAATATGTAATCAGTTGTTGTTGCAATGTCACGGTCGTAGAAATTAATTAACCTAGGTTAAAACAAATCAAACAAGATAGTATGGAGCAAGTAAGGGGTCGATCCTACAAGGACGATTTAGGTCATATTTTCGTGCTATATGTTATGCAATTGGGGGGATTGGAAGTTGTCTAGGCTAATCTAAAGGAAACTAAGCGAAAATTATATAAAACTGAAATTTATCAATAAAGCAAATATTGGTCGCAAGTCAACATCTACCTACAAATATCAGAACTGGTAATGGAAATGACACATCAATTTATCTTCTGAATATTTATCTCTTCTTAAAATTGGTTCGTTAACGGATCCGACGTATAACTTACCCTAACCATCAAACAACCACAGTTCTTGAAATTTGAAGGTTTTCGTGTCCTTGCAACCAAGCAAAAGAGTCAAGCCTTGTATGTTTATTGAACAACTAAAATAAAAAGATGGAAGAAAACATGATTTAGGGTTTGGATGAGGAAGATTTGTGTTTTCTTTGATGTTGGCCGAAACTTCCTTGCTCCTCTCCTCCTTTATATATGCTTAGAAACCCTAGTATCTATTTTACAAAATAGTCCTTCCTTAAGTTGGCATTTTATATACAAAACATATGCAAAACACTATGTAAATATGAATGAAACTATCAAATAATATGGTCGTATCAGTTGCCCATTAATTTACCATGATCACTCACATAGCAAGAAAGATATATCAGGTAATTATACATTTAGCATTGCTAGAGCTTGCTTCTAATGTTTAAAGCATACATGTAACATGTAGCTTATTGTTTTATCATCTACCTCCATTTAAGATCCTTGTAGTGACATCATGACATCCATAACCTATCACAAACCAACAAACACCAAGGCCATTGTTGTTCAATGAAACTTGAAAAATTGTCAAGTCTATGACAATCTAAAGTATCAGCAGAAAAAAATTACATATAACTCCATAAGTATTACTCTAGAAGCAAATAAGAATATATTAGCATGTCCAGTGATGTTCAGTGTACAAGAATGAGTTAGCACAAAGGAATGAGGAATCACATATTATAACAACTTGTTTATTCATATCTTATTCTTATCAAATACAAAACAAAGTATTTATTCAATTCAAAGAACAATAATTGATGGAGAAAATAGTCATATATCCTATTTTTATTAAATCTAACCAGATTATAGATTTTTAAATTAGGCATTCCATGTTATACCATTAGCTTGGGCGTCGACTAGCATACAAGAGAGAAAGGAATAAGATAGGCACATGAAAAAAAAATACCATTTTTTCTTTGTGAAAAGAGAGACAAAAATGATTTTTATCCTTGCTTCTAGTAAGAAATGAGCCACCTTCAAGTTTTTTATTTAGAAATAAATCAAAATAATATATTTTATATTTTTTAAAATTTACTTTTGATATCAGCATATTAAAACGATCTGAACGCACACAAAAAATTAATTTGAAGCAAAAAGATAAAAAAAAAAAAACTATATATGTATTTTTATATTGAATGAGATAGCATGATATGATATGTTGATTTGAGACTTTAAATAAAAAGCCTTAGATTAATTTTTTGAATTAATTTATTATTTATAAATGATTTTCACGCTTAGATTTTTCTATATGATATTTTAAGTCTTCAATGGGTGTGGCGTGATGACAAAGGATTTGAGCTCTGCATTCCAGGTCTCGAGTTCGAGTTAGGGTGTGCATACTTTATAAGAGTCTCGGACAACTGAGGTTTTACTAGCTTTATCGGGCCCGTAAAGTATGCCTATATGGTAGGGTTTCCTCGCATATTTATTGCTTATTGATTCTGAAAATTGTAATTAGAGTGCGTTGCGAAGGCTATTGACTTTGATTTGTTGATTTTAGTTCCTAAAAAACCAAAAGAAAGCAAGTTGTGAGGTAAAAGACATAATGAGCTTATTAGAGTGAAAAAACGTGATTTTTTTATGTGATACACGAGTGGTGTAAGGATATATTTTGTGTTACTAACCAAATTTTATAGATTCAAAGGATATCTGAAAACAATAAATCAGTGATACAAAACACTTATATAGCTTTCCAATTGTGAGCCATAGGCCAGCAACTCGAGTTGTTGTATAGGACGTACAAGGATCTGAAAGATGAGGTAAATTCGATAAAGCAACAAAATAATGGGGTTGATCACCGAGGAAATACGGTTCGTGTAACCATACGAAATAACACATCTGAGTTTGAAGAGTATGTTGATGAAAACACATATATGGGTAAAATTGATTATGATTTTGCATCTACTATCCAAGGAATTTGGTCTGCACCGAACAGAGCTAGGAGGAATGTGAATTTTCATGGCATGGGGAATTATGAAGATATGGATGGGGACTTTGACACCGTTAAGTTAAAAATTCCTAACTCTTAAGGTAAAAATGATCCCGAGGCTTATTTGGAGTGGGAGAAAAAGGTTGATTGGATTTTTATTTTCATAACTATTCTAAACAAAAAAAAAAGTGAGATTGGTGAAAATTGAGTTTATAAAATGTGCATTGATTTGGTGAGATCAGACTGTAATCAGTAGGAGGAATGGGGAGTGACCCATTCAGACTTGGGGGGGGGGGGATAAAAGTCTTAATAAAGAGAAGATTTGTACCGAACCACTATTATAGAGACTTAATTGAAGCTCTAGAGTCTGAATCAAGGCTATATGACAGAAGATGAATATCACAAAGAGATGGAGATAGCAATGATTCAAGTCAATGTTGTTAAGGATAAAGATGCCACCATGGCTAGAGTTCTTAATGGGTTGAATCAGGACATTGCTAATGTGGTTGAGTTACAACACTATGTGGAGCTAGAGGACATGGTTCACATGGCTACAAAGGTGGAGAGACAACTTAGGAAGGGATATGTTCAGCCAGCGTTTAATTCGGGTTCCTTCTAAAATTGAACCACCAAATGTTAAAGTTGATGTCCTTACTGGTGCCAAAGATAAATAAACTCAACCTAAATGTTCTCATGATGTTAAATGTTTCAGGTGTCAAGGGCACATATATTATGTTTCAGAGTGTCCAAACAAGAGATTCATGATGATTAGAGATGATGGTGATATGGAATCTGAAAGTCAGATCTGATTGTGAAGGCATGCCACCATTGGAGGATAGTGATGGAGATGAGTTAACATTACTAGTTGCGGAGTCCTTGGTTATAAGGCTCACAATTCAGGTTCACGTAAAGGAAGATGAAACTAATAAGCAAAGGGAGATCTTCCATACACGCTGTTATGTACAAAGCAAGGTGTGTGGTTTAATTATAGATAGTGGAAGTTGTGTTAATATTTGTAGTATCATCCTTGTTAGTAAACTGAATTTGATTATTGTTAAGCATGCTAAACCTTCTAGATTGCAATGGTTGAATGATAGTGGTGAAGTGAAAGTGAGTAATCAGGTTGTGGTTTCATTTTCAATTGGAAAATATGTTGATGAAGTTTTGTGCGATGTGATACCAATGCCAGGAAGTCACATCTTGTTGGGGAGACCATGACAATATGATAAGAAAGCAATTCATGATGGAGTTAAAAATAGGTATACAATTGTAAAAGATGAAAAAACCATCACTATTATACCTCTTACACCCAAACAGTATATGATGATCAAATAAAGCTAAAAAGTGAGCATGAGGTGATGGAAAGAGAAAATCAAGGTGAGGATTAAGGGGAGAAAAGACCATCAAATTCAGCTAGAACCCAAACCACTACAACCCATTTTCCCACCAATCCAAACACAAACAAATATTCGGACAACACTCCAAACAAATCAAACTATTCGATCATAGCTCAAAAACACCCAAATTTAGCCGAGAGTGGAGGCAAGACTAGAGGAGTGAAGAAAGTCAGGAAGAGTGATGAGAATTGTGTGGGAAAACTAAAAAACAACCCAATTTTTATGCTAGAGAGGGTGAGGTTAGATCTGCATATTTCACTAACAAACCAATGATTTTACTTGTGTACAAAGAGGCTTACTTTAATACTAATAATCTTGATCATATTGTGCCCAGTGTTGCTATTTCTTTGTTGTAGGAGTTTAATGATGTGTTCCCCAACGATACTCCAAGTGGATTACCACCATTGAGGGGGATTGAGTATCAGATTGATTTCATACCCGAAGCTTTAATTCTTAATCGACCAGCCTGTAGAAGCAATCTAGAGGAGACGAAGGAGCTTCAAAGGCAAGTTGATGAGCTGATGGAAAAGGGCTACATTCGTGAGAGTATGAGCCTGTGTGTTGTACCCGTGCTACTTGTACCTAAGAAGGATGAAACAAAAGGATGTGTGTTAATTGTCGAGCCATCAACAACATAACAGTAAAGTATAGATACCTTATTCCTAGGTTTGATGACATGTTAAATGAGTTACATGGATCTTGTATTTTCTCTGAAATTAACTTGAAAAGTGGGTTCCATCAGATTAGAATGCAAGAGGATGAGGAGTGGAAAACTGTATTTAAGACTAAGCATGATTTGTATGAATGGTTCGTAATGTCGTTTGGACTTACAAATGCACCTAGTACATCTATGCATTTGATGGATCATGTGTTGCATGCTTTCAAAGGTAAGTTTGTGGTTGTGTATTTTGATGACATGATCTATAGAAAGAACTTGAGCATCTTGATCATTTCCATAATATACTTAGTATGTTGTGTAGTAAAAAATTATATGCTAATCTTAAAAAATGTGTCTTTTCCATGGAGAAAATAGTGTTTCTTGGCTATGATGTAACTGTACAGGGTATCAAGATAGATGAGGAGAAAGTTAAGGCCATCCAAGATTGGCCTACACCCAAATCGATAAAGAATATGAAAAGTTGGGAAGAATATTTGCCTTTTGTTGAGTTTCCCTCTAATAGAACTATGCATTCGATCACTGGTTTGTCTCCTTTTGAAATTGTATATAGTTTTAATCCAGTAACTCCTATGGACTTAATTCCTTTACCTTTTGAAGAAATTATAAGTTTAGATGGTCAAAAGAAGACAAAGATGGAGAGACAACTCCATGAGGGAGTTCGGCTGCAAATAGAGAAAAAGAACAAGTTTTACTCTTCTAAAGCAAATAAAGGATGTAAATTGCTTGTTGTCCAACCTAATGATTGGGTTTGGGGGCAAATACGGAAGAAACGATTTCCTAACTAAAAGAAATCAAAATTACAGCCTCATGATAATGGTCCATTTTAGGTTTTAGAGAAAATAAATGACAACGCATACAAAATTGATCTTCCAGACGAGTATAGTGTTAGTGTTACCTTTAATGTTGCAGATCTTACGTTGTTTGACACAAACTTTGATTTAAGGAAACAAATCCTTTCGAGGAGAGAGGGGAGGATGTGGACAAGCCTAGGAACACCAGCAAAGACCCATTATATGTTCCAAATGGTCGAATGACTCAGTCTAAGACATTGAAAGATGCATTGAATGCATTGGTTTTAAAGGTTTCAACCAAGTCATAATTGCAAGGTCCATTAGAATATCAAAAGTAGATCCTAATACATCTTATCGATGTGTAAGAGGGGTCCAATACAACCTTATTTGCACCATGAAGTGAGGACAACAAATGAAACAAAAGAATTTTACTACAACTTGAAAACAACATGGGTGGCTACCGTTTCCTTTTGTTTCTAGGATTAAGTGGCTACATGGAAGACTATAAATAAGTCTTGAATCAGCCTTCTTTTCTCATGGAAGAACATTGATTTAATATTATAGACTTATTTTATTTTGTTAGCTACAACCCAAGTCTTCTTTGGGCTTAATTAATATTTATTTTCGCCTAATATCCAAGGCTTGTTTGTATTAAGTTATGCGCTTTTCAGTTTAATTTTTGGGTCAGTATTGAGTGGACCTCATTTAAGTCCACATAAGGGGTCCATTAGGGTTAATTTTTCAAGAACTATATAAACTCATGTAAGCTAAATTTCAGTAGCCTTTGATAAATATTACTTTTGAATTTTTCAGTTTTAAGTGATTCTTGCATTCTTCAGTTCTTGAAGGAACTGAATCTGATTTATCAATGATTAACTGGCTTCGTGGCATCATTCTACTCATTCCAATAGTGTTGGTGCCTTGGGGTAGATTTTCATTGTGTTATAGTCTTATCAGACCTATTTCGGTTTTTCAGTATCAGATCAATCTTGATTGTGGGTTGCATGGCCACGTGATCACGAGGTTCGCATCAACAAAGGCTTACAAATACTACAATAAGGCTTACAATATCTCTTAACCTATTATTCATTATACTACAACCCCCTTTGTTTCCCATCATTCTTATTTCACCACCACCACTTATATAAGTTAGGGTGCAAAATAATTTCTAAATAATCAACCATCCTAAGACTCCTCTAATCCATTTTATAATTCTTATAGGATATCGTGCAATTTTCATTTTGATTCATCCATTCTCGTTCCAAATATTGAATTTCAAAGAATAGATAACACCTGGACTTTTTTTTGTTTCTACTTGTCAAAAGACAAAAGTTGATAATTTTGTTCTATTCCACCCAGAATGGCCGGTACATTTCATTCATGTTCATAAAATAGAATAAACCAAAATAAATTTTATCTCACTCAGAATCTTGGTCTATTCTAGAAATTCCACCCCAATTTTGCTCGGCATGTTCCGGTTTTGTTATGCTCGTTCCATTTCGGCAAATAATGTTTTTTTAATAATGAATAGTTGCGCAATATCAATCATATCTCTTAATTTGACCATTACATCATAGTTGTCAGTTTCGCTTCGATTGCCGTTTTGTTTTTTCTATTAGTACGGAATGTTTTGGTTTCGAAGTGTTTCGGCGCGCGGTTTTGCAGTTGTACTGTTTATATATAATTAATTAATTATATATATGAAAAAATTAGAAAGAAAAAAAATATAATTTTTACTTTTTATAAAATCAAAATTGACGCAACAATTTTATTTTTTTATAATATATATTTTTTTTAATTTATTGTTTTGATTTTGGTTCTTATATATATATAAACAATGACAACAATTTGTGCGGGAGATGAAAAGCAAAGTGACAAGTGGCAACAATTTGTGCGGGAGATGAAAAGCAATTAAATCAAGTAAGGCAGGAGATGATTTTATTTCTGTATCCGAAACGACATAGACGAAGGAATATCAGCTCGTTTCGACCGGTATTGGACCAAAAAATCCAGAACGGGCTAAAATTTAAATTGAGGTAAAAATGATGTCGTTTTGTCTTATTTTTTAACTAGTACAAAATGTTTCGGCATGATGATGGTATTCTTGTAATATTGTTCAGGTTCATCATTTTGCTTAGAAAAATTATTTTATTGTATCTTTTTTTTAGATTTTTTTTTCAATTTCATTATTCAACAACACCAAAATACTTCAAAACCAAAACATTTTGTTTCAATTAAAAAAATAAAACATCATCCAAACGGAATTCACAACCTTTCTCAAGACTCGAGAAATTAACAGTTACAAAAACCAAAGTTCGAAGATGTCCAAGAATATGGGCGTTGCTGGGCTAGAGGGTCACAAGCAGGGCCCTACCAATTCGGCTCGAAACTGAACACATGTACTCCAAACTTATCCATGCGAGTTTAACTTCATCTAAACTAATTAATTGGGGTCACATACTAGATCCCGCCGCCCATCCCTATACCATTTACGACCAGTCCACGTCGGAACTTTCCACTTCCTTTACCTTCACAACCCTTCGATTGTTCTTGTTCTTGTTCTTGTTCTTGTCAGAAAACAATATCACTGTATTAAATCAGGAGTATAGTCAAAATAGCATCTCTTGTGATGAGGAATCCATCCTCAACCACTTCAACAAGGAGCAAGATTACTGTACCTACACCATGTTGCAGCAAGGTGGGCATAAAGAAGGGGCCATGGACACCAGAAGAGGATGAGCTCCTGGCAAACTACGTCAAGAAAGAAGGTGAAGGGCGATGGCGCACGCTCCCAAATCGAGCTGGACTTGCTAGGTGTGGCAAGAGCTGCCGCCTCCGCTGGATGAACTACCTCAGGCCTTCTGTCAAGAGAGGGCATATTGCCCCAGATGAGGAAGATCTCATTCTTAGGCTTCACAGGTTGCTTGGTAACAGGTATCTTTAATACTCTCTGTGTGATAATCGGATTTTATGGTCTCGGGATTGCTGATTCTTTTCTCTCTATTATCATCGGCTGAGCTGGGACAGCTATAATTAGGTTGATTTGGATCGCTTTCTTGTTTTAATTTATTCTGTTTTTTTAGGGTTTTGTCATGCTCCTCCTTCCTCAAAAAACTAGAAGCTTGACTTTCGATTAACATTTTAAATTGTCTCAAAAACATAATTGTTGGCCTTTAACTTAAAAGGGTTTTCCCTTGTGTTTTTCCTTTACCTTTCACTTAGCAATCTGATCAGGTTCATGATGATCAGATCTCCATTTTTGTTTTGGCATAACTATATATCCATACATGCATGTACGTGTGCACGTATTTATGTTGTTGTTCCGTTTATCTTCTTTTTTGGATCCTATAGCGAGAGTGTTCTAAGACTTTGTTTGCCGACGTTTTACAAAGTTAAATTAATGGCGAATAGAGAGTAGATGGGCAGATTATATTTAGGGCTCCAGGAAGTCGTCGCGTTTTGGTTTTTGAAGCTGAAATAACAGTACTTAGATTGATGTTTACTAGCTAGTAATTTTGTCTGTCAATCTTACTTTTGTTTGGCTTTCCTTTTTGGAGCAGGTGGTCTTTGATAGCTGGGAGGATACCAGGGAGAACAGATAATGAGATTAAGAATTACTGGAATACCAGTCTCAGCAAGAAGCTCATTAGCCAAGGAATAGACCCTAGGACTCACAGGCCATTAAAACCTAACCCCGACTCCTCAGAAATGGCAAATGTTCCAGTCCAAAATTGTAACCCTAATTCTCCTCCAGTACTGGATGAGAATGGGAGGGTCTTTCGAGCTGTAGCCACTAGAGTAAGTGAAAACTTTACAGTGCCGCCTAACCTGGATGATCAGTTTCCTAGCCAGGTTGCTGCAGATGCTACAGAAAATTGGCCAAATCGTGATGGTTTTAATATGGGATCATTACAAAGTGGTTATGATCAAGGAAAAACTGACGAAGATCACATTGAAGATATTGGAAATGAGGACACTTTCTCTTCTTTTCTGGATTCCTTGCTCAATGATAATGTGTTCGTGTATCAACAACGACAACAGTTACAGCAGCAAAATATGTCTGGACTTTCTTCTAAGCTTGTGGTTTCTTCTTCACAAATTCTCAGTCACGGAAACATTTGGGAAGCTCAAGTCTCACCTCCAATGGCAGCCTTCGGTGACAAATCTGTGGGCGGGGCTCCTTCAAATAGTCTTCCAGTTTTAACTCATCAACCCGCACCACTACATGTGCATAAAGAAAATCAAACAGATGTGATTAACGGTATGTACTAATGTTGTATTACGTTGTTGCAGTAATTCAGTACTTGTGCGTATAAAAGTCTGTGTGTGATGATTGTATAAGGTACAATATGTACTCGTACTATATGCCATCCTGTATTTGAACTTCGAAATTCCCTAGCCACTAGCTAGCCAAGGTCAAATTAAGTGTTCTAAGTCCTGCAAATTATGGAATGTATGAGGTTCAATCTCCCTTCCTCTCTCTCTCACTCACAAACCCTAATTTCATTTGGAAAGTCTGTGGATCCGGCTCGAATTATAAGCCTCTTATGACATCTAATTCGTATCCGATGTCAGTGAAAAGGTGATGGGAGAAAATAATTTTGACTACATGTGATAATATAAAAACACAAAATGTGTCATGAAAATACATGATTTTAAAATATATAAAAAATAATGATGGGATGAAAATTCGGTCAAAAGCCTATTTTTAACGTTTAAAAGGAATAAATAAAGGTGGGGTATAGAGCAAAAGGATGGTTTTTTTCTACTTGGAAAATGATTCATCGAAAAAGGTCCCAAGAGGTGTGCAGCGTGACACACCTTGTAAATAAACCACGATTGTTCCAGATTGTTACAAAAATTACACGTTCTAACTCGAATTCTAGATTTTTTGTGCAAATCACAAGTCATTTGTCATAATGTCATATTCCTTGAGGACTGAAGGTTCAAGGAACAGTTCAAGCCTGAAACTGTTAACACCCCATATATAGTGCGACCCAAAATATTAACATAAAAACAATCTCTTAGGGATATATATAAAGACATATATAGCATCTGGATTCAATATTCCCTTAGGAATTTGACGAAGATAAGGTATTAATTCATGCATGCCGAAGAGGGTTTAAAGGATTGAGAAATAACAAGAAACCATATCTATCCTAGTCCTAGCTAGAGAGATTTAAAAGAGAGAACATGATCATATAGGCCAACAACGTTATACTTACGATCGAGAACATGGTACAATATAATTGTTGGATTTACTAGTAGTTGTCTCCTAAATTATTCCTCAAACACTTAACATCTAATAACTAGAAGAAATCTTTTGGTCACCAGACAGCTTGATCGATAGGTTAGTCTAACTGGATCATGAATATCTTTCAGGTTAAGTCGAGCTTGATGAATCTTACACACACACACACACACACACACACACACACACACACACACACACAAACTTGGTCCATTGAGATCTTGATTAAGTTTAGATGATCAGGAGCATTCACGATATTGTAAGTTATGATTCACAATGCAAGGAACTGTTATATTCTTCCATTAATGTGCAAGCACGCATCCAAAAAATTAATTTATTGCCATTAAAAAAAAAAGAGAAAGCAAAAGGACTGGAATTTAATTTAAAGTACAAGCATGCATCCAATAATTTAGAGGAGAAATCATTAAAGTAATCTGAAAGTGTTTTAAAACTAAAATAATCTGAAAACAGTTTTTTAAATTAAAAAACTCACTTCCTGATTTATCAAATCAGTTTACGGTGGTCAAATTTTAGAAAATACAAACCTCGCATGTCTGTCTTTATTATTTTTTTATAATTGAAGGTCCCTCTAGTCCATCACAAAAATGGCCTGGCTATTAACCCCACATGCCTGCTTTTTCAATGGGTTAGGTGCATTTTCCTAGCCAATCCCCATAAATATATTTTACACTGATTACCAGTGTATTAATTTTGAATGCCAGAAGAATGTCTTACGCAAGGAAGAAGACATGGATGATATTTGTGACTCGATCACTAGTTGCAGAGACAGAATCTTATAGTTCTTACAAAAAAAAAAAAAAAAAAAAAAAGACAACAAAGGACGGGCTGCATGCCGACGGGAGAACTTTCCCAAACTGCGAAAGAATGCTATATATGTGTTGTTGTTCTTATTCTTGTCGTCGTCGTCGTCGTCTCCTTGGTTGAATATTGCTGTATATATTGAACTGTAATTGATCGATCCTTATAAATAGTTTTCCATTTTATTCAATCACAGCATAACAAAGTTTTTTTTATATGTTAAAATCCAGAAAATAGTTATAAAACAATTTTGTTACTTTTTTTTATCTTTTTGACAAAGAAATTAACTTGTTACAACCTCGATCCAAAGTGAAATTAAGAAGAAAATTACCATTGAAGATATTTAATGTTGGAGAGATTGAGTCACTACTAAAAAGGGGGCTATTAGCAACGGAAAAATTTTGTTGCTGATGTTGCAACGGATCAGCATCGGATTATGTTTAGCAATGAAAAATCCGTTGTTGAACAATAATAAAACATTTCAAAAAAAAAAAAAGTATTTAACGAATCTGCAATGAAAAATCTGTTGCAGATTCTGTTGTTGACAATAATAACATATTTTGGAAAAAAAATATTTAACGAATCTTCAAAGGATTTTCTACTGCTGATTAAAATTTATTACATCATATTATTCACTGTTGATTAAAACATTGTGTTAAATCTTAGACATTGTTCTAAGCATTAATATACATATAATTGATTTTCACATTTCAATGTAATTGATTTTTCACAGAACAATAATAAAATATTACAGAAAAAAAAGTATTTAACGAATCTGCAATGAAAAATCTGTTGCAGATTCCGTTGCTGACAATAATAAAATATTTTGGAAAAAAATATTTAACGAATCTGCAGAGGATTTTCTATTGCTGATTAAAATTTATTGCATCATATTATTCACTGCTGATTAAAATATTGTGTTAAATCTTAGTCATTGTTCTAAGCATTAAAATACATATAATTGATTTTCACATTTCAAAACTACATCGATCCTCCCCTCCCTCGGGTACTAGAGACCACAAAAACCAAAATTCCTAACAAATTGAGTTCTTCTTCATCGATCTCTATATTGATCAGCGTCGATCTTCAATTACCCACTAGACCCATCACCACCGCAACGAAGCATCTTTTTTGGCGATTGTGACTTTAGGTTAGCATGATTTTTGGGCATAGGTGATTAGATTCTTTGTTGTGGCATGCTTAATTCTTGATGTGTTTATTCAAATATCTTTTGAAAAACTGATCGTCAAAGGTATAATAGAGCCTTCAAAGCTCAGCAATGAAAATTTTATTGCTGAATATTACTCAACAACAAAAATTAACAACGACAAATTTACATTGGATAGTTTTCAATGTAAATTCCATTGCTAATGTTTTTTAGCAACGAAATCCCTTTTATCTACGATGGACTAAATGGTTGGTGATGTATTTTTTTTAGTAGTGAGTGTCAAGTACAAAGCAAGTATCGTGTGGCTTTTTGGTGCAGAGAACAGAAGAAGGGTACAAGATGTTAAGGAACAATCATCTCACTTAAAAGTTTAAGTTGTTAAGTGAGGCCCCAAAATATGATTTATATTATTCTCTAACGCGCCCCCTCAAGTGAAAGCTCTTTGGACTTGAAACTTGTACAGACCCACATTACCTTGCTTGATTTTTATCAAATAAATGAGAGTAGTGAAATTCAAATTCGTGATCGTTGGGTCAATAAGGCTCTAATACCCTGTTAAAAAACCATCTCACCTAAATATTTAAGCTAATAGGTGAAATCATAAAGTATAATTTATATTATTCTCTAACAACATATGGTTAGTAGGTGATTGTCCTGTTTTTGGGTGACAGCACCATCATAGGTTAGGAGTGTTTTGTCCTCTTCGACAATACTACATGAAAGGTAGATGAAATCTTACTACGCATGTGAGGATGATACAAGTTCATATATATTTGACTCGTTGGTGGACTTTATTTAGGTCGATGCATGTTTTTGCATTTAACGTAGCTAGCTCCACAAATCTAGCTTCTTGTATACCATTCTCTATCTACCCCTCTCTTTTTCCTATATTAATTCTTCATCATCGCATGGAAAAATGGAGAGAAGCTGATAATATTAATTCTCAACTCTACTTTCCTATCTAGCTAGGTATCCAGACAAGAAACTCGTTCATGTTTTGATGATCAAGCAAGAGATCATGAGCATGGAAAGAGAGAGGTTCGATGCATGTTTTCTGGCAAACTAACAATTCAAGAACTCGGAGAAAATTTAAGGATCGGAGATCAATTTTAAATGCCAACAGACACGCAAACACATGGAATCATGTAAACTAAGTAATGATCAAGGAGAATATCAATGGAGGTGGGTGTTGAACTCACTGCAAACTCACCTGGAAAACTGGAAACACATGAAGCTCCGATCAGCCACCAGTTCTATCGTCAGGTTGTAGGCGGGAATCATCATACGGCATTGCTGTTTCTCCGTGGCTCAGCTATCAACAAAGTAAACTAAAAAATACAAATTTGTGGAAGGGGAGAGAGGAGATCTTCTGGGAACCCGAAGCTTGTGGAAACGTACAGGAAAAAATCTGAGGTAGAGCCAGACATGAAAGTTAGGGAAAGATCAAAAGGTCATTTTTTGTAGTCACGTACGCTGCTTTCTGAGTGATGAGAGAGAGATAGGGACCAAACATTCTGACATGGAAATAAACGCTTATATAAAAACTACCCATCTTTGAGCTTTTTACTTAACCTATTTTTGGGTTACATATATGCTTTTTTAATGATTTAATTTAAAAGAGTATTAAGTTAGTTGTCTTTTAGTTTTTTTATAAATTTTGTGATATGTGAATATACAAAAATAAAAAATTATTTTAATACAGTTTCAAATAAAAAAAACTATTTTAGAAAGTACACTGCAATTTTAAACACTACCTTTAGTGTTCTATTTCAACTACTCCTCTCGATGTGATTATTCATGCCATTTAACTAAGCAAAACAACATTTTTTTATAATTTGACCATCAAATTATATTTTAGTGGAATTAATTATTTTTCCCCTTTATATTCACCTATCATTACATAAAACATACTCTTAAAAATGCAGGGATAATCACATAATACACCTAAACACAAATTATTATAGAAGACTTGGTGCAATTAACATGTAACATATGGATAAAAGAAAAAATTATATTGCCCTTTAAATAAAAAAAGAGTTAAACTTACAACTGAACTTTTTTTAATCTTTTCATTATGTTTTTTTTTTTAATAAACTAATTGGCAGGGGTGATTTCATCTTTTTATTAATATATATATATTATAAAAACTTGTCTACACATGCAAGCGAGTAGATGATACCCACACCTTCTATATGAAACTAGACAATGCCCCCGCGCTTCGCCGCGGCCGGCACAATATTTTTTTCAATGTAAAAAATATTAATTGTATGTATTTTTTATTATAATATAAATTTAGCTAAAATAATAAATCTGTGCAGAATTCATGTCAAGTGCAAGTTTTTTATAAAATATATGAATTTAAAATCGATATAAATTTATCTGTTTAGTAGTTTCAAACGAAATAACCAGCATAAATTTATCATCATCATTAAAAAAGCAAGAAAACTCGGATATTTGAATTATTAAGTTCACTGTATTAAGATTAGTTCATTTTATAATTCAATTTAAATCAAACAAAAATAAAATATAAATTGTGAAAATACCTACAATAATCAAATAAAAAAAATAAGTTGTTAAGTTTCTATCAACAAAAAGACGAAAACATAGATTGAAAATTCATCCTGACGTTATTGCCATTATCATTGCTATTAAAGCTAAAATTATTACTAACATTACTGCCAAAACAATTAAAATAATTAAATTTCCATGAAAAAAAAAAGCGAAAGATTTTTATAAAAAAACAATAAAAAGACAATAACTAAAATTATCATTATTATTGCATAAATAATAAAATCATAAAAATCATATAATCTAAAGAACAAATAAAGAAACAAAAAATAAATAAAAAATGAATAAAGGGAAAAATAGAGTAATATTACTTTTAAAATGATCACCGATATAAATTAAAATTTCAGGAAAATCTTTAAAAAAAATCAAAAGATTTTTATAAAAAAAATAATCATTAAAATTATCATTATTATTGCGTAAATAATAAAATTATAAAAATCATCTAATCCAAAGAACAAATAAAAATAAAAGTTAATAAAAAAATGTATAAGGAAAAAAAATTAAAAATAATAATAAATTGTTTCGGTGATTAGTCATGGTGTGAACACACTGGCCTGGACAACCCGATTATCAAAAAACAGATTTGGTCCGAGGAGTAGTGGTGGTGCACTTGAGCTGGCCAGGTAATCGTGGTTATAAAAAAATATATAAGTGAAAAAATATATAAGTGAGCTTAAGCTGGCTGAGAAACCATGGTTACAAAAAAATATATAAGCGAAAGAAAACAAAAAAAAAAGTATAAGCGTGAAAGCACTGTAGCAATCCATATTGTTTTAAAAAAAAATTTGGCCCAAGAATTAGTTGTGGTGTGCTTAAGTTAGTCGGAGATTCCGGTTATAAAAAAAATATATAAGTGAATAAAAAAAGAAAAAAAATATACCAGCAGGAAAGCATTTTAGAAAAAAAAAATATGGGTTTTGGGATTGTCGTGGTATGCATAAGTTGCCATGGACACCTTGGTTATCAAAAAAAATTGGATATGGAGATTAATCGTGGTGCATTTAAGCGAGCTCGGACACCCCGATTATTAAAAAAAAATCCAAAAAAATATATAAGTAGAAAATATATATATATATATATATATATATATATATAAGAAAAAAAATGAAAAAAAATAATAAGGAAAAAAAAAAAAAAAAAGGAAAAAAAAAGAAGAAGCAAAAAACGGAGGAAAAAAAAGAAGAAAAAGAATAATTAGGAAAAAAAAGCAAAAAAACAAAAAAAAAAGAAACGAAAAAAAAATAGGAGTGTAATAATAAAATAAAAACAAAAAAGAAAAACAAAAAAAAGAAAAAAACAAAATGTAAGCAGAAAAAAAAAGCAAAAAAAAAAAAAAAAACTATTGTTGCAATCCACAGTACACTATGTCTGTGTGCACAGTGAAAACACCACGCCATTTATATATATAGTAATGTGTGACGTTGTTCCGCAACTAAATGCCACCTTTAAAGGTGGTGTTGAAAACGCCTAGTCATTCTTTTTCTATGGCGTCGTGGTGGTCTATAAAGGTGTCATTTAATTTATTTTCTTGTTACTAATTTGGTCCTTATTTTATTAATTGTTATTTATTTCTTATCTTGTTTTTTCCCCTTTAATATTGGTCATCATCATTTGGTTTTTTATTATTATTATTAAATTTGGTTTTCATTGTTTTGATTGATGTTTTTTTAATCTTTTTTCTCATTGATTTTTTTTTAATCTTTTTTCTCATTGATTTTTTTTTCAATTTCAACTTTTAGCATTTATGGTGCAATTATCATTAAAATATTAGATTATACATTATGAGTGTTAATTGGGTTAGTCAAGAGGTTTAAGTTAAAAAAGTTCAAATTTATCGGTCTAGACCTTTGTTTACTTTTCAGGTCATATATGAAGCTATAAGAGATGTTTAGATATTAATTCAACTAGGTTGAAAACTAGATATCTATAACTTTTTAATTATATGGTCCACTCTCTAATTTATCTACACAAGAGAAAACAACGTGAATCAAGTTGGGCCAAGAATTTGTTAGCAAAGTGTGAGAGCTAAAAAGACATTATTTCCATAAGAGTTATGGATTTCATTTACTACAAGAAGTCATTAATGTTATTAAAAACTTATGTGGTAACCTTTGGCTTACTTGATTTACTAGGATCTCATGTTAAACAAGAGAATTAATTCTTATTTTACAAGGCATTAGACTTTTGTCATCAAGGATTCTCAATAATTAGTTATCATGGGCATATTTCATTATCATTTATCCTATAATTCCAAGGTTCACTCCTAATTTTTATTGGAAAAAGATTTTGTAACCTAGTTCCTAAATCTCCAAAGAGTAACAATTATAATTTGATCTACTTGGAGGTAGAATCTAATGGCATAAATGTTTAAGACTTAGTAAAGAAGATTAAAACCCTTAAATTAAAAGTTAGATATTATCGACAAATATTAAGCTTAAAGGCTTGAAATTATAAGATAAGGACATGTTTTTAAAACAGAAAGGAGACTAAGGTGTGACTTCTCCTTAGTATTTTAAGATAAAAACTCATTATGACAATACTTATCCTTAACACTATAAATTAATAACACAATTTTTTTTTCTTTTTTTTCAAAACAAAAGAAATTTTTAAAAGGGCTTTTGGAATGTCGACCAATAAGGTTCTTTTTAATGTGGATCAAACCTCAATGAGCTTAATATACATGTTATAAAAACCTAGTATGAAAACATGCAATGTGAAAAATATTTGTTTTATATATATAAGGGCAAGAATATGCAAAATTAAAATAATAGAATGGCACGATGATTAACAAAACTCGTATGAGTATTAACTAGATACAAAAAACAATTGTGTGAGAGTTCTCGCCAAAATTCATAGAAATTAAAACAATCTCTTGTATGAGTATGAAACCAAGGACCGCCATTATGAACATAAAAGAGTAAACCTTAAATAAAAACCTAAACCCTACAATAAAGGATTTCAACCTTACTCATACCCATTCATGCATCATCTAGCAAACACAAAAACATGTCTATAATCCATAATTTCACCCTTTTATATTAAATAAGGACATAAAATATAAACTTGAAAATAAGCAAAGAAATAATGCAACTTTGAAATTAAAATAAATGAATATCAAATAATTAAACTTTAAATTTCAATATATTTATTGGAAATTTAAACATTATGTCTCATAAAAAAAATAAAAAAAAAAACATGTTTGGGCTTTAATGGTTTTTAACATTTAGCACCTAACCATTATAAAAACAAATTACAGCATGTTCTCATAATATAAACAAACGTGCTTGGTATTTATAGAAATGATCTTTTAACCTTTAACCAAAAATTATTTAAGAAAGAACTCACTTTTATGATTATTAGTTTCTAAATAACCAATCTTAATTCACTTCTTTAATAAATATAAATCAACCAAAAACCCTAGCCACAAGTCCTTTAGTCTCTAAACAATAACATTTCATACTTGAAGAAATACTAATTACCAATATCCAAGAACCCTGAATATGATTTCAAAAGAGTTGGTGTACATAACTTTTAATGGGTAACAAGCATTGCCTTCTATGAAGCGTGAGACTAAAAACTTTATAGATATTTATTTGAACCCTTATAAATATATGAATTATTTAGATAGTTATTATTTTAGGTTAGATGTGAATATATATATACACATATTATATTAAATGATATATATATATATAATACTTTCTTTTTATTATTTTTTTTAAATAAAATTATATATACATAAGTGGTCAATTACAATGAAACTAGATTATGCACAATTCTTTTGGTATGTTTAAATTTTCTTAAAGACTTTTTTTTTTTGGTATAAACCACGCGGTGTTCTTGATACTGGTCCAGACTAATCCACGTTCGCACCGTGTGGGCCCCGAAGGATTGAAAGTGCTCCCCAAATAGTCAGCTTCATACAGAAGTAGAGATTGAACCCCTGACCTTTCTTAAGGGACGAGAACGCCCTCACCACTCACGCCAGAATCCTTTGGATAATTTTCTTAAAAACTTAACTGGCGGGGTCCTTCACTTGATAAATTCATTTATTATAATTAATATCATCATTATTATTAATTGATTTATTTCATCGAATTTAAAGGTAAATTTACCTCAATAATTAAATTCCCTTCCACCTTGAAGTGTGGTCATCGTCTCTTCTTTTTCCTTTCTCTCCTTCCTTTTCGTCCTTTGAATTTTCATGTTCCCATCCCATCATTCCTATCTATCATCTACCCGTCCAAACAATGTATTTCAATAATAATATAAAAAAGTGATTTTTTGTTATATAATTAAAAATCTATATCGATTTACTCCTTGTTTGGCCCGGAAAAACTAGATCAAAATCCATCATAAATATATATATATATATATATATATATATATATATATATTTTCATATACAGATAATACTATCATACGAGGCAAAACACCAAGAGTGTTTTATAAAAATGATCTCCTTATTTGAGATTGAAGTTGTTTTTTAAAATATTTTTTTATATAAAAATACATTAAAATGATTTGAGAGTTTAATTGAAATTATTTTTTAAAGTGTTTTCATTCAAAAATACATCAAAATAAAGTTTTTTATTTTTAAAAACACCAAAAAAAATAATTTAAAGTATAAAATAAAAAAAAATTCAATATTTTTCAAAAACAATTTTGAAATACAGTATCAAACACCTCGAAAACAATTGGATATCCCAAAGTGTTTTTTTTTATTATTTTATTTTGGTGAGCACTCAAGAGGGGGGGAAAGAAGTGGAATTCACAATTGTTGGGAGAATATATCAACTTACCACTTAATTTGATGAGCACGCACGCACGCACTCACTTCCACCTACACAGGAACTGAAGGTTAGATGTGCATGTGCCTTCTCATCTTCTTCTTTTTTATCCCATATATTATTTTGAATTTTTTATTTTTCTTTTTTCTCTAAATCAAAGAGAAGTTTTTTTTTAATCCAGGAATGTCAAGCATGGATGCTTCGAGTCTCTGCTATGATGACTGTGTTTGCTGTCTACTTTTCATGGCCTGTTTAGAAGGAAGGTTGTGGTAACTTTTCAAAGTATTTTTCGTGCCGAAATATTTCAAGATGATGTTTTTTTATTTTTTTAAAATTATTTTTGACATCAGCACATTAAAATGATCTAAAAATACCAAAATATATTCATTTAAAATGAAAAAAAAATTGAATTTATGCAGCACGGTCAAATGGGCTCTCAATCTTAACTGGTTTTCTGGCTAATTATTTTGAGTTATATACCTCTCTTTTATGGATTATTTTGTTAAAAAATAATAAATAACAAACCAGAAGAAGAACAGCTTGCCTTCCCAACACCTTTAACTAAGTAAACTTTTTGAAAATACAGTTGAAATTGTTTTTAAAAGTGTTTTTCATTAAAAAATATATCAAAGTAATGATTTTTTATTTTTTTAAAATTATTTTTATATAAATACACTAATTTTTTTAATTTCAAATAAAAAATAAAAAACATAATTTTAATAATATTCTTAAAATACAGTGTCCAGTAACCCGTTAGAACTTGACAAATGATCCATGGCCCTGCTACGAATCCTTCTGGGCCCGGCCCACTATGTTAGGATGATTGGGCCACAGCTAGAAGTGTAAGCCAACTTTGTAGGACTCGGTTAGCTTGGAGAGAAATGGAGGGGTGGGCTTGATAAACACCATGTCGAGGGATTAAAATTAATAGTTTCTTAATATGAGGGGGGAAAACCAATATAAATCAAAATCACAGGAGCAAAAATGAAAGAAAATTATAAATATAAGGGTAATAATGACCAAAGTATATATATCACATGGACCTACTATATACTTTTTTCTAAATTGTTTTTAAATAATTATCATTTGGTAAAGGATAAATGAGATGAAAAATTATCATAAAAATATAAGAGAATTAATTGGATGATTTTTTTTATTCATCTCCTCTTGAAATTAATATTATTATTATTATTTAATAATTTTATTTAGTTTAAATTTTGCTAATTTTTATTTTTGAGATCCAGTCCTACCCTTAATGTTTTTCAGTTTTTACCAAATATCTTCAAAACTTCTCCCTTGTGCACTTTTTATACCCTTAATATATAAGTTTTAAACCTTATCACCTTATAATTTTTTCCTTTGAAATTTTTATCTCATACCACACTCTATCAAAAACTATGCTTGGAATGAATTTTGGAGGAGAAGAAATTTTGAGAGTTTATTTCAAGTTAGGTTTTTTTTCAAAGTATTTTTTATTTGAAATTATATTAAAATAATATAATTTTTTAATATTTATTTTAATATTACCATATCAAAAGGGGATTTTAAAACTAAAAACACAATTTTAAGCAAGAGTAACAATAAAATTGTTTTTTTTTTAAGAAGTTTTAAAACTTAAAAACAAACCACTATGAAAAAAATGAGATTTAAATTAAAAAAAATAGGATTAAGCATTACCCTTTGAAAGGGATGAGTAGAGTTTTAAAGTGTTAAAATTCTTGATTTTAGTGTCATTCCCTTTGTTTTTTTTAAATTTAAACTTATTTTATGTGAAAGGAAAGTCCCTTAGATTTTTAATCAAAAATCAATTTTAATATAATAAAGAAATTAATTAATATTTGTTAATGGGATCTAATCATGTGTAAGAAAAACAAAATAATGAGCGATGATTAATTTTTAATCTTGAGAATAAGTTTTAACCCCTAAACACCATTCTAAAATTTTTTAGTGTTAAAGAGTTATCAATTAATTTCTTTAAAATAGAATTTAATTGGCATTTTATATTTTACCAAAAAAAAATTCTTTCTTTCAACTAGACATCAAACACAAGATAGCTTTCTAAAGGTTATTGCTAAATCACAAAGCTTGATCTTTCATAGTCAAATAGTTAATTCTTTTACTTTAATTTTGGGTCTTCATGTCGGTCCCATAGATGAAAAATGAAATTATGTAATTTATATGATTGATTTTTTTAATATATTAAAATTAAAAAACAATTAAAAATATAAATTTGATTATTTTAAAAGTGAACACATTTAATAGGATAAGCTATCAAACTCTGAAGAACTTATTTTATTTTGGTCTAATGGGTCAATCCATTAAAATCAAGTGAAGATTACTGAAAGTTAACCCTCAAAATCAAGCAACTTGATCAAAACCCATTTGATTTGTTTTTCCTCTTAATTCTTTTCAAAACGACACCATTTTAACTTTCTAAAAAAACAAAACAATTCTTTTTTATTGAGCGGAGTCAATCAGAGTTAACCTGCTCAACCAACGACTCGAGTTGGACCAAGATTAATAACTTTGAATGGCTCGAGAAAAAAAAAATTGGTTGTTGTATCATATTAAAAAAAAAATGTCTCTTCTCGTTTTTTTCTAACAAAAGACTAGATGTACAAATGATCTTTTCGTATGAAATTCTCATGCATGTTAGTTCAGTATACATATTTTTAAGACAAACACTTACATATTAGTTATAGCCATTATATCTCAACTTATGAGAACAAATATTTTATTTCATAAAAAAATATAATATGTATTAGTTTCTATGACTCTAGTAATTATTTGGTATTTAAGATAGCATTGACCACAAAATATTTTATGATTTATATGGAATAAGAATCCTATAATTATAACTTTATAAAAAAACATTTTGCAAAGGATTTTTGCCCAATGGATTTTGTCTCTACTCTAAATACACGAATCAAATATTATATTGATTAATTTGAGTAGAGGTGCATTAAGTTGATATACAAGGTTAAAAAACATGAAAATTAAAAAGTGGAAAGATCTTGTATATGCTTTTATTAAGTAATACAAGACATTGTTTGCTAGTAACTTTGGTGGCTAAAAAAAATTGAAGTCCAAGTTCTTGGACCTCTAAAGCTCATTTTCTAACCCTTTTTCACCTAAAAACAACAAACAAACATCTTAAACACCTCATTTTCAAACTCAAAACATCCTTAAATATATCAAAATCCAAAAATTAGATTGAACCAAATAAAATTTATTAAGTTTTAATCTACTTTTTTTTTACCACATGGATGGTAAAAAAAATACACTTTAATAAAACATTTCTTGTCAAATAGAACCTTTGAACAACAAGATAATTTTTTTTATGGCCATCAATAAGAGCATAACCCATTCTCTCTTCTCTCTTATTTTTTGTAAACCCTATCTCTATTCTCAAATATCAAAAACTAAAAACACAAAACAAATAAATTTTTATGAGTGAAACATGAAATCCTAAAAAAAAAGACCAAAAATAAAATATTAAAACTTTAAGGACTAGAAATTAGTTTTCATGAAAAAGATTGTTTTTTCTTGTATTTGTGATAAATTTGGCCGTAGTGGTTTCACTTTAATACACAACTCTATTTTTCAAAATCAAACATCAATCTAGTTCCAAGATATTTTTTTAACATTGCAAATAAAATGTCATATGTGAATCAAAATAAATCATTAGACTTAAAACCATGTAAAAATAAAATTGGATGATCAAATTGAGAAAAAATAAAATTTTAACAAAACAAATATTCAATGATAAAAAAAAGGTTAGACTTAGTGGAATGAACAATTTTTTCCATTTCTCTTTTAGTTTATTTTATAACTAGATTTATGGATCTTCGCTATGCTATAATTTGTAATATTTTTTATCAATTAAAAAAATATTTAGGTGATACAAGCATGTTTTAAATAAGTAAAACACGTGACTTGGGGCATAGACTTGACTAAGAAAAAAAGACAAGTATAAAATAATAAAATAACAAACAACAACAATTAATAAACTGATTTAAACAAAAAGCATCATTGGTAATAGTCATTGAAATAAATAAAAAAAAAAGTGATGAAGCTTAGATTCCATCCAAAAGACAGAAAAACCTAAAATAGGAAAACATTGACTTATGCCAACCTAAGTGAGCATGTTAAATATGCAAATCATGCAACAAGGATAAGCCAACAAAAACAATTATAAAAATATAAAGTCCAATTTCAAACAAACCAACCTATAAGGATGGAATTAAAAAAAAACATCAATTAAAAAAAACTAGAAAATTAGGTAAGCCAACCAAAGTCTATGACTGGATCATACAAAGAAGATTACCCAATAGAAAGCGAACTAGGAAAAAATGATACCAAAAAAACTTGAGCTAACATAGGTTAATCTATAATCTAAGTAACGAGATTAAGATAAAATAAAATAGAAACAAATTAAGAAAATCACGAAACCTAATATCAAGAAACTCCAATCTTAAAAGATGAAACTAAAACAATAATTCTCAACCAATATAATATTCATAGATGAAATTAGAAGAAAAATATCAATTTTAGAGATTTGGAAAAGAAAATTCAACAATAAGATAACCAGTTTATTTGTTAAAATTAGTGAAAAATTGTATAGAAAATAAAATAAAAATAATAAAGCCACATATCTAATTGAATAAATACTAAAATGAGCTTAAAAAAACATGAGATAAAAAAAAAACCTAGATAAACCTTTTAAGCCTTTGTTAATATCTAAAACTCGTAACTTATGAAATTCTAGATCAAAGCTCAATCAAGAACTCAATTCTCAACCAATTTAACATTGAATGATGAAATAAACAAATCAATAAAAAAATTATTAAATTGAAAAAATTGTGATAAAAAATGAGGATCCAATTTGTAAGAAAAAAACTTAGGGGGGATGAAATTATAAATAAAAAATTTATTTAAGATTATCTCAAATTAAATAAATAACAATAAAAAAATAAGGACCAAATATATAATATGGAAAAAAAAATAAAAAGAGAGGAGATTGAAAAAAATCCATTTTTCTAAATTAATCAAAATAAAATAAATAGTAATTTAAAGAACACAAACCAAATTTAAAAGAATAATATATCGAAGAATTGCTTTGAATCTTTTAAGGGGTAGGTGTGCAAAATAAAAGAGAAAAGAAAATGAAAAAAAAGGTCATCAATATTAAAATAGAGGTTCATTGACTTCATGTGTTGTCTTATCATGAAAGGGACTTTGGAATTATTAAAGGTCGTTATGGAAGCTGATATTTTATCCCCGAATAACCCCGCATACGCCAACAAGTTTTTTAATAATATTAAATATTTATTGAAATATAGATATGCCTTTAAATCAATTTGATAGGAACAGAAAAACCATAGGAAATGAAAAAAAAAATCTTGAAAGAAAGTTTGGCAGATTGTTTTCAGTTGCATGAGAAGTTTTTTATTTTTATTTTTTTGTTAATATAATTATAATTGCAATTGCGATTCACAATTATAATGTAATATAATTATATCATTGTAATTGCAAGTGAATAAGAAACTTTTGAAAAAAATAACTATTATTGAAACAAAAAAGATGATGAAACTAAGATTCCATCCAATATAAAAAAAAAACTAAAAAAAGTAAAAAACTGATTTGTGACAACCTAAGTGAGCATGTTAAATATGCAAATCATGCAACTAGGATAAACCAACAACAACAAAAAATGATTAGACAACCACAATAAAAAAAATGATTAGTAAACCACAATAAAAATTTAAAGTCAAATTTTAAACAATTAAACGACAAGGATAGAATTAAAAAAATCAATTAAAAAAAAGAAAAACAGACAAGCCAACCAAACTCTCTGAATCATGTGAATGAGACAACCTAATATAAGGCAAACCGAGAAAAAAAATATGAAATTGAAGTCCAAAACAATCCAATATCAAAAACAAAACATGACAAATATAAAGTTTTTAAAACATAATCCCAAGAAATCTTGAGCTAATCTAGGATAACTCGCAATTTAAATGATGAGACTAAGATAAAATAAAATAGAAATAAGTTAAAGAAAATCAAGAAACTCAATATCAAGAAACTCCAATCTTGAAAGATGAAACTAAGAAAATAATTCTTAACCAATATAATGTTCAAGGATGAAATCATAATAAAAAAATATCAATTCTAGGAATTTGGCAAAGTAAATTCAACAAATAAAAAACAAGATAACAATATTTTTTTTTTAAATCAGTGAACAACTATATAGAATAAAATAAAAATAATAGAGTCAAATCTCTAATTTAATAAATATTGAAGATGACCTTGAAAAAACATGAACTTAAAAAAGAAGAACAAATAAATCTGGATTAACCTTTTAAACATGTGATAATATTTAAAACTCTCAACCTGTGAAATTCTAGATCCGTGCTCAATCAAAAAACATAATACTCGACAAATTTAATATTGAATGATGAAATGAGGATCAAAATAATAAGATCCAATTTGTAGGGGAAAAACTTAAGAATAATGAAATTATATATAAAAAATCAATTTAAAAGATTATCTCAAATTAAATAAATAGCAATCAAAAGAACAGAAGATGGGATTGAAAACGAATTCTAATTTTATAAATTACTCAAAATAAAATAAATAGTAATAAAAAAAAATTACGAACCAAATTTGAAAGAATAACATATTGAAGGACTGTTTTGAATATTTTAAGGGGTAGATGTGAAAATTGAGGAGAAAAAAAAAAGTCGTCGACATTTAAATAATAGTCCATTGATTCTACACGTTGCCTTATCATGAAGGGGACTTCAGGATTATTTAAATATTTATTGAAATGCAAAAATATCTTGAATCATTTTATATTTTAAAAAACACTGGAAATTAAAAATAAAATCCTGAAATAAAGTTTAGAGGATTGTGTTTTATTTATTATTTCTTGTTAATATAATTATAATTATAATTATAATTATGATTATATATTTGTAATTATAATTATGTAATTGTAATTATAATTATATTCCTGGTCAAAAAAGGTAGGCCCACTCCAAAGAGGGTCCAAAAACAAAAAGGACCAAGCTACTTTCTGTCTCCTCACGGCGATCTCTTGCCATGGCAAACAGCACACGGCTTCTCTACTCCTTAACTCACCGCCGGTTCTCACGTTCTTTCAGGTCATTCTTCTTCATCCCCACATCCTTAGCTCTTGTTACTTCTCTCTTCATTCTCTTTTACATTTTCACTACCTCCACTCTCTTCTTTTCCAATCATAAACCATCCATACTTCACCTAAACCAGCCACTATCCGGCTCATCATCTGTGCCTCAAATCAACATCTACAACAATACTCGAAACCCTTTTGTCCATGTTTCCAATGTCAGTCGCTTCAATGAGAATGACAGGGATGGAAGGGAAAGTCAACGGTCTTTGTGGCCTCAATCTGGCTCCTCTGATGGTAAGTCTACTTTGAATCAATGTTTTTGTTTTGAAATTGTTTGCTGCTTTGAGTTGTCTTTTGGGGCTGGAATTGTTTAGAATTACTATATTTGATTGTTGGAGAAGGGTATTCGAAGAAAAAATGTTTCAAGTTCAAAGCTTGTAGGCTCAAAGGATTGACTTGGTTGACGGAAGAGAATCATATGCATTAATCAAAGTCTTCCTGATTATAATTTTCAAGTGGAATAATTAGTTCTGCTAAAACATTGAGAGCTGGGATTTTTGTATCGAGATTTAGCTTTATGATTCTTATGATGTGAGATAATATTCCTAGTGCATTTATTGAGTGGAATCTAACAGAAATGGTTACCCTTTTTGGTCATAAAAGCAAAACTGATGGTGGGAGTTAATTTCTAGTATCAAGTTGTTTAAGCATGCAAAACTATGAGCAGACTTGAACACTAAGGGGATTCAGTATGATTCAGGCACCAGTATTTTTTCTTTTCAACTTGCACTTTGTTTTACATGATAATGTCACTAGTTGGACCTGCGTTTTTTCATAAACTCGGTAAATTAGAAGTTTGAAAGAATTTAGGAACCTAATTTGTAGATGGAGTTTCCAATTTGGTTTATCATTGCTTGGGCTCTTAAATTTAAAGGCTTTTCTGTGGTTTAGCCTCATTATTTATTATCTAGGAGGTCAAACAACTTGATATGGGTAAGTGGGAAGTTGAAGAATGTCGAGTTGATCTCTATGAAGTTTTGTTTGGTTTCTATTGTTCAGGTCTCTATGAGAATAACGAGGTGTTCCATGTTAAAGATATCTTTCCGGAAGACTATAAACAAATGAACAGGAGCTTTAAGATATATGTTTATCCTCACAGGCGAAATGACCCGTTTGCAAATGTACTTTTGCCGGTTGATTTTGAACCTGGGGGCAATTATGCCAGTGAAAGTTACTTTAAGAAGGTTCTTATGGGAAGTCATTTCATCACAAAAAATCCAGCAAAGGCAGACCTTTTCTTTCTTCCCTTTTCAATTTCAAGGTTGCGGCATGACCCTAGAATTGGTGTAGGAGGTATCCAAGATTTCATCAGAGATTACATCTTAAATATAAGTCGGAAGTACCCATTTTGGAATAGGACAGGTGGAGCTGATCATTTCTATGCTGCTTGTCATTCCATTGGACGATCAGCAATGGAGAAGTCGTGGGAAGTAAAATATAATGCCATTCAAGTGGTCTGCTCTTCAAGCTATTTCCTTTCTGGATACATTGCTCACAAAGATGCCTGCTTGCCACAAATTTGGCCTAGAAAAGGAGATCCTCCTAATCTTGCATTGTCAAAAAGGTGAAACAACATAAGCTTTCTTCTGGTGGCCTGATTCTGATTTAAAAAGTATGCATGGACTAGTTGTAGTTGTGAAATTGCCCTTTAGTTAGCAAAGCATGCAGGGAATTTGAATAGCAATTGCAAAAGTACATTGGTGCGATATAAATGCTAGGTTTCTTTCCCCAGATGTCACCTAAGTCAGATTGTGAAATGTGATTACAGGAAGAAACTTGCCTTCTTTGCTGGAGCAGTCAACTCCCCAGTCCGTGAAATGCTTCTTCATTCTTGGAGAAACGACTCTGAAATCTTTGCCCACTCTGGTCGGCTCAAAACACCTTATGCTGATGCGCTACTTGGAAGCAAATTCTGCCTCCATGTCAAAGGCTTTGAAGTAAACACAGCTCGTATTGCAGACTCACTATATTATGGTTGTGTGCCAGTTATCATTGCAAACCACTATGATCTTCCATTTGCTGACATTCTGAATTGGAAGAGCTTCTCAGTTGTTGTTTCCACTATAGATATTCCACTGCTTAAGAAAATTCTTAAAGGAATAAGTTCTGACCAATATCTGATGTTTCAAAAAAATGTACTAGAGGTGCGAAAACATTTCCAGTGGCATCACCCTCCAGTTGATTATGACGCGTTTTACATGGTGATGTATGAACTATGGCTTAGACGAACTTCTGTGAGGGTCCCATTGCCTGCTTCTATGAACCCTAATCATTGATTCAACATCTCTTTGACAGTGATTCAGCAGCTCCCATGGCATTGAGGTAATACATGTCCAATTTCTTTAATTGCTAGAGAAGCTTACAAGCTCAAGTGGGATATAATGAATTTGCATGATAGTAATCCTGTAATACAGCTTATGCAATCTCATTTGGAATGAAAGAAAAAATCGAAAGTTGATTTTCACAGGTTGATTCTGAATAATTTGGTCATATCATGTGCATGAGCTGAAATGCAGAAATATTCAACCAGGGAAAAAATCATATCCTTTAGCTATTGGGTTCTAGTTTTGGAATTAGAATGCAAACACTCACATGTAGGATTTTGAACCTCCTCTGATTGGCGCATGATCCTTCCGTTAAATTTCAAAATATGGCATTAAAAATCAACAAGGTGCTTGCAGTTCTCATTGTGAATTATGGAATGACACTTAGGAAAAGCCTCAAATCCATAAAAAAAAAAATCACTCCAAAAATAAATAAAAAAAAACTGTTTATTTGATCCCTTTTCAATCCTATAGATAGCATATTAAGAAAATGACTTGTGCTAGGATGCCTTTTGTCAAGATTACATGATTTGTGTAGGTTTTTCATGACTTCCTGCAAAATTCTTAGCATATTTCATAATGCATGAAAGAATCCCTTTTATCATACCGCATTTGCTCTTTCAAAATTCAACCTCCATTTTTTTTATAGCTGGTCAACTCCATGATCACAACATCAGCAACTTAACAGCTTAATTATTATCTGTTCAGGCCACAGCTTTATTCAGAATTGTAGAGGAGAAAAGAGGGATTGCAGGATGAAAGAAAGAATAGAAGAAGAATGTACAGAAAGACTATTTTGTTGATTGCTTGACAGTCAAGCTATAGATTGTTGCCATTATATACAATATATTCTTACATGATTGTTTGTAGAAAAAGAAAGTTGAATTCAAGGACTCAATTAAACACAGTTTATAGACTAAGGACTCAATTAAACACAGTTTATAGACTCCTGTAATATAATTTTTATCTTCACTTTGTTCACATGAAATGAATGTTTGTGTGTATTAAACAAAAGAATATCATCAAACCAGGAATTGAATGTTTGTATCAATACTTTTTTCTTGATGATGTTTTCACATGAATCCAATGGATACCAATACAAAAGGAAAAAAATATAGGTTTTGGATAAGTTATGGATACTACTCTACCATATTTGTTATAGTTTCAATTTTAATTTTTTAATATCAAATTGTTTAACATCAAGATAGTTTTATTTTGCTAAATTAAGCATCAATTGAAAATTCCTTTTACTCAAATAAAAGCAATGTGGAATGATCAAAATAAAAAAGAAATGTTATTTTTTTTTTCTAATCAAGCAAGTTATTCTAGTGTGTTAGCAAACAAAAGAGATTGAATATTTGTTTAAGCTGAAAATTCAAAAACAACAATATCAAATTAAAAAAAATAAAATTGAAGTATTAAAAAGAAAAGAAAAGGAAAGAAGAAGCAAACACCATTTGAACAATGTTTTGCCCCCATCACAGACTCCGTTTGTTTTTGTGGATGAAAAAGTTTTATAAGAAAATAATTTTTTATTTTGTTTTAAATTTGGTTTTAGTAATTTAAAATTATTTTAATATATTTTTAAATAAAAAAATTCTTTAAAAAACAATTATTTTCTAAATCACTATTTGATTATTGGAGGTGTTTGAAAATACGTGTGAGAAATACTTTTAAAAAAATTGAATTTAATATTTTTAAATTATTTTCATGTACTGATGTCAAAATAATTTAAAAAAAATATAAAAAAAATATAAATTTGATACATTTATAAATAAAAAATACTTTTAAAAATAAACTCAAATACAATTCCAAATATACAATTAATAACTTATGCTTTTGTTTTAAGAGAATAATAATTAATTATTATTTAATTACCTATGCTTTTGTTTTAAAAGAATAATAATTAATTATTATTATTATTTATTTGGTGATAGAGACAATGGAGACTTGGAGAGAGAAGGAAGGAAGTAGTCGTTTCCGAATCCGAATCCGAATCCAAATCCAAATCCTACTTACTGACTGTCTCTTTCATAACTTCCTGTTTTTTGTCTTCTGCCAACCCAAACAGGAACTCTTTTTCTTCTGCCAACACAAAAGTTTTTTTTCCATTTAGTTCCTCCGCTTCTAATCTTATATTCAATTCCTACATTACTTCATTCCCTTCCCGTACTAGAAAACCACACCTACACACTCTCACTACATAAAGACAACATCTTTTCCTTGTTTGGATTTGATTTATTCGGAATTGGTGCTGGAGGGGTTTGAAGAATTGCGGGATTCGGATTTTGACAGGAACTGGGCATGAATGAATGAACATGGCGTTCAAATCCAAGATAAAATGGATTGCACTGTTTGTCTTGATACTATCGATGGTGTCTCTAGTGATTCACCTTTTCATCACAAAGCTTTCGGGGCCTTATTCACTGCAATCCACTTTAATGCCTGCCATTGGATTTAACCTCACCCCTTCTATCTTTGGCATGCAGGTTTCAATTTTGCGGTCCTCATTGTTTTGTTTTTTTTAGCATTTGTGTGCTCTTTATATGTTTTTTCATCTGGGCTTTCGTGGTTTTGTAGGGTGATAGAGTTGTTAGAAATAAGGGGTCGTGGGGGCATGTGAAGTCCTTGGAGTCACTGCAGCCTTATGCCAACCCGAGAAGAAGTTATCCTGGTAATGGGTATTGCTGAACTTTTCTATGTCTGTTTCCTTATCCGTTTCTTTTATATCCTTTGAGGTTAAACTCTTTGAACTAGTTTTTTTATTGCTGGTGAGTGTCTTCTGGTTAGTAATTAGCTGCTGTGGAATCTTGAAATTTGAAATGGATTTGACCAGTTAAGTTTTGTAGGAGTGCATTCAAATGAACTGTGGATCGGTAAGTTGTTGAAGCTTTCTTTGAAAGTTTATGTAAATTTATAGCTTGTTTGAGGTAATATCAAGTTGGATACGGTGCCCCATTGAACATGCTTCTGAGGGAGTAATTGATATATCCTTCAGGGAATTTAGTAATCATTCCATTTGGTTGCGTTTCTACTTGTCATTTCCAATCGGATGATCTTGTATATTGCTGAAAGCGGTTGAGTCGGTGATGTTCTTTTTTTTTCTCCTCTTTTCCCCCCTTTATTTTTCCTTCTTATTTATTGATATATTTATTGGGAGGGAGTTGGGTCCTTTCTTGGTTTGTCTGAATTGAATGGTGCAAAAGGCATTTTTTTGTGCAACTCCAGTATTATTATTGTTGTTGTTGTTATCATCAATGCATGGTTGATGTGTTTAAAGTAAGTACATAGTTTTTATGGAAAGGAACTCTACTTTTGTAGTTTGATATTGATAATCTGATGGCACTTAAATGGGCTATACAATGTGCACCATTATGTTTATTTGCCTACTCTTACAGAAGGAATCCATGTCAAACCCTGTGAAAAATGAAGGTGGCTTGTTTGTTTCAGAGCAGATTGTAGAAAATGGGTTATATAATGCGCACCATTATGTTTATTTGCATGCTTTTACAGCAGAATCTATGTAAAAGCCTGTGAAAATGAAGGTGGCTTATTTGTTTCAGAGTAGATTGTGGAAAATGTTTGTGACTTTTTTATATTTTGGATGAAGGGAAACCCCAATCTGTTTTGTGATTAAGGTTAAAATTCCTGGTGCATTAAAAGCACTCCATTCACTTGTACTGGGGAAAGCTTGGACTTACTTTCATGGGCATGGATAGATAATTCTCAAGGAAGAGTTTGCTCATAATAAGTTTTGAATCATGACCTACCCTTATATGGGCACCTCTTGCCAATTAGTCAACCCTTTGTTGTTTTTTTGGAATTATGTGAACTTTACTTCCGTACAAGACTATATAAAAGCAATATGGTGAAATGGCAGAAAAGAGCATTCTAATTATTTTGATTTCTCATAAATTTTCTTCACCAAAGCTGCAAGCTTTCTTCCCATTTACTTTCATTTCATCAACGAGATACCTTTTTACTTGGTGCACTTTCTGTCTTGCTCATTATGTTATGATCTTTATGGGCTTCATTTGAGAATTTCTATGTTGATTTTTATTTTGCGTACATTTTTTATCTTGGGTTACAGTTCCAAATGAAAAGAACAACGGTTACATATATGCAAAAGTTTTTGGTGGATTTGAGAAGATAAGATCCTCGGTATGATTCATTTGATGTTATAAACTTATTTTAATTTTGATTTATAATGAGAGTTCATAACATTTCTGTTAATTTTCTAGATCTGTGATCTTGTCACCATATCCAGGCTTCTAAATGCTACTCTTGTCATTCCAGAGATTCAAGAAAGTCTTCAATCAAAAGGAATTAGGTAATTTACTTTTGCTAGTTTAATTGTTTGCCAAATAATTCCTTGCACTTGAGAAGCTTACAGATTTTGTTTTTTTCTTTCTAATTTCTGAATTTGGAACAGTTACAAATTCAAGAGTTTTTCATATCTATATGATGAAGAGCAGTTCATAGCATCACTTAAAAATGATGTAATCGTTGTGAACAGCCTGCCTGAGAATTTGAAGGCGGGCAGGAGAAGGAATGAGATCCATACTTATAAGCCCAAAAGTTCTGCTTCTCCAGATTTCTATGTTAATGAAATTTTGCCCAAGTTAAAGAAATCCAAGGTTATTGGACTAGTTCTTCATGATGGAGGATGCCTGCAAGTAGGTGAATATATTGCAATGTAGACCATAAAATGATTTATACTGTTGTGAAAATGCTCTTATCTTATAGCACCACCTTTCTACTCATAATTAATTGTCTCCTCTCATGTCATTTTTTTCTTCTAGGATATGACCTTAGCTTGGATGATAACTGTTAGTTATATTCTTGTGTTTTCTAAACATAGATAGGAGATGCTCATTTCAATTTTCTTTCTTTATTTATTTGCGAAGAATTAATGATTAATAAACAATTGTATGGAACCAGGAAACAAAATTAATCAGATGCCTAATGCAGCATCTTTTCTGAAGTGGAATTCTGAACTTTTACTTTTGAGATGTCAACTGCAATATTAACTAAAAAATCCAGTAGAAATTTGTGGCCCAAAGTGATAATTTTGTTGGTAAAAGAAATATGTAAGGGCATCGTTTTAAGTTCATAGCTACTTTGGTTCCCTTTAGTACTTTCAATTTGCAAAGTTTGGTATGCACAAGTATGCAATGGACTACTCAATTTGGGGCATGGAATTTGGATGAGCATTTATTTTTTATTCCTGATAATGCTTAGGGGCTGTTTGGGAGTGTAGTAACGGTTGCTTTTCATAATGTTTTTCATTTGGAAATGCATCAAAATAATATTTTCTAAAAAAAAAATTAAATTTATTTTTGACATTAGCACATCAAAACGATACAAAAACTTAAAAATAATAATTTTAAGCACAATTTTTTTTTAAAAATTGGTGAAAAGCAGGTTGCACCGCAACCCCAAACAACCCTTTAATCTCAGAAGGTAACTTTCTTTGCAGTCAATTCTTCCTCCGAGCATGTCTGAGTTTCAGAGGCTTAGATGCCGGGTTGCATTCCATGCTCTAAAATTTCGCCCAAAAATTCAGGTGCTTGGTCAGTTGATGGTTCAGAGGTATAGTTGATTACTTTCTTACCTTGCCTTTCCAATAAAATTGTAATGCCAATTACCATATTTCAGGATGTGCATAATCTTCATTAGTTTAGCACTCTCTGTAAGAATATGACGGACATTGCAATAATAAATTGCATGCAACTTCACAATATATGAAGCGTTTGTTTGCAGTTCTCAGCACTAAAAAATTTTCCACAGGTTACGGGCATCTGGTCAACCTTTCCTTGCATTTCATCCTGGTTTAGTGAGAAATACCTTGGCATATCATGGTTGTGCGGAATTATATCAGGCTAGTTGTTCAAACCTTTTCTCATCTATATCATTGTTGTGATCAAAGTTGCATCAATATGTTTAAGTTTGGTTTCATTTAATTTCAGTACTTGTGCTGCTGTTCAATTGGTCAGAAAATTCAGTTGTCGGAATTTTGATATTTGGCTGTCTTCTTTGTGATTTTCTACCTCAAACATAATTGAAGATAGATTATATAAATACCTTGTTAAATTCTCTAATTTTCCTAACCCCATCTTCTAAATCGGCACTTCCTCTAGGATGTTCACACTGAGCTTATACAGTACCGAAGGGCACAGATGATTAAGCAAGGGATTCTTAACAATGATCTAAGTGTAGACTCACATGTCCGAAGATCCAATGGATCATGCCCCCTCATGCCAGAAGAGGTAGACAGTTAAGGTGTAACTTTCAAGTCCAATCTACACAATGCATGCTTCTTTTATCTAAACTGGAGTTTTGTTTCTTGCACATTGCTTGGATTATGTTTGCCAAATCATTTGCAGATTTCATTTTAATTCTAGTCCTTAAACTTTCTTGCCTCATAGAAGGGATTTTTTGGTTTTGGATAGAAGAAAGTATCAATAGAAAAGGGAGGAAATGTCCAACAGCACTTTAGAGAACAAGACACTCTCAGCATTTTAGAGAACAAGACATCCTCAGCATTTTAGACATCCTCCAAACAGAGAATTAGAAAAAAAACAACAGAATTTCAATATGAAAGATAGTCTAGTCTCACCATAGTAGTCCCAAGCATTGCACTGCAAAGAAGCTAGAAGCTATCCTATTCCACAGCAATTGTCTTGAGATTGACCTGTCCTAATACTGTCGACCATTTCTCTCCATCCAAGCTTACCAAATAAGAACCATATCACCACAAGGTCTTATGTTCCTTCCTCCTTCCAAAACCCACCATAAACTATCTATCCTACATCTCTCCCATCACCATTGGGCAGCCCAAAGTTGACTGCCTCCTAGCATGGTAGCATATAACACAGATCTCCGGAGGAAGGCTTTTTTACGAGAGCTTTCCTAGCTAGCAGCAAATTATTAGTTTTCATCTTATCAAATGTTACTATCCCAGGAATGACACAACTTTGCGGGGCCCTTTTACTTTGAAACATTTTCAGATTGGTCTTCTCCTTAAAGAGATGGGCTATTCTACTGAAACAATGATATACGTGGCTGGGTCTGAAACTTTTGGTGGTCAACGCATTTTAATCCCTCTGCGTGCGAACTTCTCCAACACTATGGATCGCACTCAGGTGTGCACTAAGCAAGAATTGTCAGATTTGGTTGGTCCTGAAACACCTCTTCCATCGAATCCTTTCCAGCCACCACCTACCAAAAGTGAGGAACAATTAAAAGAAGAGTGGTACAGGGCAGGTCCTCGGCCTCATCCCCTTCCTCCACCTCCAGACAGACCCATCTATCAACATGAAAAAGAAGGTTGGTATGGTTGGATTGCTGATTCTGACACAGAACCAGACCCTTCATCTGTAGATCTGAGGAATCAAGCCCACAGGTTACTCTGGGATGCTCTTGATTATATTGTCTCAGTGGAAGCAGATGCATTCTTTCCTGGTTTCCATAATGATGGAAGTGGATGGCCAGACTTCTCAAGCTTGGTCATGGGACATCGGCTATACGAGAGTGCTTCTTCTAAAACATATCGGCCAGATAGGTATGATGGGAAAAAAGCTCTTATTATGAACTTCAAATTAATACAGCATAAAGGTACTGAATCATTCCATGGAAATTGATTGAAGTACTATATGTTCCAACGCAAAAAAATGGAAGCATAGTGTGGGGAAATCATGTTTAAACCATCAGACCTTACTAAATCCAATGGTTTGTGATTACATTGATTCATTTTCTCAGTATATATGCATCTCATAGTTGGGATTCCTCACTTCCACAACTTATACTCATTTGATTTTTAATGTTCTGTAAGGAGCAGCTGACTGTTCACCTTCAATTAAAACACTGCATAGTGCTATAAAGCATTTAAAACTTTTCATACACACACAGAAAGAGGGAAGGATTTTCCAGGAATGTAACAGATGTACTAGATTTCTGGGAAAGGTTATCAACCTGAATTTGCATCTTCACATGATAATATATATATAGTGATTAGTAATGGTAAACCCTGATGCTCTTCTAGAGAGTATCAGCTCTCAGTTGGCAGCACTTCCCAAATAATAATCATGTTATGCTGAGATAGCCAAGAGAAGTATTGTAGCATGCCAGGAAAAGTGTCTTGCGCTCTTTTATGATCTTTACATTGGTTTCTGCACTGTAGTTTTGTGTTTTTAAGCAAACAAATCATCTTGAATCCATCTCAATTTTCATGTAATCAAATATGTTGTACTGGTTTTATGTGTTTCCTTTTGATTTTTGCACACCTTGTACTTTTGTTCTGGTTTTGGTCAGTCTTGATATATCTTCTGGATGCTCACTTGTATATTATAAATTGAACAAATCATTCTGATGCTTTGTTGGTTCTTCTAACAGGAGGGTTCTTGCAGAACTTTTCAACATTATCCATGACAACTTGTACCACCATAACAATCATACTTGGAAACGTGTAGTAAGGGAACATCTAAACAAAAGCTTGAGTGAAGACGGACTAATCAGGCAATCCCTTCTGTCAAAACCAACCACATTCCTGTCTCACCCACTTCCTGAATGCTCTTGTAGAATTCCTTCTGCTGAAGTTCCAAAACAGGTAAAAAGTAATAATGGCAGATTCCTATATGGAGGAGAGGATGAGTGCCCAAGATGGATGCAGCTTAGTCAGGAAGATGATACTCTTTCAGAGTCAGCAGTAGTGGAAGAAGGTAGTGATGATAATAGCGAGTCAGAATATAAAAATGACGGTGTTGAACAGCAAGAATCTGACGACAGTAGAGGTAGAAGTAGTCTTACTCAAATACCCGTGGATAAGGATGATGAATGGGATCCTAATGACTAGAAGTGGATGTGCTGATGATGACTTCTGCTGGTACTCCACTTTTCAGCAATATCACCTGGGATGTAGAGTTTTGGGGATGGGAAATGAGTCCAAGGTCTTTTTTCACAGTTCCAGCTTGGTATTTTGAAGGAAATATTCAGATTTATTCTTTCCTAGTAGATTCAAGAAACCCTCATAGAAAAGAAAAGCATTTGTATACCCTCATACGACACTGTTTAGATTGATGGTAGTGAGCACGACAGATACCTTCAAGATCAGCTTATTGCAGTTTGTTGCCAAGAACAGAAACTCCCTGTCTTCTGAGAAACATGGAAGATGTTTCAGCACGGAGGAGCTTTGATTTGGGAATGATGGTGTTGGACAGTTTGCAGTTAGTTCCACTTGAAGATCTTTTTGGTTTCTGAAACATTAATTTGTTTTCCTTGTACTGAATTTCCTGTCAGAGTTGTAAAGTTGATTCGAACAGAAATCAATGACAATTGTTTTTCCTTTTTTGGGTCATAGCTCTAACAATTCCATCACCCATTGGATGTTAACAAATCAAATCACATCTGCCGATGTTATTGTGCCATCTTCGTTCAAGCTCAATGGCCCACCTGCCCAGATAATGTTGACAAACTCGAAGCGTCTTGGCAAATGCAGTGGGGCTAAGCAAAGTTGGTTGCAGAATACAAGAGTTGGCAGGTATTATTCAGGGATTGTTATGGCCAGAACGTTTCGTGCTATTAAAAAAACTGAGACAAAACAACGTCGTTTTCATCTCGGTTTTAATTCCGGCCTGTTCTGGAAATACCGGTCAAATTCTGGCCGAAACGTCTCGGTACCGTTTCGGGTGTGCCGTTCCGGCCTTAAAATCCTTCTTATTTTGATTAATTTGTGATTGTGTTTCTAATTTTGAGATTATGTTTATTTGACTTTGGGTTTATATTGTATAATTTAAAGTTAATTTATCTTGAATTTTAATTATGTTTGTTAAATTAATATTTTAATTTTTTTCATATATATATATATATATATATATATATAATTAATTAATTAATTATATATAAATAGTACAATTCCGAAACGGCACGCCGAAATACTCCGAAATCAAAACGTTTCGTATCAATAGAAAAATCGGAACAGTATTGACAACTTGATATTATTACAATGTAAATGTGGTCCGTACTTCTTGAATCATGGAGGGGAGGAACTAGGAACCACCTTAAATCAATCATGGGATGAATGACACACTCAAATTCCGCAGTTTCAGAAATATTTTCAGTACAAAGGAATCGGGAATGACCAGGACGCATGGCTAATCTCCTCGATTTGGGTATCATATATTCTGACATGTACCTAACTACCTATAATATTAACAAATGTTGTTAATTTCGTTGTACTGAAAATTAATTTAGTTTATCAAAAAAAAAAATTGTTAATTTTGTTTTTTTATGGTTGAAATGTTTCATACCAGTTAAAAAAAAACGAGATAACACAGCATAGATTTTATCTCGTTTAAAATTTCAACCCATTCCGAAAATTCGTTCAAATTTCAGCCGGAATGTTCCGGTTTTGTTCCGTCATTCTATTTCAGTCAAATAGAGTTTTTTTAAATAATAAATAATTTTACAATATCAATTATATCTTTTAATCCCATTATCAGATTAAGATGAAATTTTACGAGGAATCTCTTGATATATTTATATATATTATGTTAAAATTTCAAATCAATAAAAAATATAATGACCTTGCAAATTTAATAGACGTTCTCATAATATTATACATGTTCATAATTTTATTCAGAAAAATAATTTTATAGTATCTTTTTCTAGATTAAATTGCACAATTCTAAATAATTTTATTTACATTTGAACTAATTTTTTTTTTATTAATACACAGACATAAACAATTCAACCCCAAAATAATGTCACGGGAATTGATAAATGTAATAAGTAGATAATTAACTGTAAATAAGTAGTGTTTGAGTTGAACACTTATTCTTTCAATCTTAGCCCGAAAGTATAGGAAAATCATGTAAATCTATTTACATTCTATTTAATGGAGAAGACACCCAAGAGGGGTGATCATTCAGTTCCTAAATATTCCTAAATATTGACATGGTATCAGAGCCCGAAATACTTACCTGTGAGAGTTCGTGTGTATAAACACAATTTTTTTTGTGTCTGCTGTTGCTCTATTTTTTGAGCTCCCTGGGAATTTTTTTTGGGTTGTGGTTGTCTTCGATTTTCTTTGGATTCTTGTGGTGAAGATCGGAGACTCTTGGGTGTGAATTCACAGGGTGTGGGCTCTTTGGGTTTCTTGTGTATCATTGTGGCTAGGGCTCTTTTGTGGTGGCCATCGGAGACGTGGGTGTTGGTGTGCTCTTCTTACAAGCACATCGGCGCTCTCTGTGGTGAAAGTTCTGTGGAGGTTGGAGAGGTGGTTGGCATCGACGCCGACGACTGGTTTTCTCTCCCGCGCGCAATCGTTGAAGGAGAAGCATTCAACGACAGCGTTTTTTTGGTGATTTTTACGAGCCGAATACATCTGCTTGTGTGGGCTGTTTTGATCTGTTCAAATTCAATCTGTGACCGTGGGCTTTGAGTGTTTGGGCTTTGTTTGTGGGCTCTCTCCTCTTCTTTTTAGTGGTAGTTTGTGGGCTGCTTTGAGGTATTTGTTATACAGGGCTGCTGAGGTTTGTGGCTGAGTGAGGGCTGCGAGTGCAGGGGCTGCTTTGCTCTTTCAGGTTGGGCTTTAATTTTGGGCTTAATTTTCCTTATTAAAGTGCTGGGCCAAGAGTAATTTTAAGGCAATTTTTGGGCTTTATTAGTTGGGCTTGTTTAATTAATTAACTTAATATTTGGATTATTGGGGCTGTTATTTTCTGAGAAGTTGCATCATGGAAAATAATATTATTCGTTTTACTGGAAAGAATTTTTCGACATGGGAATTCCAGTTTAAAATGTTTTTGAAAGGGAAAAGAATTATTTGATCCTATTGATAATTCAACTAAAATTCCCACTAGATGAAAATGAATTGGCTAAATGGGAGGTCCGAGGATGCTAAGGTGATTTCTTGGCTATTGGGAACTATTGAGCCTCATCTTATTACTAATCTTCGGTGTTTCTCTACGGCTAAGGATATGTGGGGATATTTACACCGCATTTATCATCAAGATAACAGTGCTCGGAAATTCCAATTAGAGATGGAAATTAGCACTTACAGTCAGAGTAACTTAACCATTGAACAATTTTATTCTGGTTTTATTAATATCTGGAGCGAGTATTACGCTATTGTTCATACTAAGGTTCCTACTACGGCTCTCGCGGCTCTTCAAGCGGTTCATGCTTTGAGAGTCAACGCGATCAATTTTTGATGAAGCTTCGTCACGAATTTGAACATGTTAGAGCTGGTTTATTGAACCGTGATCCGGTTCCTTCCTTGGATATCTGTTTGGGGGGATTTATTGCGTGAGGAGCAACGATTATCCACTAATATGGGTATGGCCTCTCAAAGGTTTTTTTACGAGCTCGTTAATGTAGCCTATGCAGCGCAAGGAAGAGGACCGCCCGGGGTTGAAATGTTACAGGCTGCAACGAGCTTGGTCACATTGCTCGCATAGCTGTAAAAAGAAAATTTGCAACTATTGTAAGAAACCAGGGCCATTTCGTTAAAGGCGCCGGATGCGACCTCAGAATCGACAATCTCAAGCTTTTCAAGCTTACGTCCAGCCATCACCTTCTGCTCCTCCCACTTTGTAAGCTCCGATTCATACGTTCTCACACCTGCTATGGTTCAACGGATGATTGTCTCAGCTTTACGGCCTTAGGCCTACAAGGTAAAATCCCTACCTCCACACCTTGGCTTGTTGATTCGGTTTGCTTCTAATCATATGGTGGTAATGAGACGGATCGCATGATGTTCATGAGTATGACGGCACGCAATCTATTCAGATTGCTAATGGCGATACACTTCCTATTACTGCTTTGTTGGTGATTTGGGTCCTTCTTTTTAAAGATGTTTTTGTCTCTCTGAATTATCTACTAGCTTGATTTACGTTGGACAATTGGTGGATGATAAGCTGTGATGTTCATTTTTCCCATGGTGGTTGTATTGTGCGAGGATCGGGTGTCGGGAATGGTGATCGCGAAGGGGGCCTAAAGTGGGACGTCTTTTTCCGCTATATTTTTCTATACCTAATGTTGTTTCTTTTTGCTTGTATGGCTACTGCCAATAACAATGAAGTATGGCATAAGAAATTGGGACATCCTAATTTTGGTGTTTTAACTCATCTTTTGAAACATGGTTTTTTGGGCAATAATAATAATTCCTCCTCATCCTTTGATTGTGCTACTTGTCGTCTTGGTAAAAGTAAAACCTTACCTTTTCACGTGCATGGTAGTCGTGCTTCCGCCTCTTTTGAAATTGTGCATACTGATGTTTGGGGGCCAAGTCCTATTACTTCTCATGGACGAGTATCGTTATTTTGTGACATTCATTGATGATTACGGTCGATTTACATGGATCTATTTTCTTCGCTCTAAAGGCGACGTGTTCTCTGTTTTTCAAAGATTTGTGGCACTTGTTGAGACACAATTTAGTACTTCTATCAAAATCTTACGCTCCGACTCGGGGGGGAATATATGTCACATGCCTTTCAAAATTATCTTCGGCAAAAGGGATAATTTCTCAACGCTCTTGTCCTTACACTCCTCAACAAAATGGAGTCGTGGGCGTAAGAATCGTCATCTCTTAGATGTTGTTCGTACTTTGCTAATTGAGTCATCTGTACCTACCAAATTCTGGGTAGAAGCATTATCTACAGCTGTTTATTTGATCAATCGCTTACCTACGGTCACTCTAAATTATGATTCTCCATATCTTTGTTTATTTGGTATACCTCCTGAGTATAAATCACTTCATACTTTTGGGTGTGTTTGTTTTGTCCATCTGCCACCTACTGAACGTCACAAGCTTGTTGCCCAGTCTGTCACATGTGCTTTCATGGGATATAGCCCTACTCAGAAAGGATTTATATGTTATGATGCTCATGCAAATAAATTTCGAATCTCCCGGAATGTAGTCTTCTTTGAAAATCAATATTTCTTTCAATCTCATGTTATTTCTGATTCCCCTACTGCCCCTACTGCTTCTCTTCCTCCTTTTGATGATGTCCCTCTTTCTACTAAGCGATTTAAACCAGGTATAGTGTATCAAAGACGTCCTCCTCCAGTGCCCCTTCCGGACACCACTTCGTCACTTGATTCTACACTACCGGCACTACGACGGTCCACTCGGGTTATACACCCGCCAGATAGGTATGGCTTTTCTCATACCTCGTTTACTGCCACTCTCGATACTATTTCTGTTCCTCACTCTTATACTCAGGCAGCAACTCAGGCTTGCTGGCAGCAGGCCATGCAAGAGGAAATTCAAGCTCTTCAAGAAAATCACACTTGGGATCTTATGACTTGTCCACCTGGAGTCAAACCTATTGGTTGTAAGTGGGTTTACTCGGTTAAGTTTTAGATACGATGGCTCCCTAGACCGGTATAAGGCCCGTCTCGTGGCTCTTGGGAATCGGCAGGGGAATATGGTATTGATTATGAAGAGACATTTGCACCGATAGCTAAAATGACTATTGTACGGACTATATTGGCACTTGCTACGTCACGGGAGTGGTCTCTTAGACAAATGGATGTGAAAAATGCGTTCCTACATGGGGGATCCGAAGGAAGAAATTTATATGTCTCCACCTCCGGGCATGTTTAAAAACACCTTCCTCAGAGGTTTGTCGGCTACGCAGATCCTTATATGGTGCAGAAACGAGGCTCACGCGGGCATGGTTTGATAAATTTCGCTCTACTTTGCTTGATTTTCACTTTATTCAAAGTCGGTTTGATTCCTCTTTGTTTCTTCGCAAGACATCTGCGGGAATTGTATTGCTCCTAGTCTATGTTGATGATATTGTGATTCTTGGATCGAGATCTTGAGTTACTTAAACACACTGCAAAAACATCTCCAAGACTCTTTTCACATGAAAGACCTTGGCAATTTGCGGTATTTTCTTGGCCTTGAGTTTCAAACTACTCGAGACCGGTACATTGTTACATCGGCACAAGTACACGAGAGGAGGTCATTTCACTAGCGGGTCTCCAAATGGGTAACTCTGTTCTTACTCCATTGGAGGTCAATGTTAAACTTTGTCGGGAGGAAGGCGAGCTTACGTCGGATCCATCCTTGTATCGGCAACTAGTTGGAAGTTTAAATTACTTGGCGATTACTCGTCACGATATTTCCTTTGCGGTGCGGCGGGTTAGTCAATTTATGCGAGGCCCCTCGTCATCTTCACCTCGGCTGCTGTTCGCCGTATTATACGTTATACGAAGGGTACCTCTTCACGAGGATTGTTCTTTCCTAAGGAATCTTCCTTACGGTTGGAAGGTTATAGTGACGCCCGATTGGGGCTGGTTGTGCGGATACACGTCGATGCATTACCGGATGGTGTATGTTTACGGGCAATGCACTCATTTCTTGGAAGAGTAAGAAGCAAGATAGAATTTCCAAATCCTCCACGGAATCCGAATATCGTGCTATGTCTTCCACTTTGCTACGAAATTACATGGCTCAGTGGATTATTAGGGAACTTGGTTTTCCTCGGCTTCAACCCACTTCTCTTCATGCTGATAATACCGGTGCGATTCGATTGCTACTAATCACGTCTTTCATGAGCGTACAAAACATATTGAGGTTGATTGTCACTCTATTCGTGAATCTGTTCACCGCCATGAAATTACACTTCCTCACATTTCTACCGAACACCAAGCTGCGGATATTTTCACTAAAGCTCTCTCTCGGCATCGGCATAAATTCTTAGTTGACAAATTGATGCTTCTTGATCGACCGACATCAATTTGAGGGGGGATGTCACGGGAATTGATAATGTAATAAGTAGATAATTAGCGTAAATAAGTAGTGTTTGAGTTGAACACTTATTCTTTCA
>CM055345.1:4545200-4663998 GCA_029228605.1 Salix koriyanagi
CTAAATATTCCTAAATATTGACAAATAACACGTCAAAACGCTTCGAGACCAAAACATTCCATTCCAATTGAAAAAACAAAACACCAACCAAATCAGAATTGACATCATCATCACTCTATAATTAATTTTTGAAATGCTTTCACAATGTGGATCGTTTTGCAGGAATAAATAAAACATAAAAATAACTTCCAAATTGTAAAACCAATTCAGGCATCAACCGGAAGGACACTTGGGAGTTTTTTTAAGCTCCATTTCTTTTATATCAAAAGAATATAATAATAAAAATACATGGTCATAGAAGCGGCACACTCAAACAAATTCATCAAGGAAAATGGACAGACAAGTTGAGGTTCCTAACATGGATTTCAAATATAAATTGACAAATTGCCGGAGGGTTACAAAGGTCAATTCTCACAAACTCAATACATTTGTACATTATACAAGACCACAAAGAGGCTAGGCACCCTTGTTGTTATTCCATGGCTTAATCACAGCCACAACGATGATGGCAACAATGATAAGAAGGATTATAATGGCAATGCACATCCATTTCCTGGAGTTCCTCTGCAACTTCTTTGCCTTTTGGAGGGCAACATTCCCTGACTGGACATGATCTACTGCATTTGAGACCTGGTATTGTATAAGGCTGTTAAATCACAGGGTTCGAGCATTCTAAGACCATCAATCTACCGCTAAATTAACTATTATTTATAAGCCCTGATTCATCCTTTCTCATCCATGGCAAAAACATGCAACAGGAATGAACTTGTTAACTGTGAATTATTTTCCGGGAAGTGATTATTAGAATTAATTTTATCAAGAAAAGAAGATACCTGTGATTCTATGTTGTCAAGCATGTCCCCTTGTGCATCCACCAAGACTGCCATATCCAGAAAAATCTGCATAGCAAGTGAATAGAGAAAAAAAAAATCCTTGATGTTCACTCTCTCAACATAAGAGATTGTTTTTTTTTATCTTGTTGGGTGGTGCACATGAACAGATGCTGCTGCCCCGAAAAACAGACTCGCTTCTTGTTCTATAACCTCAATTCCTCATGTTTTTTACTAAACATTCCAATGACAGGAGTTCTATATGAAGGTTAAGAAAAAGGACTCATCAGTGATCAGATACTTGTCTGATCTTAATCTGACAATAGGCGGTCAAATGCTAATCACAGATCCTTAAATTGAACAAATAACCATAATTTCAGAAATAAAAGAAATTAATTTTCCATAGAAAGCTCCTGCATCATCATCTCATCACATCTAAACAAAGATCACATTAAAAAACTACTTGACTATGCTCAAGCTTTGCCCGGAAAAACCCTCAATATCAATCACCATGCCCAAGGTGAAAGTTAACTCAAATAAATCAGTGTTAAAAGTAGAACAGTAAAGTTAAGTCCAGACCATTTTCCAGTTTGAGACAATTAAAGCTAAAGTGACATCAAAAAAATTTTTTAAGTCAGCTGTGGTTGCATACTTTTCTGCTTTAATCAAAAGAAAATGTATAATTGTAAGAAGAGTAATTAGTTTAATGCACGGGGAAAATACCAGTTTGGTGCCAAAAGGGAAAAAAAAGTAAATTGTAGTAGTATCAAGGCACCTGTTGTAAGTCCAGAAGTTTCCTCTCCAGATCTCTGACAGCATCATGACGCTCTTGAATTTCTGCCAAAGTATCCGTTATCTGCAAACAAAAAAGCACAAAAGTGAAATCAGGAATGACCCTTTATGATGAATCACTATTTAGGCAAATGATGAGCCAAGTGGCAAAGTATTAACCAAGAGCATCCAAAAAGCCTCCACCGATTTTCATGGAGAAGAAAAAAAAGGAAAAATTGGAGAGAAAGAATTAAGACACAAAGCAGTGCTGATGATGGGAAGAATGAGCAAATCATATACATGAACTCCTAAGAAACAATATTATAAGAAAAAAAACTGCAACAAAAACATTCTACATATTTTTCCTCTTTTAAAATCTTCCCTTGGGGACATGCCAGCAGTTGAGACTTGGGATATCAATTTGAAGGTCTCAAGCTTGAAGTCTAGGAGGATCGGGTGGAAATTTAGGAATTGGAGAAAGAGTAAAGACTAAACTCTTGTTGTGTAGTTCAAAAAAGTTGGGCTGGCCTCATATAGAAAAAATTAAGAAAAAAAGATAGAAAAAGAAAAGAGCAAGATGAGTAACAAAATATCAACAGACCTGGCCTCGCCCTTGTTCCTGAATTGCTTTCTGAAATATTTGTTCACTGTCTCCAGTCTCAATCAATTTGTCAATTGTCTGTACATTTCGGAATAACAAAATGAGATTATAGAACTATGAATTAGGTTTCAGTTTTTCAAGTAAAATAAGTTTCACCTCTTCATCTGCTCTAGTTCCCGTCACTGAAAATTGCATAAATCAAGATATATAAAGATTAGCATTGTATCATGGAAGATAGGCCATCAGGTTATTGGCATAACAGCACTCAATTAAAAATAAGAGAGTGGCCTGAACCTGTAAAAACACGCCTCTCAACAACCTCCCGATACTCTTGATGGATGTTTTCCCTGAGAGTCTATTAAAATTCACAGAGATGTCATAAGATAACTGTCACAAAATAGGCAAAGAAGTGCAAGATCCTATATGCTTGTTTATGTTTCTTTACCTACCTGAAACTCAGCCATCTTGTCTTTCAACTTCTTTTTCAAGGCGCTGCCATAAAATCATAACACCAAATCAGATACGGCAAAAATCTGGATAATTCTTCGAAAAGATCTACAAACTCCCACAAGGCTTTAATATAAATTTGAAATAGAAAAGGTCAGAATAAATGTGTAACTCAGACAGGGCAATATATAATAACTAAATTTTAATTGACTGCAACTCTAGCATGCCATAAGGAATAACTTGTTTCCTTTCAATTAGTCTTTCTAATTTGTTTACAGAAGTTAAAGGTAAAAATAGAGATAACCACTCTTCTAATGATGATTTTGGCCTGGCTCTTATCTAAACTGTTTAATTTGCACCAACTCTACAATGGATCTTTTGAAAAATGATGATGGGTCAACTATACAGATGTCAAGTATATGCTATATTGAATGAAGAGAATGTCTTTAGAGGTGATACTTAACGCACATATTAGCTTAGATGTGATTTTCCTTAATTAAGTGTAAAACATTGGTATGAGGAACAGAGAGGCCTTTAGTTTAAAGGTTCTATGTATAGACATAATTTCTAGGGACACTTACATGTTTTTACAAAAAAATTAATCGCAGACAACAATTTGAAAAAACAAACCCACAATCTTAGCACCTATTTATACAAGAGTAACATGCATACTGTGCATTCTCCCACAAAAAGGTCAAAAGGGACAGCTAACAAAAACAGACAGAAGTAAATATTGTCATTTTAATTAGGACTCCTTTCATTTCAAACTGCAGATTTAGACCCATAACCTTCATCATATCCTGACTTTACATCCATTATTGTTGTGAATCCGCATGCATTATTATTGTGAATCAGCATGTGTTCTTTACTCCATCAAAAAGATTCATTGTCTGACGCGTTAAAGAAGAGTAAGCCACCAGATCAATCAGCCATAACTAATATATCTTTACTTATGATTGGAAAGAGAAAAGGTTTTCTAAACAGAGTTGAAATGTTAATTACATAGTAGTTGAGGTTCTTGATCGGTCTACACCTGTTCCTTTACCACATCCCGGCTTCTGCCTATTAGAAAAATTCTGGACAACATCAAGCAGATATTGTTAAAATGTTGTCAAATGGGGGGGTGGGAAGGAGAAGGAGTTGGTCTACCTCTTTGTCAAGTTCCTCGAGTTTTGACTTTATTGAACGAGCAATTTTTCCAACTTCGTCAACATCTTTCTCCATTCGTTGTTTGATTCCTGCAGACAAAAACCAAAACAATTATCAACTTAGAGGTTCATAAATCATAAAATCTAGAAAAATACTACATTCAATGAGTATGGAAAATGAAATTTAATCGGAGAGGGGTTGGAAAGGAGAAAGAAATCAGAAGTCAGAGTAGCAAACATAGATTCACAAAACAAGTTATGTGTTTTACAAATTCTTTTTGCAGTCATAAGTCATTAAATGCCTGTGGAAGGCTGATTGCAGCACACAAATTGAAGCTACCTGGTTCAACAAATCCATCATCTGGCCCACCCCCCATCCGAACTTGTAATTTCATTTTTCAATAAAATACATTAATTTTTGTCTCATGGTTCATGAAGGATATTTAAGGTTTATGAATTGATTTGAATTTGACTCTATTTTACGGTTTTATGATTTATGGATGGAGTTGTGGTTTATTTTTAAGCTTAAATCTTATTTTTCCATATTGATTTTAAGAAAATCAGTCAGGTACCCAGTAGAGAAAGTCCTCACCCGCTGTGGAGGCCGATGATAGATTTAAATATTCCAGGCCCGCACCAGTTGGAGCAAAATCCAACTCCAATCTGACCATTGTCATCCCTATCCATCTAATCTGATACTGCTGATTGATTTTCCCAATCATGCACATCGCTCAATTTATCCAACCATTTGGAATAAAGAATGAGAGCATGCAATCAGCCTAAAAGTTGGGAAAATAAGCCATGTGTCTCTCTTGTTTATCTTTTGCTTTAACCAACTTCACTCATTCTTTTTCTCCAATATAATTGTTATTTGAATTTACAAACCTAAGCACAAAGAGAAGCATCTTTATATTTTTTTACATACATACATATACAAATATGTATTAAAAGTAAAATTGAAAAATATCAACCAAAATTAAATTTCTGATCACCTTTCATGGCAGGAGCCTTGGTCACAGCCTTTGACTCCTCATGTGCATCCTGCATACAAGATTTGCAAGAAATGGAAACCAAAAACACAGCTTAACTGATTTTCCCACCATCAAAGACATTAACTGCACCAAGCAACACTTTCTTATTGTCTGTGTTAAACATATGTTTGGTGTTGCTTAGCACAAATTAAGAAAGGTGTTGTCAGAGCACCACCAAGTCTATACATATAAGCAACAAGACTGGGAAAAGGGAGGCCTTATAACATAGTTCAACAGCAATAAATTTTCCAAGCACGCAAATCTGAGTTTCTGAAATGCTACAATTATCACCTAGTCTAAGCCATACATACTAGATATAATGAAGGGGACTCCTCCATAAACCCCCAATCCATCCTCTGATAAACAAAATGAAAAAAAAGACTTCAATGAATCACATGCCATGGAACCATATATGGAATACTGTTCCAGAGATAACGACTGCAAGCATGCCAAACCAGAGGATGCCAAAACAAAGATATTAACCTTATTTAAGTTGAAAATATTAAATTCCTGAAGAATTTAACAATTCCTTGATCACAAAACTTTGAAAAAAATTTGGATCTAGAGTAGGTGGGATTTCTGATTGCTATTCTACAAAAAGGCATGACATCACAAATTTACCTGTTGACTAAAAATTGGCACATCTTTAAGAGGAAAAATTTCTCCTTAAGGAGATTGGGCATAAACAGCATAAACCTCAAGTTTAGGTGGTCTATTTGAAATAAGTGATTTTCAACCTTTTCTCAACCTAAATGGATTATTAAACAGTTATGAGGCTGTCTATCACAGTTATGAGGCTGTCTATCTTTATTCTACTTTCTATGTTTTCTTTGCAAGTTAATTAAGAACCTGCAGAATGTGGCTCATACCTGGAGCTTTTTGAGCAGCTTGTCCAGCTTCTCATTCTGTTTCTCAATCTCTTGAACCTGGGAAACAGAAGATGAGGTTATGGCATCAACTAGGAAACAAGATGGAAACAAGATGGAAACAACAAAATTATAGGATTTGAATGGCAACAATAGTATCGAAAGGAAAATGACAAGGCATGTAAAGAACAACAGAAAAGAAAGGGAAAAACCTTTTTAAAGAAATTCTCCAAGCCCAAGTCTGCAGAATTCATTCCCATCTCAATATCCCCGCCTCTAGAACCCTGATCCCGAGGGATCTCAAAGGAATCCTGCAATTTTTAATCAAGCCATACAATTAAAATGCAACTCAGCTCAACCCAGCCATAAATAATTCTAACAATTAAATTTTACTTGCACAAAAACATTATAGCCAATTGGTAGTTTGCTACAGTTACTGACAAGAACGACTGATTTCTTTTGTTCAAAGCAATTGATTTCGGCTTCTCAAGGATGTAACATATAGCATCTCAAAGCCTAGAGCTTTAAGAGTCTCATTTGACAATATAAGTCATTACATAACTAGATTCGAAGAAAAAACTTCGATTATATGTCAGTTAAAATAGCGAATCGGTCGTGTAATGCTACATTTACTGACTTTAAAATTTTTCATCTTCTGGGGTCCCTCAAAAAAATAGATCCCGTGATTTTCTAATTTTGAATTTCCTTCATATTCCTCTTTCTCACCATCCAAACATCGAAAGAGAAAAAATTCCCAACTTTTTAAACGGCAAAAGGAACCCATAATTGAATCCTCAGTTTCCCAAACAGATCCAAGGAAATGAATGAAGATAAAAACAATAAAAACAAATTAAAATAGCTGTCGCCATCAAAACAAGGTTAGATCAAGACAAAAACAACATCAACATCTATACAAACTCAAAAGAGAGAGAGAGACAGTGAGCATATGTTTACCGACAAAAGGTCATTCATTGTTGAAGAAACAGCAGCTGAAGAAAAGAAACCTCCTTATTGTTATTGTTTTTGTTTTTCTTTAAAAACAAACAACAATTGTTTGTTAATTAAGACCGGGTTTTTGTTTTAACTTTCAACAGAGAAAACAAAACGGGGGAACCCCAGGTCTCAATTAAGGGATGGAGGAGGAGGAGGAGGAGGAGTTTTTCTTTTCTCTCTTCTTCTGTGGGAAGGAAAATAGATTTCCTCTTTTCCGTGTTGAAATTATTGTCAGAGACAGAGAGAAATAGTTGTCAGCATTTTTTTATTTTTATTATTTAGTTTTAAGTTAATATATGGATGTTAATACTCTTTTATAATTAAATATGATTTTAGATGGGTTAATCAAAGCTGCCATATAACGTGGCTATAAATTAATGATATTTGACAATTATTTTTTAAAATATTCTTTTTCATTTTTTAAAAATATTTATATATATATATATATATATATTTAAATTTATATAAAAAAAAATCATAATTAAATTAAAAAAAAAAACATTTCAATTATGTTCCTAAATTATCATAAAAAAGTAATGATTACAAATTATACAATATATATATGTATGCATGTTTAAGTCAAGACTCAATTTAGTAGTTAAGTTAATTAATTTTTTATCTTTTTAATAAATAAAAAAGTATTAAACATTAACAATATTATTATATTATTATGAAGTTTCAATAAATTAAAATAAAATTTTTTATAAATATTATATTGCCAGAACATAAAAAATCAAGTTTCAATTGTTATAAATACAAATATCAAATTGTGGAAAATATATTATAAATATTTTGTTTAGACTATTTAAAGTCTTAGACATGTCTATTATTTAGATTATTTGGAGTTTTGGTTCAATTCATGTTTCATAATTTTTTTAAAATTATTTTTTTAATATTTTTATATTATTTTGATGTGCTAATAGTAAAATAAAAAAAATATTTTAATATATTTTCAAACCAAAATTATTTTAAAAGGCAATTATTATCATATCCCTCAAACACTCTCTTAATATATAAATAACTAGACGAAAGACCCTTTTTATTATGAAATTTCAATAAATTAAAAATAAAGTCTATCGATACATGTTTTTATGTCAAAACAATCAAGGTTGATTGTCATAAGCATAAATATCAAATTGTGGAAAAGATATTTATAATTTGTCTAGACTATCCAAAGTCTTAATATGTATACTTAGAGGTTGTTTGGATTTGCAATGTGACCTCGCATTTCATGATTTTTTGAGTTTTTTAAACATAATTTTATATTTTTAGACTGTTTTAATGTGATCATATCAAAAATAATTTCTAAAAACAGAAATGATGAAGTGAAAAATAATATTTTGATGTATTTTGTTCGAAACAAAAATTACTATGGAAAATAATTTTTTACCACATACTCAAACAAACCCTTAACTTTAATTGAATCACATATACCAATTAAAAATCAAATAAAATTGATATTATGCAAAATGAAAAGCACTATATGAATAGGAAAAAAACTCATATTGAACTCATGTGATATATCATTTTATTCATATAACTCCATTTAAGCACAAGGAAATATTGAGTTGTGGGTATGTTTGAGTATTTTGTTTTTCCATGTTTGTGGCTTGTAAATCTGAGTGAGAACCTAGAAGGTGTTATTGTTATTATTATTTTCTTTTTTATAAGTATTGATCTTAGTACCCACGTTTTGTCTCGGGGCTAAATTGTTTTTTTTGTATAAAAATTGATGTTAAAGTTTTGAATTGGGTAAAAATTAACATAAAAAATTATTCATGACAAACTTTTAACCATACTGATTAGAGTTGAGCTAACTCGGAATATTTTGCCAATCATGCGACCTAGATCATGTGATTGGAATAACCCTATATAAATATAAAGAAAATTATAAAGTTTTTTTCTAAAAAAAATCATGTTACCTATCCAAACTCATGACCAAGTCATTTGACTCAAAGCACTCAATCTAGAAAAACCATAAAGTTCAATTCCAAATTCATCATATATTGAAAGATGAAATTCAAAAAAATAGTAATGAAAGTGATTTACAAAATAGCAATTAAAAAACTAGTGATCAAAAATAAAATAGAAAATAAATTTTATATTTAATTGAAGGGTGAATTTGTTTTTAAAAAAAATCAATTTAGTAAAAGAAAAGAATGAGGCTCAAAATTAACTTAAAAAACAAATAACAATATTGTAATTAAAGGGTGAATTGACAGAATAATAACTTTTATAAAATGAAAAAATAAAAATAAAAACAAAACAGTAAGGATCTTATTGGAAAACATATTACCATCATTTTGAATTGAAGGAAGAAATTGAAAACCAATAAATCTTTTACAAAAGGGCTAAGGCAAAGAAATTAGAAATATAAAGAATGAAAATCAAATTGGAGAATAAAATATTACTAAATTTAGATTCAATGATAAAATTAAAAACAAATAAAAGTTCTATAAAAGGGCTAAGACAAAATAAAAATAAAAATAAGGATTAAAGTTAAAATACCAACGATTAAGAATGTCAAATTGTATTTTTTTAGATGTCGGGAGGTGTCGAAGTTAAAATAAGGAAAACAAGACAACGATGCTTTCAATGACACAAAAAAAGAGCATTTTAGATGTCGGGAGGTGTCGAATGCACCCCAAAGTATGTCAAATGTGCATGTTTTTTTTTTTGTATTTAGATGAAATACAAAAGTTCTCCAATTGACTTTCTAATAACGAAAAAACTCATTGTGAAAAATAAAAAACAACCCTTAACCTCAGACTTTGTTTTTTTTAATTTTAAGGGTGTTTTATCATTTTATCGTGCATCTAATTGTTTATTATTCTTTATATTTGGTCAAATACCAAATTTCCTCTTAGATTAATTGTAATAACAAAAAAAATAATATAAAAAGACAAAAATATCCTTTGATATCGTGTTTTAATTTTTTTAGTTTTCAAGAGTATTCTAGTAGTTTTACTATGCAATAAACATGAGAAAATACTTATTTATCCCTGATAAATTTAGAAATAAAAAATTGATCATGTGAAGAGACTTTAATGTTTTTAAAAGTTGGTGCAAAGTTTATTGGGTAGAGAGGTAAAAGTATTATTACATTGTTCTAGTGAATATAGTCTCAATAAGTCTGGAGCTACAATAATTCTCTATTACTTTATTCTAACTCAAGTAAATGAATTATATGCATAGAATAATGATTAATAAGAGAATTAATAAAAACCTAATAGTTTCCTATCTTTTTTATGATGTATATTGCAAAGTGAATTCAAATAATACTAATATCCATACATAGTTTAAAAAATTCATCTATCACTTACGCAACCTTATTTCATCAAATGATGTCCATAATTCTTTTAAATAAGCATGTTTAAATTGTTATTTAATCACCATATGATCAATGTTGATCTCAATAAAGTGCACAAATTATATTATAATATTTGATGAACAAAATGTTATGTAAAAGTAGAGTCTATTACTCAATTTTTTTAAAGGTGAAAAAAAACTAAAATTGATCTTAAGAGTTCTAATTAAGGTGGTTATGCATATAAATAGGAAAGATTATAGTCACTCTATGTGCCTTTGGACAAGGTTACCATTAATTTCTAACCTAAGAAAACTTAAATACAAATCCATATTATTGTCCAATTTTCTTTGCTAATCTCAGTTGCAGATTTCCAGTTGAGCAAGTGATGGAGCACTCAGCTGAAAATGATGCCAGTAGAGGACAAGACATGATGGACAACTCTTCAAGGAAAGGAAACACAACTGAACGGCCTCCACGTATTGTTGGCACCATCCATTTAACTAGATTGACCATGTGACGGATAGACAGTTTTTTTAATGCTGGAAAAACTGCCATTGTTTCATTAAATCCAGTGCTACGGTAAAACTTTATGTCAATAGTTCTTACCTTATCCAACCCATCTATCTCAAGACTTTGAAGACGAGGAAGATGTCCAAGCATTGGCAATTCGCACCTCTTGTAGTCTATCAATTTCAGATTCACCAAATTATTGACTAGCAAGGAACCACCATGATCAGGAATTTCCATCAATAGCCAGGATGACAGCTTTTCACCCCCATAGTGCTCAATCTTCAAGGTTTCTAAGTTAGAGTGAGGCTGAAGGGCCTCCAGCACTTCCTCTTCATTCTTGAAGCATTCTCTTCCTGATCTCCATACAAATTCCAATTTGTAAATCTTTGTTTTTCCTCGCAAGTTTGCTTTCTCAGCTTTTGTTTTGTTTTTCACCTCCTGAAGATTGTATATCGACAATTGTCCTCTTAAGCCATTTAAGGATTCCAGTTCTTGAATTGTATTGTCACTGCTTTTCCCCACAACAAAGAATGGAATAGTTTGAAGAGAAGTCAAGCACCCCATCTTAACTAGCATATGGTGATGATAAGTGAAATAAATATGCCTCAGGCTACGTAAACCTCGCATATTTCTAGGAAGTGATTCAAGAGATGAGCACTCAATGAGTCTTAAACTTTGCATATTGTGGAGATTGGTGATGGATTCAGGTAATGCTTTGATGCAAGTCTGTGAGAGATCAAGAAATGTCAAACGTTCCAAGTTGCCAATTGAATCAATCAACTCTTTGATGTCAGCACCATCTAGGTTTAGAGTTCGCATATTTGTGAATGTTAGGTATGCCATAGAATTAGTTGGAAGATAAATCAATTGTAACAAGTCAGTACTAGAAGTTTGTTAGCAAGTGGTTAGAAGTTTGTTAGCAAGTGGTTAGTAGTTTGACAAGTTGCCAATTGAATCAATCAACTCTTTGATGTCAGCACCATCTAGGTTTAGAGTTCGCATATTTGTGAATGTTAGGTATGACATAGAATTAGTTGGAAGATAAATCAATTGTAACAAGTCAGTACTAGAAGTTTGTTAGCAAGTGGTTAGAAGTTTGTTAGCAAGTGGTTAGTAGTTTGACAAGTTGCCAATTGAATCAATCAACTCTTTGATGTCAGCACCATCTAGGTTTAGAGTTCGCATATTTGTGAATGTTAGGTATGACATAGAATTAGTTGGAAGATAAATCAATTGTAACAAGTCAGTACTAGAAGTTTGTTAGCAAGTGGTTAGTAGTTTGTTACAAGTCATCTATTGCTAAGTGCTTGTGTAAATGCCACTATAAAAGAACGAAGGAATTCATTAATAAAGTCAGAGAGTATTATACAGAAACATGAAAAGCTGTAAATCTCATTTCAAAACTCAATAAATTGGTATCAGAGCAGAAGAAAGAGGGGCCTGATTAAGGGGGAAAAAAGGGAAACACAAAGTGATTGTGAGGAAAGAAACCCAGGGAAACACAGAGTGAGAGAACTAAAAAGAAGAAAGAAACATAGAAGTACGCAAAGTGATAACAAAGAAGAAGAGGAGAGAAAAGAAAACATAGAAGTGTACCCCTGCCAAGAAATGTCAGGAAACTCGGAGCAATTTGTAATAGCTTCCATACCCAAGTTCATTGGGCACTACGACCACTAGTCGATAATGATGGAGAATTTCTTGTGAAGCAAAGAAATATGGAAATTCATAGAGGAAGGGGTTCCCACAGAAACTCAAGGAATAACAACTAGTGAAGGCCAGAAGAAAATGATAAAAAGAAGCCAAACTCAAAGATTTATGAATCAAGAACTTTCTTTTTCAAGCAATTGATAGAGAAATCATGGAGACAATTCTTGACAAAAAAAGTGCAAAGGCAATTTGGGACTCCATGAAATGAAAATATCAAGGCTCAACAAAGGTAAGAAGATCACAATTGCAAGCTCTACGAAAGGAATTTGAACTATTAGGCATGTAGGAGGGAGAAAAGGTGGATAAATATGTGTCCAGAACACTAACGGTAGTCAATAAAATGAAAGCCCATGGAGAGGAGATGCAATAGAGTGTTGTGGTAAGGAAAATTTTGAGATCCATGACCTTGAAATACAACTATGTCACATGTTCAATCGGAGAATCAAATGACCTGGACACAATGAGCATTGACGAACTTCATGGCAGCCTCCTGGCGCATGAGCAAAGAATGCAAGAATACAAGGAAGAGGATCAAGACCTTAAAGTTGTTCATGATGATAGAACACTAAGAGGAAGAGGCAGAGGTGGCTTCAGAGGATTTCGAGGTAGGGGAAGGGGAAGGGGAAGAGACAAACAACAATTTAACAGGGAATTGATTGAGTGTTATAAATGCCACAAGTTAGGGCATTTTCAGTATGAATGCCCTGATTGGGAGAAAGGGGCCAATTACACAGAATTGGAAGAAGAAGAGAAGCTGCTTCTCATGGCACATGTGGAGCTGCATCAAGCACAGAGAGATGAGATATGACTTTTAGACTTGAGTTGTAGTAACCACATGATAGGAAATAAAATGTGGTTTGAAAGGTTAGATGAAGAATTTAGGCAGTCGGTTAAATTAGGAAACAATTCTAGAATGACTGTAATGGGGAGAGGAAGTGTTAGAATATAAAAGGAGTGATACAATTAATTACTCAAGTATACTATATTCCAGAATTGAAGAATAATTTACTGAGCATTGGGCAATTGCAAGAGAAGGGTTTAGCCATATTTATACAGAACAATATATGCAAATTGTTCCATTTCAGTAGAGGTCTCATTACGCAAAGTGAGATGACCACCAATCACATATTTGTTATATTAGCCTCTATGAACTCTGTCAAACATGAACATGCATGCTTCAAGGTTGTAACTGGAAATGAAACTAAACTATAGCATAGTCGATTGGGTCACATAAGTTACAAAGGATTGAGAATCCTTCATTATAAGAACATGGTGAAAGGCTTATCATTTGGTAAAAGCTCATGTAAATGTGTGTGAAAGTTCTTTGAAAGGAAAACAACACAAGGAATCCTTTCCCTAGCAAAGCCAGTGGAGAGCATCCCATAAACTGCAGCTGATACATGTAGATATTTGTCCACCTGTGGCGCCTGAGTCCAACAGTGGGAGGAAATATTTGATTACCTTCATAGATGACTTCTCAAAAAAGACATGAGTGTATTTCCTATCAGAGAAATCAGAAGCATTGAATACATTCAAGAACTACAAAAGACTAGTTGAAAAGGAAATTTGATGGAAAAATATGTGGGCTGAGGACAGATAGAGGAGAGGAGTTTACCTCAGAAACCTTCTATGAATTTTGCAGGGACAATGGAATAAATAGACAGCTCACCTCTGCATACTCCCCACAGCAAAATAGGGTTGCAGAGATAGGAGCATCATGAATATGACAAGGATCATGTTGGTTGAGAAGAAAGTCCCAAGGGAATTTTAGGGTAGAGGCAACTACTTGGGCAGTACATATATTGAATAGAAGTCCCACCATTATAGTAAGGGACATGACGCCTGAAGAAGCTTGGAGGAGTGTCAAACCATCGGTAGAGCATTTCAAAATATTTGGGTGCATTGGGTATAATGCATTGTCCAGAGCAGAAGAGAAGAAAGCTTGATGATAAGAGCACTAAGTGTGTACACTGGGGCATAAGCTGTGAGTTAAAAGCATACAAGATGTATAATCCATCCACCAAGAAAGATTATGATTAGTAGAGATGTGGTATTTGATGAGAATGAAGAGTGGGACTGGAATAAAGATGAATCAAGTATGGGAGAGAAGATACTTGACTGGGGAGATGGTGAAAAAGAAGAAAATCCAGTGAATCTGAATCCAGATATTATAGCTGCTGTGAATCTTGGAAATGTAGTGAATCCAGAAAATTGCAGCTGTTGAAGAGATAAATACTAATGCAACTACTGGAAAAGTAAAGTAATAATGCAGATACAGGATCCTCGGCTACTAATGTCAATGGAGTTTATAGACTTGACAAAGAGATTGAAGATAGTGAAGATGCACAAGAAACTATAAGTGACATAAATACTTCTACATTAGGCAGACTACTAAAGAGGATCTCAAAGCAGCCAGCTTGGCTGAATGAGCATGTAACAGGAGGAGGGATTATTTGAAGATGAAGAAGATCAAACTATGGCTATGTACTCTGAGAGTGGTGATTCCAGCACATATGAGGAGGTAGAAGGGATTCCTGTATGGTAGAAGGCTATGGAATACGAAAGGCAATAGAGAAGAACAAAACATGGGACTTGACTACACTACCAGCAGAAACAAGAGCCATAAGAGTGAAATGGATATATAATACAAAACTTAATGAAAAAAGGAGAGGTAGATAAATATAAGGCCAGACTAGTGGCTTTTAAGGGTATGCACAACAGCATGGCATCAACTATACAAAGGTATTTTGTACCAGCTGCTAGGTGGGACACCATTCACATGATTCTAGGGACTTGCAGCACTAAAGGACTAAAATGTATATCAACAGGATGTTAAAAGTGCGTTCTTACATGGTGAGCTAGAAAGAAGATGTTTATGTAAAGCAATCTAAACGGTTTGTTAAGAAGAGAGACGAGGGAAAGGTACCGAAAACTGAAGAAAGCCCTATATGGGTTGAGACAAGCTTCAAGGGCATGGTATAGTAGAATAGAAACATATTTCTTAAAGGAAGGCTTTGAGAAATGTGCAAGTGAACATACTTTGTTCACCAAAATGTAAAGGAGAAGGAAAACTATTGATTGTGAGCATCTATGTAAATGATATGATCTACACAGGCAATGTCAGACTGCTAATGGAAGAATTTAAATGCTCTATGAAGAATGAATTCGACATGACTGATCTAGGGAGGATGAAATTATTCCTAGGGGTGGAAGTAATTCAGAATGAGGAAGGAATCTACATAAGTCAATGACGATATGCGCAAGAAATACTGTAGAAGTTTGGAATGCAAAACAACAATGCAACAAGGACTCCTATTGTGCCCGGATTCAAGCTAACTAAGGATGAAGGTGGAAATAAAGTTGATCCTACTCAGTATAAACAGATGATTGGCAGTCTGATGTACCTAACGGTTACAAGGTTTGATTTAATGTACATAATGAGCTTGGTAAAGTAGATATATGGAAAAACCAACCGAACTACATATGTCAGCACTAAAAAGGATCCTGAGATATCTTAGAGGTACCATTGAACTGGGTATCTGTTACAAGAAATGAGAAGGGTCGGAAGTGTAATTGCATATTCTTATAGTGATTATGCAGGAGACATGGATGATAGAAGAAGTGCTTTAGATAATGTTTTTGTGATGGGTTCTGGAGCAATATCATGGAGTTCTAAGAAGCAAGTTGTGGTTACATTGTCTACAACCGAAGCTGAGTTCATATCTACTGCATTGTGTGCTTGTCAAGCCATATGGTTACAAAGAATTCTTTAATCATCTCAGCTTGAATCAAGAGTGTCGTGTGATCTATTGTGATAACATTTCTACAATAAAGTTGTCCAGGAACCCTTTAATGCATGGAAAAAGTAAGCATATAGCCATAAGATACCATTTTCTCAGAGACTTAACAAATGAAGGTGTAGTGGAACTCAAGTTTTGCAAGTCACAAGATCAAGTTGTTGATATTATGATCAAACCATTGAAACTGGAGGCATATATAAAACTGAGGGAACACTTGGGAGTATGTATAATGCCATTAAACTGATTACTAATGCGGTAAGTCAGTTTAAGGGAGGATATGTTAGGTATGACATAGAGTTAGTTGGAAGATAAATCAATTGTAACAAGTCAGTACTAGAAGTTTGTTAGCAAAGTGGTTAGTAGTTAGTTACAAGTCATTTGTTGCTAAGTGTTTGTGTAAATGTCACTATATAAGAACGAAGGAATTCATTACTAAAGTGAGAGAGTATTATACAAAAATCATGAAAGTTGTAAATCTCATTTCCAAACTCAATAGTGAAGTTCAATGGCCAGTGAAGGACATCAGCAACATGTGTGAACAAGGAAACCAGACGTCTAACCGAAAATTTTGGAAATACCCGTCCAAACTCCACATCAGAATTGAGATTTGCATGACGGGTAATGTATTCACCATCTATATCGGAACAAGTCTCCGAATTCAATGTATGAAATTTTGAAACATGCAAACGCAAGATCATGCATAAACCTATTCATCTTACAGCTTCTGATATTCCCACGTTCATCCTATTCCACAACTTCAACAAAAGAACTATCAACAAACTTATTGAAAAACACTTCACCTGTTTCTTCCATCCTCTGATCATTAGAGTGCACAAGAAACCCTTGAGCCATCCAAAGTTGAATCAATTGTTCCTTTTAAACAGTAAAATCCTGAGAAAAGATTAAGCAATACGCAAAACACAGTTTCAAAGTTGGCGAAGGAAGATGATAGAAACTTTTTTGTAGTATCAGAATAATTATATCTTCATATCCAGGAATGTCCCTAAGGCAACTGTTTCTAACTGACAACCATTATCCCCTCTCCATTTCCAGAAACATATCGTCCTACCTAAAAAATGTGCAACTAAGGGCACACCTCCACATTTGTTTTCTATCTCTTTTCCAATAACCTCTAGGTCCGGAGGCAATGGCTCACCTTCATTACCACAGACTTTTTTCCATAATAATGGACCAACATTCAACATCGAATAGCCGTTTCAAATCATGCTTTGCACCCAGGAAAAGTCTCCATTATGGATGCCGCTTGCCTACTACGAGTTGTAACAAGAACAACACTCCTATTACTTTCACCAACTTTTAACAAGCAATCCTTTAATCCATTCCACGTCTGACACACGCGCCAACAGTATTCAGCCTCACGCACACTTCGGGCGGCACGTGCTACGATGTCTAGTGGTAAAACATGTTCATCTAGCGTCTCACCCAATGCGCTGTCACGTACTCTTTCTCAATGGGTGATGTGTGGCGGCACATGGGGGCCAACATCATGACGGTGGCCCAGTTGATTTTTTTTTGGTATTTCTCTCTCTCCTGCATGCTAAATTACAAGGAAATCCCTATGTTTATGGTGTTTTTATTTCAATCCCTGATATTTTAATTGTTTTGTATGGTCCAAATTTATGTTATATAAGTTTTGATTTGTTTTGATTGTGTCCTTCGATGCAAATTGATTGTATATTATGTTTTCATTTCAGTCCTTATTCTTTTAATTTTGGGATTTGTTTTCAATCCCTTAATATTTTTGGTAAATAAGTTTTGATTTGTTTGAATTTTGTCCCTTGATTGAAATTGATAATATTTGGTTTTCATTTTGGCCCTTATACTTTTAATTTTAATTTTAATTCCTTTAATTTTTTTATTTCTAAAATAGTCTTTATTTTTGTTTATATATATATATGTGCTCTTAGCTTTGGTTTTTAATTTTTATTATTTTATTATTTGTTGAGGTGGTATGTTTTTTTTTAAAATAGTTCTTAAATTTTAGTTTGTGTTTATGATCATTTAAAAATTGATATTTATTATTTTTTTTTCTCTTTGTTTTTCTTTTAGTTTTTTTTTCAAGTCAAATGATTTTTTTTCAACTAATAATTTTTATTTTTGTTTGTTTTTTTGTTAAAGTTTTTAGCATGGTTGTTAATCTCGTTTCTTTTGACTGAAACGACAAAACATTTCATGCTAATTAAAAAAAAAAAACAACTTTATTTTTATCTCAATTTAAATTCTGAAATATACCAAATATTTCGGTCAATTACTGGTCAAAATACGTCGCAAAATACGTCGCAATCACGCCGGGTGCGCCGTATCGGCAACAAAAAAGAATTAAGTTAACTAGCTTAACACCCGCGGCACCCCCTTTCCTAAAATCAATTCCACTCAAACAGTCAAAATCTCAAATCAAATCCCTAACTCTTCTCTTCCTCAATGCTCTCTCTGAATCGATCAATATTGCCAAGCTTGGACTCCTCTTCGTCAGTCCTCAGTCCTCACCACCATCATGCTCATGAAGATCATGTTGATCCGCTGCTGGTTAAAGGGGAAGCCATGCATGAAAAGAAGCAAAGGAACATGAATGTACAAGGAGCTTATCTCCATGTACTCGGGGATTCCATCCAGAGTATTGGGGTAATGATCCGAGGGGCAATTATATGGTATAAGCCCGAGTGGAAGATAGTTGATCTGATCTGCTCTCTAATCTTTTCCGTTACAGTTCTGGGTACTACAATCAAAATGCTACGAAGATTGGAAAAGGGGCTGTTGGAGATGGAGGAGGTGATGGCTATCCACGAACTGCATATATGGGCAAGATTCTCTTGGCTTGATTCTGTGAAAATCAGGCCGGAAGCAAATGCAGACAAGATGATAGACAATGTGATCAACTATCTCAGAAGGGAATACAATATTTTTTTTTTTGGTATAACCATCTAATGTCCGGCCACTGCCGACTAATCTGGATTCGAGCCGGGTGAGACCCTTAAGGACAACAAAGCTCTCCCACATAGCGTGGCCGACTAATCCGGATTCGAGCCGGGTGAGACCCTTAAGGACGGCAAAGTTTTCCAATATAGCGCCGCTGCATACCCAAGATCTTGAACTCGAGATCTTGGTTAAGCCAGGACAGCCCTCTGCCAGCTGACCTACACGCTCGGTGGGGAAGGGAATACAATATAAGTCATGTAACCATTACCAAGATTTATTGCTTTTTAATTTTATCCTTCCAGTCCAATTTGGTAACCAATTTATTAATATTATTTAATGAAAGAAATATTAAACGCTGAGGGGCGGAGTATGAAAAATAGATTCCATCCTCCAAGTTTTATATCTCACCTTTTAAAGTCCAATATAGTTTTACAAAATTTATTTTTTGTTTAAAAGTTTTTTTTTTTTTTTTTAATTCTTTGTCACTGTGTTGTAAAGAGAATTGAGAAAGTTACTAAAATTTAGGGACGAAGGAGGAAATCATTGGTTCACATCAAAGTTATTGATCCCGTCCCGTTCCGGCCGGAACGGCCGGAACGCCCCGTCCCGTTGTAAAATCCGGGACAAAACGGCGACGTTTTTGTCCCGGTCAAAATCCCGGTCAGATCCGGATTTTCCGGCCGAATTCCGGCCGGAACGCCCCGGTTCCGTTCCGGACGTTCCGTTCCGGTCAAGCCAAAACGACGTCGTTTGGAACGGAATGCAAGTAGTGAATATAAATAGTTGCCGACACTTTCATGCATCAATGTTTTGGTGTCTTCCCTTTTAATCTTCATTGCTGAAGTTTCCCTTCTTTATTTTTCTGCAGATATGAAGATGTAAATCACTCCGCGTCCAAAAATGGCTCGCCCTTGGCCACACCACTTCTACCCACTGCACGTAGCCGAATTGGCCACACCACTTCTACCCACTGCACGTAGCTGAAAACCAAGCATGGTCTCGCTCAAATGGCTCAAGGCTGAATTGGTGCACAGCAGGTAGACTGCAAGTAGAAAAGAAAATGGAGAAGAGGAGATGAGGGTGGGCGGCGGCGGCATGGGAGAAGGAAATTGGGATTTAGGGTTATGTTAGGGGTTTTTAACTTTTTATACTTAGTTATTATAATAATAATAATAATAAAAAAAAAGAAGGTAGGTTTCTACTTTCTACGGGGGGCTATATAAATTATTATTATTATTAATAATAATAATAAAAAAAAAGTAGGTTTATACGGGGGAGGGGTAATAATAATAATAATAATAATAATAATATGGGGGTTTATAATAATAATAAAAATAACAATAATAATAATAATAATAATTAGCATAAAAAATAGTTAGCATAAAAAATATTTTTTAAAAAATCCTATTAATTAATTTATATTTCACATCAACAAAATATTTATTTTTAGTTTGTTAATTTTTATCTAATGAAATTCTATGGACATAATTGTTTTGTAATGTATTTTTCAATTATTTTGAATCATGCATGAACCTTAATATTTTATTTTTTTCATATATATAATTAAATAAAAATGAACAGTACAAACCCGGAACGGTACCCGGAATGGTACCGAAACCGGAACGTTCCGTTCCAAACACAAAACCGGAACGGTACCCGGGACGGGATCAATAACTATGGTTCACATGGATTTTAGCCACTGAAAAAAATCAATTTTGGTATTTATAAGTTTTATTTGACGAGAAAAGTTTGATGATGATTATTTTGAATTTTAATATTTCATAAAAAAAATAGATGGATCAAGATTGATAAAGAAAAATCTTAATTGGTTTAATTGTTTGTTTTCGATTTTTTACATTAACAAGTTTGTTGTTTTTTTTTTATTTTGTAGAGTGTTAATTTAGGTGGTTTTATGCAAAAATATAATGAACATAAGTTCTTAATAAAAAATAAAAATAACTCATAATTTTTCTTTCAATATTGGTGGTTGAAATTTGGGTCTTTGCAGACCTTGCTTACCTCTTTTGTTTTTGAAAAGACAAAAATTATTTTGTAAAAGTTATTATTCTTTCAATTCACCCTTTAATTATAATATTGCTTTTTGTTTTTTAAGTTAATTTTTAGCCCCATTCTTTTCTTTTACTAAATTGATTTTTTTTTTAAAAATCACCCTTCAATGAAATATAAAATTTATTTTTTATTTTAATTTTGATTACTATTTTTTTAATTGCTATTTTGTAAATCAATTTCATTACTATTTTTTTTTTTGAATTTCATCTTTCAATATATAATGGATTTGGGATTGCTTTATGGTTTTTCTAAATTGGGTGTTCCTTAGGTCACGAGTTTGAATAGGTAACATGATTTTTTTTAGAAAAAAACTTTGTAATTCTCTTTATATTTATATATGGTTATTTCAATCACATAATCTAGGTCGCATGATTGGGAGAGTATTCCGAGTTAGCTCATCTCTAATTAGTGTGGTTAAAAGTTTTTCATGAATAATTTTTCACGTTATATTTTACCCAATTTCAAAACTTGAACTTCAATTTTATACAAAACGTGGGTACTAAGATCAATACTTATAAAAAAGAAAATAATAATAAAAATAACACCTTCTAGGTTCTCACTCAGATTTACAAGCCACAAACATGGAAAAACAAATTACTCAAACATACCCACAACTCAATATCTCGTTGTGCTTAAATGGAGTTATATGAATAAAATGATATATCACATGAGTTCAATATGATTTTTTTTCCTATTCTTATAATATTTTTATTTTACATGATATCAATTTTATTTGATTTTTAATTGGTAAATTCAATTTAAGTTAAGGGTATGTGTAGGAATGTGGTAAAAATTATTTTTCAAATACTTTTTGTTTGAAAAAAATACATCTTATGGTTCCTCCGGATGTCGACGTGAATGCTTGGTTATGGGAGGTAACAATTCTTCGGATCGTCCATCTAATAACCAATATAGTAATTTTTTTTACCTAATAACCACAATTCCTGCATCCATTGGCGAACTCCTTTCCCTTAAAATTCTTGATCTCAGAGCGTGCCACAATTTAGAGGAATTGCCTTCTGAATTTGAGTCTTTGACGAGGCTTACTCATCTTGATGTGTCTGATTGTCCCTTCATAGAAGGCATGCCGAAGGAGCTTCAGAATCTCACTCATCTTCAGGTGCTCAAGGGTTTTGTGATTGGAAACTCAAAAACTTCCTGCAAGATAGATGATCTTGTTAATTTGAAGGAACTGAGGCGGCTTGGTATAGTTATAGGAAATGAGGCAGTAGCCCGAGAAGGGGAGTTCACAAAACTGAAGGACGTTGAAAAACTTCAAAGCCTAACAATTTGGTGGGGAGTAAAAAAATCTAGGGAATCAACAAGAGGAAAGGCTCAGGAATTATCTAAAGCAAAGTCTCTGAAACTAGCTGCCATGGATAACTTGACATCCCCCCCAAGCTTAGAGAAATTGGATCTGAGAGGCACTCCTCATGCAAATCCACCAAAAGAACTGAAGCCCAGTACACTACAGAAGTTGAAAAAACTCTACATAAGGGGAGGAAAACTCACGAGGTTGGATGATGGAGGAACGGATCAACAGTGGAATGTAGAAATTTTGCGTCTCAAGTATCTCAATGATTTCAAGTTGAACAGGCAACAACTCCTGGAAAAATTCCCTCGGCTTGGATTTTTGGACGTCAAATGTGACGAGGGTGAAAATAAAGAAGATATCGTGTTAAAAAGCAGCTCTGAAATAGAAAATTACTGCAAGGAGAAAGAAGTCGAGAAGAATGCCATGCCAGCAGAGAATCATAATTCCGAGGAACGCAAATCTTTGAAAAAAGATAAGCTTGGAGAGGAAGCCTTAGTAAACAAACGTAAAGGGAAGGAAGTAGCATTCAAAACTGAGATCGAACAACAAGCCAGTACCAGCTACGATCATTCTTCGCAGTAGCCCTACTGATATCCATGCTCTGTGAAGCCAGATCGATCATGCTGTGTGTGAGATTATTATACATCTTTGGTGTGTGAAATCTGCTAGAAATTATCAACATCAGCACCTGATATCACTACAAAAAAAGGGTGCCGTTAGCAACGGAATTTTGCAACGGCAACATTCCGTTGCTAAATTTGCATCCGGAAATTGTTTAGCAACGGATATTCCGTTGCTAAACCAATTCCAGAAAAAAAAACATAGTTTGCAACGGATTAACCGTTGCAAATTTAATTTGCAACGGACAATTTTGCAACGGCCTTTGCAACAGATTATCCGTTGCAACATTGTCCGTTGCAAATGTAATTTGCAACGGCGTATCCGTTGCAAATGAAAATTCCAGAAAAAAAAAAAACATGGTTTGCAACGGATTAGCCGTTGCACATTTAATTTGCAACGGACAATTTTGCAACGGCGTTTGCAACGAATTATCCGTTGCAAAATTGTCAATCCGTTGCAAAGAATAAAAGTATTATTATTATTATTGCATCAATAATGAAAAAAAAATTAAATCAAAGAATAAAAAAGCCTAAAAACTATAACAAAATAGCAAACAAAATCAATGAAAAAAAAATATTAGCTGGAAAAAAATTATTTGACTTGAAAATAAAAAAAAAAACTAAAAGAAAGAACAAACTAAAATCTAAGAACAAAATTTTTGGATAAAGGACCAACTTAACAAATAAAAAAATAATAAAAATTAAAAATCAAAACTAAGAGCACACATAATAAATATAGACAAAAATAAGGTGTGTGTCAGGTCGAATATTGTCGGCGGGGGTGTCAGATGCGTACATAGTATTCGCAGAAAAGAATAATAAAAAATGATAAATTAACATAGCACCCCTACATTCAACTCTTCAATTTTGTCTTATCGTGGGTAAAAGAGTTATTTTACCGTGCAATAGTATGTGAAATCACTATGACACCTCATCTGTTAACTCTTAGTTTTTATCTTATATCAGGATAGAATAGTTATTTTACTATAAAAATATAAAAAAATTTCAAAAAAATAAATATTTTAATATAAAACATCAAAAAATTACTAAAACAATTGCAAGAAACAATTTTGAAGCATAAAATCAAATAATTCATCATCAGCGCATGCACGTTTGCGTGCTCTGTCAGGTTCTAAGCAATATATCTAACTTAAATCTCACGAGGATCAGCCACAAAAACATGTTTTCATTTTCATTTCAAAACCTTTAATTATGGATAATCCGACCCAATCCGAACTCTCTAACCCAACTTCACCTCCTTCAACTACTCCGAATCTGGCTCAACCTCTTTGTAAGAGCACGTTCAATGGCAAGATCCGTTTTGAAGATTCAAATCTTGAAAATGGCTCTTTGAATAATGTATATTTGATTTTTTTATTGATATGTACTCCAATGATAAAAAAATTTTGAAGAGCTATTTTTTATATTATTTCAAATACCATGCAATTATTTTGAATTTAGTTTAATTATGCAATTAATAGGATTAAATTATATAATTAAATAATTGCTTTTGAAAAACCTTCCAACAATAAAATTATTTTTTATAATCATGTTTAAATTAAAAAAATAAATTTAAATATAATTAAAAGATCCGCAAGATTTGAAATTTGAAATTTAAGCTACTTATTGTATGTTTTTAAAGTAATTTGTATGTTTTTTTTTTATGATTGTTTTATTTGAAGTTAATTAATGTTACTTATTGTCTTTGAGTGCTAGAAAAACTTAAGAAAATAAAATGAACACATTAATAAATAACCAATAAGTTCAAACATAATTAATTAAAATACATTCCATTACATTCCTACATTCCTGATAATATAAATTAATAAATAAAATTATTATTTTTTATTTATATTTAAATTAAAAAAATGAATTTTATTATTATTAAAAAATGAATTTTATTATAATTAATAATAATAATTGATATAAACTCAACAACATTAACAAAAGAGTAAGCACGAAGAAAAGCCTAAAATTATTATTAAATTATTTAACTTGAAATTAAATTTTTTTGTTAATAACTGTTAAAAAAAATATGGTAAATAATTAACCGATTAATACTTATGTATTAATAATTGTTTCTTGTTTACTAATAAAATTCCCCGTCTAGAAAAGAAAAGAAAGCTCCCGCTCTAGACATGGGATGGGCGGGCTAAATGAAAATTAAGGTTGGATTTTTCAAGTCTTGCAACTGAACATCCGTTGCAAATGTGAAACACACCGTTTTATTGAAAACAATTGAATATCCACTGTCTTCCTCTTTCCCGGTCACATTTACTCCCATTTAAGCAAAACCAGACCTTTCCCTTCTTCTCTCTTCTTCCCGGCCTCAGCACTTTCCCTTCGAAAAACGGTGACCTTCACTCTTTAAAACCAGCTCTTTCCCTTCGGAATTCTTCTCTTTTTTCTCTTCTTTTTCGGTTCAGTGACCTTCACTCTCTAAAACCAGAAGACCTTCTCTCTCTCTCTCCCTCTCGGTTCAGCAAAATCAACCATCAACTCCGAGCACCACCTCGTCGGGATCCTCCCCTCTGCACCAGAAACCCAGCTGCAACATCACCGTGGAACAATGAAGGTACGGTCACCATTTCAAAATTCAAATTTCTGCTCAGTTTTTTGTTTATTTTCTTAGTTTCTAAATTAGTTTAGGGTTTAGGGAGTTTTGGGGGAGCTTTCTATTAGATTTTCTTGCAATTTTTTAGCATAGCTAGGCACAAAAAATTTGCATTAAAAAATTTGGTCGAGGATGGTGTTAATTTTCTTGCAATTTTTAAGCATAGCTATTCTTATGTTTATCTCTATGGTTATTGGAACCCACAGTTTGATATCTGAGAATGTTGAGTTACTGAGGAGGTTTGAGCTGGCTGTGTAGAGTTTTGCATTAAAAAATTGGTCGAGGTTTTGCAAATGATTGGCACGAGATACTAGTTTTTTGTTAAATGATGAGACTGTTTGAGATCTGTGTGTTTATGTTAACATTTATTAATTTTCATATGTATTTGATAGAAAAAATATGCCTTCCCCGAAGAAGATGAAGCAATTGTTCGTAAAATATGGGAAGATAGATCTCGAACTTGCTTGAACCAACAATTGGCAAGAGCTCGAAATAAATAGGTACCAAAAATATCATCGATTGCCTGGATAAAGGACCTGTTTGGATCCAAAATGAAGATTGGAATACGATGATCAACGATGTTTGGTCTACCGATAGATTTTGCAAACGATCCAAAACATCAAAACAAAATCGATTGAAGCAAACAGATGGGAAAATAAGTACCCATTCTGCTGGCTCTGTGTCATTTGCATCATATCGAGCTAGTATGGTACGAAATGTTGTTGTTCAACACTTGTAATTTAATTTGTTTAATATTTTTGTTACTTACTTTTTTTCATGTTCATAGCAAGAACAGGCCGGGGGAAAGAACTTCCCTGGGTTGAGGTCTTTTCTGCTTTGCATCAAAAATCAAATGAGATCGGCATATTTGTAGATAACCGGTCTAAAATAGTGGTGGTAAGTACTTATATTTTATTTTATATATATATGAAATATCATTCATATTCAAATTAATATATTTTGACATGGACTTGTCTGTTTGCAGGAAAAATATAGAAATGAGATGGTTGCAAGATATGGACCTGATCAGGACAATCATCCCTCATTTGATGGAGCAGCTTGGTGTGAGGCTTCAGGGGGAGTAAGCAAGGGTCGAGTATATGGTGCACCCCGTATGCCTAAATCTAAAGTTGATGTGAGTTCTTCTTCACATACCTACTCAGTAAATTCATCATATCCAAGCACAACAACTACTAGACGGTATGAAGAGCAATTGCAAGAAAATCGTGAAGCTATTGATGATATGAGAAATGAAATGAGAAATGAAATGTCTTCCATTAAAGATTGTCTTAAGCTCTTGGTAGGACATATGGGTCTAAGTATGTCAACACCTATGGCTCCGTCGATGCCATCACCTGTGGCTCCGTCGATGCCATCACCTACAATGGAACCAGGACATCGACCTCGACCTCAAATGCCATATAATGGTCCATCTTCCTCTCATCAACAACATCGTAGATCATTTCCGCTTTAAACACTTTAAAATATTTATTTTTAAGCTTCATGTTTATTTACTTAGTCATGTAAATGTAATCGAATCAGTATTGTATTAAGACTTTTAATTAATCTTTTAAATTTTATTTCCACCATATTCATGTTATTTTCAATACTAATAATATTTAAATAATTGCTAGTGCTTTTAAAAGATTTAGTTGTAATTAATTAACATTAAAATATATTAAAAATAGATTTTAAAAATCTAAATATTTAAATAATATTCTGACCATTGCAATTGCAACGGCAGGTCCGTTTCCATTGCAACGGCAATCCCGTTGCAATTGCAACGGCAATCCCGTTGCTATTGCAACGGTCTGTCTGTTGCAAATGCAATGGTTCAGCCGTTGCAATTGCAACGGCACTGTCGTTGCAATGGCAACGACAATGCCGTTTCAAGTGCAAAGGCATATCCGTTGCAATTGCAACGGCAGTGCCGTTGCAAATTGTGTATTTGCAACGGGAGAAATTGCAACGGATTAGCCATTGCAAATTATTTTGCAACGGATAATCCGTTGCAAACTAAATTTGAAACGACTTATTTCTAACGAATTGTGTCCGTTGCAAATGCCGTTGCTAATTAATATTAGCAACGACTTTCTTTGTTATTTGCAACGGATCAGTGCGTTGCAAATGGGCCTGTTTTTTAGTAGTGTATAGTTAGAGTTAATGTGCTGAATTGGTCAAGTTTTTTTCCAATAAAACAGGAATAATTTTCCTTGTGTTTCTAATTTATAAGAAATCTGTAAGTGTGCTGCCTATAAAAAGGCTTGTAGTTGTTGCAGTAAAATCATCCATCAATAAATAGTGTTTTCTTTCCTTTTTTGTTTATCTTTCTATTCTGAATTTCAACAAAATCTTCCCTCTCCTTACTTTTATTTATTTTCCTTAATGAAATTTCATTTCTTAAATCAGTTGTTTCTCTTTTGTTCTGTCAAATGCATACAAAAGTGATCATGAATTTGGCACATAAAATTTCAAAAAACTAGAAACTTTCAAAAATCTAGTGATGAAAATAATTCAGACAGGAAGTGAGGCTTTTCATGGCTAAGTCCTGGGTTGAGTTGGCCTCTGGTTGTTGATGAGCTTGACTTGTGGCTGAACATTTGCTTGAAAAAGCAAGTCTTTGAATAGACTTGTCGGTATGGCTTGTTGTCCAAAATTTACTTGTTTAGTTTATAACGAGTTCCACGCGCGTTGCGTTGGACTTTTTTCATGTAGTAAAATGATTAATTATTGTGTGTGTTTTCATTAAATTATCATCGATAAAATCTGTTTAAAATGAGTTATTTGTTTTTTGCATCGAAGTGATTGAATGTTGTTATTGTTCGAACTGCTTAGATAATTATTTAATCGATAGATTGTAAAATTGAAATTGATAAAATTCATTGAAAATCAGTTATGTGCTTCTTGTAACACATTGATTGATTTTTTTTTGTTTGATGAATTATTTCATTAGCAAATAGTAAAATTGCAATCGATGAAATTTAACACATATGAGTGATTTGCTCTATGCAGCCAACAATTTGATTGACGGTCTTGTTTTAACTATTTCGGTAATAATATAATTTATAGATAGCAAATCTATAATTGATAAAATTGACTAAAGATGAGTTATTCGTTACCTTCAACATACTAATTGTTTGTTGGGCATGTTTGAAATATATTGACGAATTATTTCTTTGATAGATAGCAAAAAGGCAATTACTAAAATTTATTAAAGATTAGTTATTTGCTTTCTGTTTTGAATAGTTTGATTGTTGCTATTGTTTTAATTGTCTGCATAATTATTTAATTGTTAAATTGCAATCGAGAAAAATTATTGAAGATAAGTTAATTGTATTTTGTGGTCAATTGATTAATGGTTGAACTTGTTTTAATTGGTTATCGATTTATTTAATTGCCAGAGATCAAAATTGTAATTGTTAAAACCTATTGAAAAGGATGTATAAAAAATAAAATAAAATATAAAATGATATCACAACGGTTAAGGATTGTGTATATTTAATTTGTTTTGTGAATAATTTCATTAGCAAGGCAGTCAAAATCGAGATTTTGACACGGATCGGAAAGGGCTCTGAAAAATCGGATCGTAAGATCGGATCGTAAAATCGTAGAAAGATCGTACCCGAAATGTCCGTACAAAAATCAAAAAATCGTAAAATCATGTGAGAAGAAAAATCGTAAAATCGTGTGAGAAGATAAGAAAAATCGTAAAATCATTTGTAAAATATTTCTGAATACAAAATAGCATAATTATGGACATAAAACTTAATTAGTTTAGGTTCATACATGATGTAAAATAACTTCAAAACAGATTACAAAATAATTATGTCCCTAAAAGTTCATAAGTTAAAAACTAACAAATTTAAAAAGAAATCTTCAGTTTGGCGTACAATGTAAACTAAAACCAGCTTCGGTTTCACTTTCACCCCCCCCCCTCACTATGTCCGGGGAATAGCATCAATAGCATCACAATGAAAAAAGATCACTAGTACTACCGGTGCCAACATTATTTAACTCTAAACTCCTTGAATGCAAAGTTTCAAAATAATCTTCGAGTGGCTTCGAGTACTCATCTCAACACCATTAAAATTATCTTCATCACTATCGTCTTTCGTTCCATTTTGTCTTCGTGTTGCACTATCAATAGTTTGAAGTAAATTAATGTTCGATAAACCACCATGTCCTTCTCCTTCGAGTCACCCATTCATCATCGGATGGAAGATCATCTACAACGTCATCAAAATCAATGACTTGCTTTTTGTCCTTATCATTCATTTTCAAATTACACATCACAAAAAACCAAGTCATTCATTTTTTTTCTGCTGTAGACAATTTCTTCGTTTAGTATGAACCTATAAAAAAAAATTCACAATTGATAAAATATAAGATTCTTATAAAAAAATGAAAAACAATATTTGTTTTTTTTAAAAAAAAACTTACCATCTCAAACGCACTCCGATTACGCTCACATCCGGATGAGCTGCAAGTCAAGCTTAGAACTCGAATTGCAAGATTTTGTAGCTACGGACATTCATCTCCATAAGAATCCCACCATCTAGGCTGGAGTCTTTTTATCCCTTGCTTTTTTGGCAGCCTCAATGCCAAATAACCCCTTTGCTTCGGAGAATATATTAAGTTGTAAATCAATTTTATCCCTCTCTACTTCATCGGGCACCATCCGAGTCGAGCGGTCATACATTCCATATTTAATATTTTTGTCTTGTTTATAATCAGTAATATAATGATAATGAGGATTCAACCAATAAGCAAATGCATGCAAAGGTATGTGAAGTTGAAGCTCCCATCTTGCATCAATAATATCCAATACAGGTATATATCTACAAAAGAAAATAAAAATTAGGATATTAACATCAACATTAAATAACATAAGATAAAACAATAGTTATATTAAATAAACAATTGACATAATAGATAATTTGCACCTTTTTTGCACATTTCCAAAATTCACTTTTATCTTCTCTTTCGCTTCTGCATGGCTTTATATATAAAACCCATGGCCGGTATCTCATCCGAATCAACTAATCGAAGAACTTTTATAAGAGGAAATGCTGCCTTGATGCATTCAGAGACATCATGCCAAAAGTTGCTGTCCAAAACACAATTTTGAATTTGCCGCCCTTCTTCACTTTTTGAATACCGACTTGACCTCCATTGGACGGAAGTGAACATTGACATCAGTGTAATCTTACAATTGCTCAAACATCCAAGAGTCAAGTATGCAGTGGCAAATCGAGTGGCACCAGGCCTGATCAAATCTTGTCCTTTTGTGAACTTTCTCAGCATGGAAATAAGGAGAGATCTTGAATAAATATAAGTGGTGATTCTCCTCCCCTTACCAATGGTTAAGGCATGCAACTCTAGTTTCTTCTCAAAATCTTCCAAAATCAAATCAATACAATGAGCAGAGCATGGTGTCCAATACAAGGTTTTTCTTTTTTCCATCAACAAATGCCCAGCTGCCTTATAGTTCGCAGCATTATCAGTAATGACCTGCACCACATTTGCCTCTCCAATCCTTTCAACAATAGCATCTAACATCTCAAATACTTTAAAAGCTGTTTTGGATATATGAGATGTGTCTACAGATGATAAAAAAAAAGGTTCCTCTAGGACTATTAACCAAAAAATTACAAATAGAGCGTCTTTTCCTATCAGTCCATCCATCAGACATTATTGAGCAGCCTGTTTTTTTCCATTCCAGCTTATAGTCATCAAGCAAATGCATTGTTTTATCTACTTCTTGCTTTAAGTACTTCTCTCTAATATCATGGTAAGATGGAGGCTTAAATCCAGGCCCATGTTTTGCAACTAATTCAAGCGCTTTAACAAACTCAGGGTTTCTAGCACAATTAAAAGGAATAGCACTAGTGTAAAAAAACCTTGCTATTTGTTGACATGCTTCTTCTCTAATATCCTTCTTTAGCATGTGATTGATGGTCAGTTGAGTACTTCCACTTCCACTTATTGGTTTCTTTCCCTTGTTCATTGAGCTAAATTCAAAATCTTCGTCTGCATCTTCGCCACTTCTAAAAAACAGAGAAGCCTTTCTTTTCTTCTCAGATGCTTCTAGATTTTTCACCAACACATTTAACATCATCTGCTTCACATCTGCTGGTACTTGATGGCATGGCTCAACATCCTTTCGAGTGCAAGCCAAATGATGCTTGAAACGATAAATGCCTCCGCTGAAAATTTTCTGACAATACTTGCATTGAACTTTTCTTGAAGTATTCTCAATATCTATACCATGCTGCCATCCCACATCAAGTCTATTGCCACTGGTAGTTTTTTTGGATGCCATGTAATCTGCAATTCATTGAAATAATACATCAAATAAGGTAACTTGGGAATTCGACAATTACAAGCCACGCAATAAAATCTCAGCTACACAATGAAATTCCCATGCATGACATCCAATAATCTGAAGCACTTGAGATTCTCCTGCCTAGACCATACCTAGGGAATGGTTTTCAAACTAAGCTGTATTCCATGGTTAAGAAACCTACCAAACACGAAAATTCTAAGGTTTCCAACTTTTTTTCCACATTCTACATGCCTTCATCATGTTCCAAACATATTTGTAAGAGGACAATGAAAGGAAAGTCTATAAATGATTAGTTTCAAGAGCTGAACACAAAACTGAGCTATTGTGCCAAGTAAGAATCTCATTTTCATTTTTTTTAGCAGAAGGATGAAAAATCAATGTTTCGCCTATTTCTTGACGTGAAAGGCCTTTTAAAATTTAAATTAGGCAAACAATAAGCCTAGAAAGACAGCTTCTTATGACAACAGTCTTTCTTCTAGGAAGAGTGGTTGTTTTAAGCATCAGTCATCATACCACCACCAATCCAACATCCTTCTTCACAAGCTTTATGGTTCGGTCTTTTGTTTCTAATGCTCAAAAGATATAATTTTACTAAATGACAGAAGTGAAGCGAGCTTTTCAAAAACAGAACATAAGTTCATAAGACTGCTACAGGCATCTAAAACCACCAACTGTAAATGGATCACCCACCAAATAGGAACAAGTACCAAGCACCATGAACCATTATGCTTTGCTACTCAAATCCCTAAGAAAAAAAATAGTACAGTTCATGACTGAAACATCAATTCTTACGTAATAGTGCTTTGAGTGCACCATATGATTCTATCCACTCGGTTATTGATGAGTTTTGGACAAAAGGAGAACAAAAAACCTCATGGTCTGGAAGAATGTGGCATATCGCCAAACAAGGCGGGCTTAGAATTCATGTTACAAGAAAATATGTAGACTTATTTGCTACATCTAATGAGTGTAGCAGTTTCTTTTACAATCATGGAATTTGAGACACTCAAAATTGTGGAAAGCATGAATGAAAGATTGATAATGACAGATGGTAAACCTAACAATTACTAGAAGTTAAGATTGTATAGCTAATACCACCTTAGGGCCATAAATAAGGAAGAGCATGAAAGTATATACACTTCAGTAACTGAATTAAGATTCATCAGCAGACCTGCTATAAAGCAATTGTTTGTGGTTGCAAACAAGTCTGCTTGATCAAGTTGTATGTCTTCAAACTAAAGAAAGGATGTCAATCTCTGTTATTCCCCCCACCCCCAATCTGTTTTTTGTACTTTTGATCGACTCCAGTACAGTGAACTTGGAAGTCTTCCTGATCAAGGTCCTACTAAAACTTTAAGGAAACAACTTTTCATATGGCATAATGCAATGAATCAGCTGCTACAGTATATTTTGAGCCAAGCCGAAATGCTCAAAAACAATTCTCCTGCTAAATGCTAAGCGCTTTATACAGACATTTCCATAAATTTCCCATTCATTTCCAAAGTAAAAATCGTTGCTAAAGCATCTTTGAGAATTTCACTCGATTACGCCTCATATCAAAAGAAATGAGTTCAATTAATGATCTTGGTGCTGCTTATCCGGAAAAAAAAACCTTGATTTCAATGCTTCTCATCCAAATTCATTTCAAATTATTAGCATTTAGCATGCGGGGACACTTTGTAAGGAAAGGAGAACACACAGCTCGGATAACATATTAAAGTGCGGGAAAAGCCGGGATTGCAATTACCATGTACGAATATCACTTCCATTGGCTCTCAATATATTCTCAGCTACACAATGAAATTCCCATGCAACTGAGAACGACGAGAAGCACTAACCTTTAATGGCGACGAGAAGGATGAGAACAACAGTTTGGGGTCTCGGGGAGGAGGCCACCCAGAACTCGAGCGACGATTTTTGGGGGGTTTTGAGTCGAGAAGAGAAGAGAAGATTTTGGGGTTTAGGGCTGATGATTTGGGTGTTTTGTGCTTTGAGAAGAGAAGAGAATTTCGAGTTTGAGAATTTCGTTCTTTTGGGGAAGAAGAGAACGGGTGTGCTGGTGTGTGTGAAAAAAAAGAATTGAAGAATGAAAAAAATGAATTGAAGAGCCGCACAGTGAAATATGTCGAACTCGTAAACTCGGAACGATTTTTACGAGTTTACGAGTTTGACCGATTTTTCTACGAGTTTGACCGAGTTTGACCAGGTTTCGGTTTTTCTACCGGTTCAATCGGGTTTTCGGAGCCAACTCGCAAGATCGTACGATTTTGCGAGTTGGCTCGCGATTTTGACTGCCATGTTCATTAGCAAATAGTAGAATTGTAATTGATTAAATTCACCACAGACGAGTGTTTTTTTTTTTGGAGCAAACCATATGATCGTTGGTCGTGTGTGAATTGATTCTGTAATAATTCAATTAGCATATTGCAAATTTGTAATTGTTAAAATCTATTGAAGCTGAGTTATTTGTTTTTTCCCATCAAATTGATTGGTTGTTGGGCGTGTTTTAACTGCTTTGACAATAATGTAATTGGTAGATGGAAAAAATTTAGTAAATTAGATTCACTAAAGATGGATTATTTGTTTTCTAGTAACAAGTTGATCAGGAGTGCTTGAATTGTCTGGTTAATTATTTAATCGGTAGATAGTAGAACTACAATCAATAAAATTTATTAAAGATGAGTTATTTATTGTTTGCATTAAAGTGATTGATTGTTGGGCTTGTTTTAATTATTTGATGAATTATTTAATTAGTACATAGTTAAACTGCAATTCTTGAAACCTATAAAAGATGTGTTATTTGTTTTTTGTGCAAATTGATTGACAAATGGTATTGTCTTAATTGTGTTGATAATTATTTAATAAGGTGATAGGTAAATTGCATTTGATAATATTCATTAAAGATGAGTTAATTTGTTTAATGTAGCCAATTGATTGATTGTCAAGCTTGTTTAAACTATTTGTCGATTTATTTTATTGGTCGATAGCAAAATTGTAATTGTTAAAATTTATAAAATATGAGTTATTTGCTTTTCTGAAACAAATTAATTGATTTTTAGACATGTTATAATTATTTGAAAAATTATTTAATTGGCAAAATTGCAGAATTATTTTTGATAAAATGGATTAAAGAATAGTGATTTGTTTTTTGTAACAAATTATTTTATTGTTGGTTGTGTTCTAACTATATAGGTAGCATTTCAATAGATAAAAAACAAATAACTCATCTTTAATGGTTTTTATTGATGACGAGTTGACTAATTAAATAATTAGTCAACTAACAAAAACAAATACAATAATCAATCAGATTATCACATTAAAAAAAAGCATGACATTGATTGTGGTAAATGCTTTGTTAACTAAACTGAAAGATGTTTGATTCATCTTTGATGTTGTTAAGCCAAGAGCGCAAAACGCATGGAGCAAATAAAGCTCATTAAACATCTAATTTTTTTTTATATATATTTTTATTTTCTCCTTTTTCAATTGTTCGGTTAAACCCGCTGGTCAAGGATAGTTGTATATCAATGGAAAGGAGATACAAAACAACAATTCAAGCTTTTATTTGGCACAATAAAATATTTTCACATGTTATTGCTGAAAAATATTGTTGTTATTTTTCTGAAATGTTGGAGAACTTAGTACTATCAAAAGCTCTCTTATAATTAACTAACATTTTATGCCTATTTTTTTAAGTGAAATTGCCACTCCAACAAAAGGGTATAAAAATAAATAATTCATTGAAGTTATTTTCTTAAAGAACCAAAACATTGAAGCGTACAATTGTTATGAGATAAAACAATTATATGATTAGAGCCGCTAAAATATACTATTTATCATATCTTACATCCAAAATAGCATATGGATTAGCATACTGATTCAAGAGTTGGAAAGCACAACAAAAAAAAAAACATATTAATTTAATACAACAAAATAATGCCCTCACAATGTCATAAAGTATCATTGTTTTTTAAAAGAGGATAGTGACCTTGAAACAACGCATGGAGGCATGCAAAATGAGCACAAATGGTGTTCATCGAGAGGTCTTATGAATGAAAAAATAATTGACATTGATACTGATGCTTATAAAAAAAAACAATGATGTTAACAACTATAAGTAATTTTGTTAGCATATGAATTGATTTTATGATTTCAAACACTTTGTCTTGGTATTGTTTATTTAGAAAGTATATTTTTGGTTTGCATAAAAGTTATAATAAATTTAGGAATAAAGATGTCTAGATTTTTGTATATGAAACGTCCGGTAAAAAAAATTATAAGCGACGTTGCATGAAAATAGTATATAGCATTTTTTTGGTTTTTTGTGTGGTAGGAAAAGGCTTTGAAAAGAAATGCTATAGTTGACGAAATGGTATAATTGAAGAGTATGTTAAAATCACCTAATCATGATGAGATTTAGATCGACATTGATGTTTTTTTGGTGGATCATCTTCCTTAACCATGGTTGATGCATCATGATCGAGCATTGGGAATATATTTGGAGGTCTAGTTGTGGCATCTATTGCAGAGCCGTGAATTTAAAAAGAACTAACAAATTGTGCATTTAGAATTGATAAAGCAAAAATATATAAACAATATTATTGGAATTGAAAGGTAATAGGCTTGAAGAAAGGAAGAAATGTGTTACCTTTTAAGAGGTGTTTTATCTTTAAATAGTAGATGTCTTATGGTTTGTGATAGTGAAGGAGGAACAACGTGAGCTCTAGATGGTGGAATAGGTGCTAGAGTTAGTGGGTCTAATAGAAGGAGGTTTTCAGAGGAAGATATAGCAGCTTGTTCCATAAAAAGAACATTAATATCATGAATTTCTGGTTTCAACATATTGCTGTGGAGGTTCAACATTTATAATGTCATGAAAAACATTAGCAACAATGATATCGCAATGGTTCATAATTGAGCAAAAAGCAACTGAAATGTTTTTGGTTTGTGTAATTTTCAATCATGAGAGGTGGAATGAAATCAATAAACCCTTTATCATAGACATAATTGTAGGGCAGAGGAGCCAAATAAGATTTTTAACAATTTTTCCAACCATGAGAAATGTTGTTATATCAGTGTCATCAGTCATAATACAATCAACTTTAAACCTAAGAAAATGTTAGAAATAAGACAATTAAAATATGAGGTGTCGCGACGACAATTTTTTCACGCTTCGTGCCCCGCTATTCCCGGATTGGGGAGACAACGGCGCGCAGTGAAATGGGAGGTATGTTTTATAGTCGTAAAATTACAACTATAATTATTAGGAGTCGCCACCTAGTATTAAGGTCACGAGGAACCTAATGATCATCGAGAGTCTTGAGTAAGGGGACTTGTTGTGCAAGGAGAAGACGCATCACCCCCAATGCACCCTACCTAAGGCAAGCTGCATTGTTGTTTGATTGTTTTTCCTAAGTTTGATTTTTTTTGTCTTTTCTAAAGTTTGACGTAGATCTCTCTTCGTGAGAGAATCTCTACCTCGTTAGGAGTTGAAAGACTAACCAAAAGAATCTGCATTTTAAAAAAAAACATTTTTTTCTTAACTATCTGTGAGTGTACTTTACAATGTAATTTTACACTGCGATAGCTAAAACAAAATAATTGTTAATTTTTTTTATATTTTGGCCAAATTCCAATAGATAATCATAAACTGGTTACGATATTCAAATTTTCGTTCAAAATATGTGAAAGATGCAACATATATTTTTTTTCATGAAAAATATGCTTGAAAAAATCATGGAATTCAACTGTATGCACAAAAACAATACATTTTTTGTTTTTTTATAATATTTTATTGTATTTTTTATAATATTTTTTTTATTTTTTAAATAATAAAAAATAATAATTTTCTGGGTTGGGTCTAGACCACCCAAATGGGCCGGGCCCAGCCAAGGTGGGCAAAAGGCCCAACTTTATTAGGGCATGGGCAGGGCAGGGCTGAGAGCAGCCCAACGCTCCCCACCCATATATATATATATATATATATATATATATATATATATATATATATATATATATATTACATGCTGCATGAATTAATTAATGCACGTGTACAGTAAAGTGGTGGTCGACCGACCACCACGAGAGTCTCACATGTCATTGCCGCCGGGTAGAGGAGGCCAAGATGGTTGTCCCTATGATGGTGGCGTCGAAAATGACGGTCTGTGGTGTCCAGAAATGAGGGCTGGAATCTAGCTGGTCTGCTGCTTGCCGCTGCAACTGTCACGGCTAGAGCTCTCGCCGAAGATGGAGAAGAAGGCTGGGCTGGAGCTACTGGTGAAGCTTCTGGCGCTGAGGGAGACCAGGTGGTGTGGGGAGCTGGCTGGTGGTGCAAGAGAGTTACGGTGCAACTGACTTTAGAGAGAGAGGAGCCGTCGGGGAGAGAGAGAGCAGCGGAGAAGAGAGAGGAGCTGTAACGGGGAAGAGAGATGAGTTGCTGGAGTAGCCTCGTTCATCTGTGTTCAAACTTTCCTTCTCCCTTCGTTACATAAATTTATCTCCTCTTCCCCATCTCTATAAGTTTCTCTCCTCTGTTTATCTCCTCTTCACGTTATTTTTCCTTGTTATGTAAATTTTCCCCGTTGCCTCCTCTCTTTTTTTTCCCGTTCCCAGTGTCCCCAATTTTTTTCTCCCCCTTTTCCATCCGTGTTCTCCACTTTTATAGAAAATATATAGCATGGCAAGGTATGGGGGAGGTGTCCAGGAATGGTGCATATGAATGGTGTGTTGTGGTGGTAGGTTAGGGCCAAGCATGACTGCTGGCATGGCTTCTGGCAGTCTAGAGTTTTTTGACGGGAAAAATCAGGAAGAACGATGTTTTTATCTTCAATTTTGACTTTCTGATTTCACCCAAAAAGGTTTTGTCATCGAAAATTCTGATCTTCTCAATTTAACCCAAAATTAGGCTTCCAAACTTAATTTCTCACCAATTAAGCCCTTAATAAAATTAATTTGATCCATTTAAAGTATAATTAAGCCCTTATGCTTAATTAAATCCTTCAATTGGGCTCTCAATTAATTCCCAAGCATAATTACACTTTAAATTGGCCGACGATTAAATTAAATTGGCCCATAAAATATAATTATGCCTTTCGACTTAATTTTTACGCAAATTTATCCAATAATAAATTATTTTAGCCTTGAATATGCATTTTCCTTCATTTCTAGGCAAAATAGAGTTACAACCGGGTTGTCAAAAACATCCCAAATTTTCCACCTTGTTTTTTCTACCGACATCAACCCCTTTTATTTTATTTTTTGTTATGTTTTGAGTAGATTTGAGGAATAACCCAGAAATTTGAGTTATGACATAAGGCGTAATGTAAAAGTTGTGAAGAATATGCACAATTTAGTTTTGGACATGAAAAGCAATAAAAAAGTTTTACTGACCATGAAATCGACGTTACTTCATTGTGTTCAATGCATCTAAAACCCATGCCTTTTGTCAGAAAGTGACTTTGTGCATACTGGGTAACTATGATACCACCAACCTCGATGAAGATCATAGTCAGCTATTGAGGCCTTACATGTAAATCTTTGGCTTTGCAATATTTTTAATCAAAATAAAAATTTAAAATATATTCTTGAACAATTGACAAAACAACAAATTAAAGCTAACGTGGTGAAAGAAAAGTGGAGATCATTGTTGACTTACTTGGTATTGGTATGGATCCATGCAAATGATTTCTTTGATTGTCTTCTTGTTGTTTTTTTTTGTTGTTGATAAATGGTTTTGAGCATTCATTGAAGAAGGGAGTTAATGGATCTCAACAGGAATATCTTTATAAGTGATCATAAAAGTTGTTTGGTATAAATAGATCAAAGAAATAATATTTGATATAAGACAATCCAAAAAAAGAGGAAGCTCGGAAAATGCTTATATGGAAGAACTTTTGGAATTTCTAGGTTGAAATACCATAAGGAAGCAATAGTGCTCACAAAGTTTGGTTTTCCTAAGAACAAAAAAATATATATATATTGAGATTATTTGAAATTGAGTTTAGTAAAGCATAAAATGTATAAAAGTATAAAAATAAATGAAGGTTCAAAATACATGTGCAACAATTTAGTGAATGCTAATAAGAAGATGATAGAAAAGTCAAGCTATTTTTTTTTTTTTGCAATCTTCTTGTATTTCGTAATAAAACAATAAAATTTTTTAGACTAGTTTTATTATGACGATTTAAAATTTGGTTAACTAAAGATGTTTGTAAATTTCTTGCAAATATAACATAATAATTTAACGCCTTAATTATTTTTTTTAATATTGCATTTGTCATTTGATAGACTACATCGGTTTTGGACTTGTTTTAATGATTTTTTCGATCTATAAATTCGGCAAACAACAAAATTCTTCAATTTTTAAGACATCGTCTACCCTTCCCACAGTTTAAAAAAGTCAACGCGTTAACGTGGGGAGAAAAGTAAAAGTTGTTGATTAAAAATAATATTTTTTTAACATATTATATTAAAAAATAATTTATTTATCAACAACTTTTGTTTATCTCCCCACGTTAACACGTTGACTTTGTTTTTAAAGTCGCTGGCACACCAACTTTTCAATGATAGTGTTGGTACACCATCTTTTCAATTACTTCTATACTGCTTCTTTAATCATCTTTTTTCTGTACTTGCGTGTCCTTGACCTTTTCTAAAGAACAAAGTATAGTGTTGGTATACCAACTTTCAATTTCTTTCAATCAAGTACATACAATTTTCTTTTTTCTTTTTTGTATGCTGAATTTTTTATTTTTTTTCAATCGAGCACTTCTTTGGAAATATATTAATTGTTTCTACTTATTTAGAATCACATGAATTTCATTCATTTTATTAAAAAATAAATATTTAAACATGTGAATAATTTATTTATATATACAGACTCGATTAAAACAAATTGTAAAATATGTGTACTAATTATCCCAAACGTAAACTATTGTTGACAGGCGGTGATTAGGCAACTATGTTTAGGGTTCTGCAAGAGCAAAGGCGTTTGTTCTATTTCACTTCTCTTACACTCTTCTCCTCTGCTAAAGAAAGAAAGAGAAATGGGCTGGTTTCTGATGATCACCTATGCCTTGGAGCAGGCGCTGATGGAGTTGGGCATACTTCTATTTCTGAAGAGTTTATTCCTCGTTACAGATTCGATAGATCAGTGAAAGCTTTGAAAGAGGTTTTGCCGAGCGTTCAAGCTTTGTTACAAGATACTGAGGAGAGGGTAGTGGCGAGTCGGCTTTCAGGCGATTTCTTGGATCTTCATAAAATGTGTTCAATCCATTGAATATTTCTTAGACCAGCTTGCTAACCATGACAAGTTTATGTACTTGTCTACAGCTGACGACAGAAGATTCTTTGACTGAGGGATTACAGTATATCGATGACCTTTGTAAATGTGCTTGTGGTACTCAATAAAATCTCTCTATCGTTGGAAGAGATCAGATCCAACAGACAACAAGTTTGAATCATATCTCGCGTCACTCTGGCGTGTGAAAATTGTGGGAACGGTAGACGATATCTTGAAAACTGTGGGAAGGGGTAGACGATGTCTTAAAAATTTGTCGAATTTCTGAAGGGATCGTCGACCAATCACCAACTTCTCCATGTCTTCCCTATAGTGGGTATGGCAGGTCTTGGAAAGACAGCCTTGGCTAGATCGGTGTGTGAGAAAGTGTCAGAGGGACAGCTTTTTGATGAGACAGTGTGGATCTCTGTTTCTGATAATTTTGAAGAATTGACCGTGTTAAGAGAGATGCTGAAAGCTCTTGGTGAACACATGGCTGGAGGGGCAGACAGCAAAGGACAGACGCTTGAACACCTTTCTAAAGAGTTTGCAAGGGAAACGATTTCTTCTTGTTCTTGATGATGTCTGGAATGAAGATGTTGAGAAGTGGGATGGATTAAAGAAATTGCTTGTTAGAAAGTTGGTGGAAGTAATGGGAGTGCTGTTCTTGTTACAACTCGTAGCGGGCAAGCGGCATCCATAATATGGAGACTTTTCCCTGGTGCAGGCATGATTTGAAACCGCTATCCGATGGTGATTGCTGGTCCATTATTCAGGGAAAAAGTCTCTGGTAATGAAGGAGAGCCATTGCCTCCGGGACCTGGGAGGTTATTGGAAAAGAGATAGCAAGCAAATGTCGAGGTGTGCCCTTAGTTGCACATTTTTTAGGTGAGACGCTGTGTTCTGGAAAGGAGAGGGAGACAATGGTTGTCAGTTAAAAACAGATGCCTTAGGGACATTCCTCGATATGAAGATATAATTATCCCGACACTACTAACAAGTTTCTATCATCTGCCTTCGCCAGCTTTGAAACTGTGTTTTGCGTATTGCTCAATCTTTTCTCAGGATTTTACATGTTGAAAAGGAACAATTGATTCAGCTTTGGATGGCTGAAGGGTTTCTTATGCAATCTAATGATCAGAGGATGGAAGATACAGGTGAAGTGATTTTTCAATAAGTTTGTTGATAGTTCATTTTGTTGAAGTTGTGGAATAGGGATGGACGTGGGAATATTAGAAACTGTAAGATGAGTAGGCTTATGCATGATCTTGCGTTGCATGTTTCAAAATTTCGTACATTGAATTTGGAGACTTGTTCCGTTAGAGATGGTGGATACCCTGTTATCCATCATGCAAATCTCATTTGTGATGTGGAGCTTGCACGGGTAATGCCAATTATTGAGGGTTAGCAGACTGGTTTCCTTGTTCACACATGCTGCTGATGTCCTTCACTGGCCATTAAACTTCTCAAAAATATGCGAACTCTAAACCTAGATGGTGCTGATATCAAAGAGTTGAATGATTCAATTGGTAAATTGAGAATGTTTGAGATTTCTCGATCTCTCACGGACTTGCATCAAAGCATTACCCGAATCCATCACCAATCTCCGCAATATGCAAACTTTAAGACTCATTGAGTGCGCATCTCTTGAATCACTTCCTAGAAATATGCGAGGTTTACTTAGCCTCAGGCATATTTATTTCACTTATCATCACCAGATGCCAGTCAAGGTGGGGTGCTTGACTTCTCTTCAAACACTTCCATTCTTTGTTGTGGGGAAAGACAGTGACAGTACAATTCAAGAACTGGAATCCTTAAATGGCCTAAGAGGACAACTGTCGATATACAATCTTCAGGAGGTGAAAAACAAAAACAGAAGCTGAGAAAGCAAACTTGCGAGGAAAAACAAAGATTTACAAATTGGAATTTGTATGGAGATCAGGAAGAACATGCTTCAAGAATGACGAGGAAGTGCTGGAGGCACTTCAGCCTCACTCTAACTTAGAGACCTTGAAGATTGAGCACTATGGGGGTGAAAAGCTGCCATCGTGGCTATTGATGGAAAGTCCTACTCATGGTGGTTCCTCGCTAGTCAATTGTTTGGTGAATCTGAAATTGATAGACTGCAAGAGGTGCGAATTGCCAATGCTTGGACATCTTCTTCGTCTTGAAAGTCTTGAGATAGATGGGCTGGATAAGGTAAGAACTGGATTCAGTGAAACAATGACAGTTTTTCCAGCATTAAAAGAAACTGTCTCTCCGTCGCATGGTCAATCTAGTTGAATGGATGGTGCCAGCAGTACGTAAAGGCCATTCAGCTGTGTTTCCTTTCCTTGAAGAGTTGTCCATCATGTCCTGTCCTCTATTGGCATCTATTTCACTGCATGCTCCATCACTTGCTCAAATGGAAATCTGCTTCTGTGAAGAATTGAAATCTTTATCCATGGATTCCAGTGCTAGCACAGCTCTTGAAGATTTAACAATAAAATGTTGTCCAAACCTAGAGTCCATTCCTTCAGCAGAGTGCCTCAAATCTCTTAAAAGACTCCATAATGAAGGTTTGTCAAAAGTTCATCTCTCCTCCAATTCCAAGTGAGCAGATCTTTCAATTCTCTTGAATATTTGAGGCTTGAAGGTTTTCCCGATCTATTCTCTATTCCTGATCTGCAAAACCTCTCTCTTAAAGGCCTGACAATAAAACATTGTCCAGATCTAGAATGCATTGATAGTTTGCAAAACCTAACATCTCTTGAAGATTTAAGAATAGAAGTTTGTCCTTATCTGGAGTCCATTCCCAGTGTAGGAGGCCTGTCATCTCTCAAAACACTCAGCATTCAAACGATGTCATAAATTAACTTCTCTTCCAACTGAGCTACAGTCCTGCGTGTCTCTGGAAAATCTGTCTATACAATGGTGCATAGAGCTAACCTCTATCCCTGATGAGCTGAAAGAATTGCATTCCCTTGTTCAATTAGAGATCACAAAATGTCCAAGCTTGACTTACTTCCCAGAGGACAGCTTATACTCCCTCACTCAACTGAAGCAGTTGACGATTGGTCCTTTCTCCGAGAAGTTGGAGGTTTTTCCTGGTCTGAATTCAATCCAGCCCTTCCATCCACCCCTTGAAGAGCTACAAATACATGGGTGGAATAGACTCAAGTCTCTGCCAGATCAACTTCAGCAACTCCCTGTCTTAAAATCATTAGATATAGGGCGATTCAACAAAGTGGAAGAGTTGCCAGAATGGTTAGGTGACCTTATATCCCTTCAGCAGCTCAGAATTTGGAGATGTGAGAATCTGAGGTCTCTACCGACAACCATGCAAGACCTCTTCATGCTGAAGAGGCTGGAGATTATAGATTGTCACACTCTCAAGAAAACTTGTGCCGAAAGGGAGTGGACCCTGAATGGTTCAAGATTTCTCATATCCCGAAGATCAGTATGTTCTAATTACTGCATGCTCCAACTGTGACGCAAGGTAGATCCATTTTATCTCCATTTTTCTCAATCAATATTTCGCTCTCCATTCTTGGTTTTCTTTTCCTAATTGATATGGTTACCTGTTTTGCATCGATTTGCTGAAACTGATAGCTGTTTTCCTTTGAAACTCGAGTGCAGGTATTTCAGTTGTTTCTGGTAGAATTACGTGTGAGATGCTGCCTTGAAGATAGAATTAAATTAATTTGGTTGTTTTTTGAATTTTGATTTCAAATAGCAGAGTTTGATTCGGGATTTGCTGTAAATCTGCTATAAATTGCCAATAATCTCTCATGGCTGTTGAGAGTTTATTTTTCATTACAATTGAGTTTCTTGTATGCCTCTATAATAGGCATTTCAATTCAGTAAAACAAATTTATCTTCCTCTACAATTTATCAGTTTTGTAATTTCCAGGATTTAATTCAAACAGTAACTATTCTAAACAGTTACTGTTCAAATTATAAAATTGCAACACTTTCATGATCAAGTGACTGCTCCACCTCATATCATCAGATAATAGCTTCACGAATTCAACGAGTTTGTGGTATTCTCTCTTTGATTCCTTCAAATGGGGGGAGATCCTCAGATTTCAAAAATCTCATTCTGAATTGAGAACAGAAGTTACAGCCTGTTATAGAAGATTAACAGATCATTTTTAAGCATTACTTGGTGGTGTTTTGACTCGTCCAAAGCAACAAGAACTCGAAGAACAGGCGGTGGATTCTTGGCAAGGTTTTTATCATCTCTCTGTATTTGTAAATGTAACAGAGAAATGCTTTCTGGCTAAGACACTTCAAGAGGGAAACAAAATGTCAGTTCGGATGATCCATTGTTATATTATCTAGATGAGATTTCAGTATTCTGATCCAAAGTGATAAGCTTTGATTGCTGAGAAGCCTCCACCTTAGTTATACTTTGATGGAGAGTAACAAAATACTCTATGGAATATCAACAACGATGTTATAATAGCAATTGATTTTTAAAATAATTTTTTTAATATCAATATATCAAAACAATATAAGAATATATATTTTTTAATTTAAAACAAATAAAAATATTTCAAATATTTTCAAAATATAAAAACAAACAGACTCATACTCTTAATTAATGTTTATCTTAAAAGTGTTTTTGAAAAATATTAGATAATTTATTTTTATTTTTATTTTTATTTTAAATTAAAAAATTTGGTGTTTTTTATTATTATTCTCATGTGCAACTATTTAAAATAATTTTAAAAAATAAAAAAAATATTATTTTAATATATTTCTGAACAAAAAAACACTTTAAAGAAAAACTCACAAACATTCACTTAATCTATAAATCAAAGTGCATATGCGTGAAACAGCTTCCATAGATTGTTGCCCTGAATTCTTGGCCAAATGGTGCAAGACATCACCATCGCAAATGGTGATGATAGTGCGCACATAACTAATTTTACACAAAGCGGGTATTTTGGAGAATATGATAATTGGTCTTCTGTTATTCTGGATGTTTGATCTTCTCAATAAAAAATCATGGGATCTCTGAAGAACGTTGTGGATTACTGATCTTCTCCGAGAAAACCCCCCCTAGTATCTTGGCAGCAAATGGGAGACCGTGAGATTGGTACCTGATTTCATATTTAATCTTGTTCCATTTGGCATCATCAAATACTTTTGAGGTGTCAATATCACCCAAAGTATCTTCGACAATCTTTCCACAATCCTCACCTTCCAATAATGGGGGCTGAAGGTCAATCATGCTCTCACCTCCAATCCTTCTAGCAACTTTCTTCAGTCTGGTAGTGACAATGACTGCACCGCCGCTACCTCTAGGCAATCCACCAGCGGAGTTGATTTCTGCAGCTAAGAAGTTGGCATGCCAAGGCCACACATCATCAAACACGATTAAATATTTTTCACGTGATATTAGGAGATGGATAGTTTCTGAAAGCTCAGCCATATCATGCTTGTCCATCATTAACTCATCAATGTTGTAATCCAGCTCATTCAAAACCAACTTCAAAATCTGAATCCCGATATTCGTCTCATTGCTCTTAATGCCTGACAAACAGACCCAAATCTTGGTTGAGAATGCTGCGCTCACACTTTTATCATTGAAAATCTCCCTCGCAAGTGTGGTCTTTCCTGTGCCACACATCCCAGATATTCCAATTATCTTGAATCCACCTTCGCACAGTTTGCTCTCAATATCTTTGCACACAACTTTGAAAGCCAATGATACTGGACCCTGTCGCTGATGCCAAATGTCGGAGTACGCTCACAAATCTTCCCATGGTACAATGGGGGCTCAAGGGGGGATCAAGTTCAAGTTTAGACATCCCATCCTTCTAGCCACTCTTCTAGCCACTCTCGGAAGCCTGCTTGTGATGATGACTGCAGAACCATCGCAAAGTCCCCCAGATAAAGTTTTTTTTCCCCAGGATTTCAGCATGCCAGGGCCACACATCATCAAACACAACCAAACAACTCTCACGCTGTAAAATACGATGAAGGATGTCTAAAGGCTCATCACTGTCATTGATACCCAGTTCATGCAAAGTAGATTCACCAGCCTCTGTTTTAACCAGCTCAAGAATCTTTTCTTTCACTGTGTCCCTGTCATTCCTCTGAATGTTTGATAAGCAAAGCCAAATTCTCTTTGAGAACCGACTCTTCACTTTTTCACTGTCGAAAATATCCCTTGCAATTTTAGTTTTTCCTGTACCACCCATTCCACATATCCCAACTGCTTTGTATCCAACATCAGCGTCATCTTTGAAAAGTATGTTCTCAATTTTCTCCACATACTCATTGCGCCCAGGAATTTTAGGGGTATTGCATTCACTGTATTTCCCTTCACAATCTTCGACCATTTTATCAAACCTTTCTTTAACACTAACCAACCGTGTCTTCCTCTTGCGCACAAAACGATTTTCAGTATATTGATTGAAATGTATCCAGTTTTTCTTGAATAATTTTCTTTGTTGAGCAAAGATTCGGCACTCTGTAAGTACATCATTGAGTTCATAAAGCACTTCACAGATGCTCTGATGCCAACAATGAGCATATGTTCTTCTTGTTTTGACTTTCCAGGACCTGTTTTGAGTCCTTCAAAATGAGAAAGCAAGAGTGAATTGAATAAACAACTCGGTTTCAGCTTCTTGCAGAACATTTAAGGACTTGTTCCAAAGGAACTCTGCCACGTCTGCTGCCATTTCTTACACGTCTTCAATCTGCAGAATAAACAATGGTTTTGGTATGTCATTTACTGGAATTTGCAATACATCCATCAATTTTTATTTGCATGCTACACATCTCCAGTCAAAATGGCTTTTTAGCTTACCATTAGATCCTCACTAATTTTCTCAAGATTTGAACATACTAAAAATTTAATAGTTTAATCCAGTTCAAGTGATATATCTGACACTAAAGTACTAATAGTACACAAGACTGGACAAACAAGAAGGCAATCCAAACCTGAGAGGTCACATATCAAGCATATCCTTTTTCTCGTGAGAAAGCTGACTTTATTATTTTTTCTTGTTTACAATGATGAAACATAAATTCAAACAAGAATAAAAGTATTGAGTGAATAAATATAGAGTGTTCAATTAGTCAAAGCCAATTGTTAAAACTGAGATGAAGCCAGATATTCTGCCTGCATCCTAGGGTGCACTGTATTCTCTGAAGCTTTGTAAAGGGATAAAATGAAAATAAAAACCTTATGCTACTGTTATTGCTTGTAAAGCAAAGCAAATTTTCTTCTACAGGGAATTTAATTTTATTACAGTTCTATAATTTTGAAAATGTTTTGCTATCTTACAACTGTAGCTCTATCCTATATTAGGATAATGCCAATAAGAAACCTAGTTTTTTAACAATTTAATTTAGAATATTTCTACCACCAAAGTCCCATGTTGAGCTATGGTGGATAAATTGAAATCCTATGAATGTAGTGTGTGTCCTCAAGACTTGAATACACTAAAAATATACTTCAATAATAAACATCCAAGTGACATATTTGTTATCTGATAGACTGATACTAATAGCTATGGTCTAAAACTAACTAGAAAACATATCCCATGAGATTATCACAATTTCTTTGGTAAACACAAAAATAACACTTCCAGATTAATCAGCTTATAAATATTTGATTCACTTGAAATTTGGAATAAATAATTTAGCTGAATAGAAAATTAAATTCAACAATTATGAGAAGAAGTTGCATAAACATATAAAATCTCACATGACATGTACATGTCTATTAAAAAACCCCTCATATTTATGAATAATCACATTTATGACAATAGGCAAGGTGAACACTTTTACTTAGTAGAAGTGTGATTCAAACTTCTTTTAAACAAATAAAATTGAAACCTAACAATTGGTGTCAACCATACACCTATGCTAACAATTTAGCAACTACAGACTAGGAGGATAATAGTTCCACCACGATTAATCTCCCCAAACATGAAAAAACAAGCAATTTTAATTCCTCAGTTTTAAAGTATAGCCACCATTGGTCTCTAATTTCCCCAAATCATTAAGTTCCAGTCAAATTTTGATAACCATAAACATACAATTAGTTTCAAAATATCCATCAAATTTTTGGGTCTCAATTTGGAAAGCTTGTTGTTAAGTATATGAAAATGGTCTCATGTATGACTTGTTGGATGTACAAAAATGAAAACCTATGGGAAGCAGTAACACCACATCTACTAGTTTGACTTCTAGCATTTATAGTTTGCAAAGAAAATGCAACTAAATTATATTTTCTTTTCTTTTTCTGATGAATATGCAACTGAATTGTACAGAGAGGCATAATGATCCTGCTATTACTAATACATTTCTTATCCCAGGAGGGAGAGATATACATAGAGAGAGAGCATTTGCAAGATCCATATACATGCATAAGAACGGCTAATTTCAAGCTAGTTTTGATCACTGAGCACAAATTAAGGTCATCAATAATTGGCCATTACCCTATTGCCAGAATCACATTATGACAATAGAATCAATCAATAACGAGTTGATAATACCTTGGAAAGAAGTAGATTGTCTGATATACACTAGATTATCCCAGAATCCAATCCACTACATTTTCCTAATTTAACCATGTTTGTAATGGTAAAAAAACTCCAAAAAAAAACGTTGGAAGCAAAACCCATTTGTAGGTCCTACGAATCCAGCATGCATGTATATTCTTGGAGTTCTTTCTTATCATATCATTACTTAGTTAAAAGATACAAAGGATAATTTCCCGAATTCCATCATCATAATCTCTTTCAAAAAAAAATATTAGAAGGATGAAAAATTGTGAAGACATGACATGGATCCTTCCATTCATCATCCACACACACCCACACCGATCCACACAATTCCATTCATTATCCACACACACACACACACACACACTCAAACTGTCTCAAACAGAAAGCCATAAAAAGTGACAGTTGTAGTTAATGAGTGAAAAACATTGGATTTAAGCACCCAAAAAGAGAGAGAGAGACTTGAAAGTGCTAACCTTGGATTTAAGTGAAAATGAAAACCAGATCTGCTAAATTAAACTCGACCAGTTGATCTCCCTTGATTTTCTTGTCTTTTCTTCCTTCCCTTCTGCCTTCTCCTTTATTTTATTGTATTTTATTTGTTTCCATGGGAAAATGAAAACCGGATCTGCTAATTTGCAAGTAGGAGCCCTCAAGTTATGTATTCCCTAAAAACAATATACAAGATTATAAATAAATAAATCACAATGTATATTCATGTTTATTGTAGCATCGTCAGCAGAGAGCTACATGCACAATAAGAAAAATGAACTGCCAAAATTAATTTTTTTATTTATTAATTATGGGTCTACAATATAATAGCTTTATAAGATGCTAAATGTTTTTTTTTCCCTCAAAATAGAGGGAAAATTTCAACTTTTCTCTCTTTAAAATTTCCCCCAAAATGTAAAATGAATTGTTAAAATAAACATGAAAAAAATTAAGTTTACTATTGAAATTTCTGTCTGGAAATATGGTTGAAATTACTTTTAAAAATATTTTTTATTTAGAAATGTATTAAAATAATATTTTTTTATTTTTATAAAATCATTTTGAACATAAACATATAATATGAAAATGATCTAAAAATACAAAAAAAAATAATTTTAAAATAAAAAATATTTTTTAAAAAAAAATGTTTTTAAAACACAACATCACATTCATAAAATATCTTTACAAGGAAAATGGGTCCATTCGTACAATAGTTCCAAGGCTTGACAATAGCTTTTTTTTAATAAATAAATAAACCCACTAGATAGAACTTATAAAAGCACCAATTTTCCTTTAATGGATTATGGGTAATGGCTATTTTCTCCACTAATAATATGTTTTTGTTTTCATGAAATAAGTTCAATTTCTAATTATATAAATACTTCAGTCATTAAACACATAAAGAGGGATACCATTAGATAAGTTTTTAGGACTCCATAATTTAAAATCATTATTAATATACATATTTATATCAAATTAGAAAAGAAGTCCCTTTATTTTTGGGCTACAAACTATGGTGAAATTTTAATCTTTAATATAAAATCTTTTATGTGAAAACATATTATAGATGAATAAGAAGTTAAATTCAAATCATTTTTAGCTTACATGTTTTGAAGAAACTCAAAACTCTCTAAAAATGTTTCTCCTTCATAGAAGCGAAATAAATTTTATCAACTGTTTATTTAATGAGAACAAGAAAATAATTAAATTGAGTCTATAAAACACCTAAAATGTTAAAAGGGATGTGATTTAAGTTTAGTGTCTGTTTGAGAGTGTTTTAAAAAAGATATTTTTGATATCAGCATAGGAAAATGATCTAAAAACACTAAAAGAATTAATTTAAAATAAAAAAATAAAAATAGACAACTTTCAAATTTTTCAAATAAACTTTTGAAACGCAATAATAAACAAGGTCTTAATTTTCATCTAAGAATTGAAATAGTAGTTAGAATCTTATAAAGCTTATTAAAGTCAATCCTTTAAACCATGTGACAGAGCATTAATTTTTTAAGAATATAGAATATATCATTAACAGTGACAACGATAATGACGACGATGACAACACCAACAAATTTCATGTAAATTATATCCTAAGTTATTTAACAAGTAATTATCATTTATTATATTTTCAATACAAGTTTTAATATACATGCTAGAAGATAATCTCAAAATGATTTAAATTTATGTCTAATTATGCATGCTAGTATTTTGATCATGATTGCCAGTTCACCATGTTTTTAATATATTACATTATTATAAACTAAACAAATATGTTTGCTTGTGTAATCATCCAGTAATATCTGGACAACAAGCCACACCGACAGGTCTATTCTAAGACTTGCTTTTTCAAGCCAATGTTAAGCCACAAGTCAAGCTCATCAACAACCAGAGGCCAACTCAACCCAGGACTTAGCCATGAAAAGCCCCACTTCCTGTCTGAATTGTTTTCATCACTAGATTTTTTGAAATGTTTCTAGTTTTTTGAAACCCTTATAATCTGTTCATGCATCTCGGATCGCACATCAAAATTAAATGTGCCCAATTCATGATCACATCTGTATGCATTTGACAGAACAAAACAGAAACAACTGATTTAAGAAATGAAATTTCATCAAGGAAAATAAATAAAAGTATGGATGTTCAACTAGAGCGAAGATTTTGTTGAGATTCAGTATTCTGAAAGATAAACAAAAAAAGGAAAGAAAACACTCTTTATTGATGGATGATTTTACTGCAACAACTACAAGCCTTTTTATAGGCAGCACACTTAACAGATTTCTTATAAATTAGAAACACAAGGAAAATTAATTATCCTAAACATACTGCATTAACACCTTACGACTAGGATTATTCCTGTTTTATTGAAAAAAAAACTTGACCAATTCAGCACATTAATTCTAACAATATCACTTGCTGGTGTTGATACTTTCTAACAGATTTCACACACCAAAGATGTATAATAATCTCACACGCAGCATGATCGATCTGGCTTCACAGAGCATGGATATCAGTAGGGCTACTGCGAAGAATGATCCTAGCTGGTACTGGCTTCTTGTTCGATCTCAGTTTTGAATGCTACTTCCTTCCCTTTACCTTTGTTTACTAAGGCTTCCTCTCCAAGCTTATCTTTTTTCAAAGATTTGCGTTCCTCGGAATTATGATTCTCTGCTGGCATGGCATTCTTCTCAACTACTTTCTCCTTGCAGTAATTTTCTATTTCAGATCTGCTTTTTAACACGATACCTTGTTTATATTCACCCTCGTCACATTTGACGTCCAAAAAACCAAGCAGAGGGAATGTTAGCAGGAGTTGTTGCCTGTTCAACTTGAAATCATTGAGATACTTGAGACGCAAAATTTCTACATTCCACTTTGGACCCGTTCCTCCATCATCCAACCTCGTGAGTTTTCCTCCCCTTATGTAGAGTTTTTTCAACTTCTGTAGTGTACTGGGCTTCAGTTCTTTTGGTAGATTTGGATGAGGAGTGCCTCTCAGATCCAATTTCTCTAAGCTTGGGGGGAATGTCAAGTTATCCATGGCAGCTAGTTTCAGAGACGTTGCTTTAGATAATTCCTGAGGCTTTCCTCTTGGTGATTCACTGGATTTTTTTACTCCCCACCAAACAGTTAGGCTGTGAAGTTTTTCAACGTCCTTCAGTTTTGTGAACTCCCCTTCTCGGGCTACTGCCTCATTTCCTATAACTATACCAAGCCGCCTCAGTTCCTTCAAATTAACAAGATCATCTATCTTGCAGGAAGTTTTTGAGTTTCCAATCACAAAACCCTTGAGCACCTGAAGACGAGTGAGATTCTGAAGCTCCTTTGGCATGCCTTCTATGAAGGGACAATCAGACACATCAAGATGAGTAAGCCTCGTCAAAGACTCAATTTCAGAAGGCAATTCCTCTAAATTGTGACACGCTCTGAGATCAAGAATTTCAAGGGAAAGGAGTTCGCCAATGGATGCAGGAATTGTGGTTATTAGAGATATTCCTCGGAGGCTAAGATATTTCAAGTGCTTTAGAGCCCTCAAGCCCTCTCAAGACTTCTTCCTTTTCAACTTCAATGTGATGTCTAGGTGAGCAATGCCATGCCCCGAGCTGAAGCACCTCGACCTTCTTCAACTTTGAAAGCCAATCAGGGATTCAAATCAAGATATTGCTCGCTTACATTGAACACCGTCAACAAATTCTCCACGTTTCGAGATGGATCAGCCAAAGAATTTTCACCTCCCAAAACCAAGCATTCACGTCGACATCCGGAGGAACGATCAGATGGTGTTCCTGAGGAATCGAATTCAAAGAGTTTGAGCCTTTTGGGCCAAAGATATTGCCAAGTGACGAAGCCAAGGATGCATTTTGCACGCATTGACATCTGGGCTTGGTATTTCGTGGTATGGCTCTATGAACTGGAGATCTATTAATTCCTGAAAGATACTTTCCTCCTTCCTCCTCAGCTGTCTTGTCATCAGTCGCCGCAATCAATCCCTCACCGATCCACCAATAGATCAGTGGTCTCTTTTTTATTTTAGCATTCTCTGGGAAAACAGAGAAAAAGAGAAAAGCAGAGTTTCAACTCAAGTTTCTCAAGAGTGTCGTAACTTGCCTGAAAATTCAGCATTTCCGAGCTCTCATGGATAATCTTTTCCACTCCTTGCTCTTTCCACTCTTTCAACACTTTCCTCTCCGAATCCTCTTTGAGACTGAGAACTCTTACCTCGCGAATCCTCTGGCCGATCTCTATTTATGTCAGCTTTACTCTTTGCATTTAACTCTTCGATTTTTTCTTCAACCAGTCGCAGATAGCTATTTATGTCAGCTTCATTCTTTGCACTTAACTCTTTGATTTTGTCTTCAACCAGTCGAGGATCGCTATTTATGTCAGCTCCATTCTTTGCATTAAACTCTTTGATTTTGTCTTCAACCAGTCGCGGATCGCTATTTATGCCAGCTCCATTCTTTGCATTTAACCCTTTGATTTTGTCTTCAATCAGTCGCAGATCGCTAATTATGCCAGCTCCATTCTTTGCCTTTGTAAAAGTTTTGTAAATCTGGCGTCTCATCTCAGTGAAATGAGCCCCGACTTCGTCTTCCCACTTCTTGACGCGAAGAAGATCTATTCCCAAGTGCTGAAGCTTGGAGATCAATGGCTTCGAATTTCAAAACCAATTCATTTTCTTTCATGCTATCATCGATGGGGCCAACAGACAGCTCTCTCGCCTGATTCAGACGCTTCCGCAATGCGGTCACTGGTTTCTCCGGAATTTGTTGGATTGACATTGATCCCTCCTTATATAACAGATCAAAAGAGCAAAAAAAAGAGAAAATTTTGCTTATAATCTATGAGCACACCTTGCTATCTCTTCGCCGATGAAGAATGGAAGCGTTTACTTCCAAAGTCCACTCATTGTTGCTCCTGTAAAAAGTATTTGTCGTAAGATATATTGAGTTAGCAGCACATTTGGTCCCTGTATTCTTGTATATTGAATTCGCAGCACATTTGGTCCCTGTATTCTTGTTTCTCTATGAAATTGGCCCCTGTAGAAGTGTTTTACATGGATTCTACTTAAGGTTTTATGTTATCCTTCCATCGAACCCCAATGGGTCAAAGCTTTAGAAAATTGTATGGAGAAAATAAATAAAGGATATAAATTAATAATAAAAAAACTAGTGATTGCAAAATTGATGAATATTATTTTAGAGAAAGAAAATAAATTAAGAGGGTTAACTCATATCTTAGTTGCAATGATTAAATTTTTAAATGAAATGATTCCTTAAAAATTCAGTCTTAATCATGTTATTCTCTAGATGATATTTGTAAGAGAGATACCTACACTGCCAATCAAAGTTATCCCACCTATCTTTCGGAACTCTAACTTTAAATTGAAATGAAATTTACCCTGAAGTAAAACAAGGATCGAGTTGCCAGGGAAAATAAATGCAATCACATAATAGGTCAAGGTAAAATATGAGAAAGAGCCATAAGAATGCGAGAAATATTTAGAAATTATTTTCAGAAGTGATATTTCATTTTCATTAACACAGAGGAAACATGTTTCATGGTGGAGTTGATTCAGTGTTTGGAAGGCATATGCAGGTTATCTCCATTCATGTCTGGATGCGTGGCTAATTCGAACAGCAGCATAAGACTAGTTGGAATTATCCTTCTGTATTCCAATTGTTTGATGAAATGACTGAACAAGTATTACATGTTTTCTTTTCGTCTCAGATTACAAGACCCACTAATGCAGATGGAAAACAGTGCTCTTCAATTTAAACTTGTAGTGTATGAAAAATCAAAACAACAAAAAATCAAAACTTGAGTCAGAGAGATAGAGGAAGAGATCAGACCTCATTTCCTTCGCACAATCGTCACGAAGGCTAACCACTCGGACAGCCTAGCTCGAAATACCTTGCTTCAATGAACACCAAAGTATCTACATCGAGTGTGAGAGATTCTTCTATAAACGAGGACCCAATGGATATCACAACTTGTACGCTTCTTCTACTCCATCACTTTATTCTCGTTTATTCAGGTTGAATTAAAATGGGGAAGTTTGAAATCATTTATAGACAATCTTTAATTCTTCATTTCACGTATATAAACGTTTAGTTCAAACAAAACAAAAAAGAAAAAAGAAAAAGAAGCATTGCCTAAGCTAGAACATCTTTGAAGTGTGCTCATATCCTTTCATATACTAAACCTTTTTGCTTAGGGGGTGTTCGACAATTTTTTTTTACTTTAAATTAATTTTTGTTTTATTTTTTTAGATCATTTTGATATGATGATATCAAAAATAATTTTTTTAAAAAATAAATATTATTTTAATATATTTACTTCAATCATACTCCCAAACAGTTATTTAAAGACAACATTTCACTTTAAAAAAAATGGTTCAAGAACTAAGGCATGAATCTTATTGAAAGAGCTTGCGTGCATGTAAGCAAAACAAAATGCTTGAAAAAGTAATAGATCATGTTCAATTGGTATACTTCTAATTATTTTGGATAAATAAATTTTTTTTACATGGTTTCTCATTTTAAATTAAATAAAGAAAATAAAATGAATACATGATAGAAGTAACCTTTGTTATATATATGTGTGTGTGTGTGTGTGTGTGTGTGTGTGTAGGTATATATATTAGGTAATGATGCAAAAATTGATCCAAAATAATTTATTGTAAATGTTTGGTTAAAAAATATAAACTCTTTACACCCGAGGAGTTCCATAAAATTTCTAAAGTAAGTGTATAAAGAAATTAAGCAAATAAAATACAAATATTGAGGATTTGATACTTGTAGTAAAAGAGAGGACAAGTATCAAATCACTTATATTTAAAGTTTTTTTGAAAGAATAATTTGGGAATAAAGTGAGACAGAAAGGGAAACAACAACAACAACAAACAAGGAAGAAAAGGTGGAAATCCTTGGCTTGTTAGTACTTAGAGCCTAGATTACTCCTTGGTAAGGTGTTCCAAAATCCATTTAACAAGTTCTTGCAATATTTGCTAAGTTTCCATTTATTTATTTTTATCAAATTGAGGTTAGATTTCATGAAGACTTTAGGGGGAAAATTAGAAATTGAATTAAATTAATGTTTTACAACATGTACTAGGGTTGAAATGAGTTGAAATAACAAATAAATTTTAAAAAGATATTGGTAGTTCCTTATTAAGTATGTGATTGCTCATTGATGTTATAAGAAGAAAGATATTTTATTTGAGTCTTTGGCTCGATGATGTATGTGTTTATATGAATCATAATGATGAGAATGCATGAAGGAATAACAATGAAGGTGTTAAGAGAAGGCTGGGAAGAGTGTTGATTGATAAGTTAATGAAATTGAAAAAATTGTCTACAATTGTGATAAGTTGTAAAATGATGATAAATTAGGTAAACTAGTTTTTAAAATGTGTTTTTTTTTGCAATATGATAATGTATATAGCATAACAAGGAAATGATTTTGAATGAAGATTAGTTAAATTGGTGATTTATGAATGTTTATAGAATTGTTGACGAAACTAGATAGTTTCATCTCTTGGTCTTCCAAAAGGGAACTTGAACATGAAAATAAAAGAATTTGGACTATGTATCTCATATAAATTGTTGCCTTGGATGTTAGATATCTAATGAAGGTGACCTTTCTTAATTTGGACTTTTAGAACTCTAGCTATTTGCTAATAACATAGAGGGGGTTGGGTAGACTCTAATGGATATTTGACCATCTTTTTTGATAATAGATAGTTTTGAGGGCTCTAGGAGAAGAAATGGTCTCTTCTTTTTTCAATGGAATTATAGCCCCATGCCTTAGCTTTTTGAGGGATTAAGTCATGCCTTAAACTGAACTATATAATGTTAGTTATGGACAAAACACAAAACAATATTCAAATGAGGAATTATGTTGATTGTGATGCTGGTTTGCATTTTTATTAAATAATTTAAGGAAAATTTGATGGGAACATGAAATATAAATTTAATAAAAAAAAAGTAAAAATGAATGAGATGATTAAAGATAAATTTGTATAGATTTTGATTTACTAGGAATAAATGTTTATGAGTAATTATGTGATATACTTGTTCATGCATGGAGAGTGATAGGACCTAAACAATAGCTGGAAACTACCAATAAAGCTTTTACTACAGGTAAGTGCATAGCACCTATGCCATTTATTTCCAGTCAATTTAAATTTGTTGGACATGTTACTTCTTTGAACTTGATATCCTATATATATAATGCTAATAAGAAAAATAAAAGAATATTAATACAAATGAAAGATTAAGATGACATTGATTAGCAATTATGGAAATTAGGATAACTAATGATATCAATGGGGTTCCATTGGTATCAACATTCCAAATGACATTTGTCGCACCCCTCGCGAGAGCGCGGCGTCGTGCCGACCCTCCCCGTGAGCGGGGGATTAAATGTCGAGGGGATTCTTTATTTTCATGAAAAAGGGAGTCGCCACCTAGTATTATGGCTACTAGGAAACCTAAAAAACTGGTCTTTTAGAGATTCTAGGGTAAGGGACTGGTTGCATAAAGGGAAGGTTTTAGCACTCCTAGTACACCCTACCTAAGGTAAACTGCTTGACGTTTGGTTTGTTTATGATTTGTTATGGTTTTGATCTTTCAAAACATATGTTAATTAAATGGCAAATGGGATATCACTCCGCCGAATATTTTGGATATTAACCCCTTAGGATTTATTTATCCAAAAACCGACAGTGAATAATAGCATATTATTCCCGCCGAATATTTTGGATATTAACCTCTTTAGGATTTATTTATCCAAATACCGATAGTGAATAATAGTATATCATTACCACCGAATATTTTGGATATTAATCAATTTTTTAAGTATTTTTCCAGATTTTTCTGCCCAGAATTTAGTTCTTCATCTGTTCTTCATTCTCGGCAATTTTCCAGATTTTGATATGAACAGTGCTTGTTACTAACAACTACTGTTCAGATCATAAAATTCCAACAAGATTTACCCAAATACCAACAGTGAATAATAACATATCATTCCTGCCGAATATTTTGGATATTAACCCCTTTAGGATTTATTTATCCAAATACCGACAGTGAATAATAAATTCCCCAAAAATAAGATTTTATATTTTTTGAAATATTGGCCAATACCCTTTGGATTTTACAAACATGTTGTAAAATCTCAAAATGCAAGAAATGATTTTTTTCTTTGCGAAATCCATGCTAAAACTCATTTTTCTTCAAAACCCAAGATAATATATATTTTTTTCGAAGAAAATAATTTTTAAAATATGCTAGTGTATTGGTCGTATGCAAGAAAACAACATATTTTTTAATAAGAATACTTTTATGCAAATTTTATATTTTTTGCATCTTTTTTATTTATTTTTCTTTTTTATTATTATTTTTATTTAAAGGTGGGCTGGCTGCCAGCCCACCTACATGGAGGCTAGGCTGCCAGCTCGCCCACTACGGTTGGGCTCGTCGCCCAGCCTACCTAGAGCTGGGCCCGCGACCTAATAATTTGATGTTGGGCCTCGACCCGTTTATTCTAAAGATGGGCTTCGACCCATTTTATTCTTGGACTGGGCTTTCAGTTCAGATGGGCTAGAAGCCCCTCTTTCCCTCGGACTGGGCTTCAATCATATGGGCCTAAGCCCAATGGCATTGTTCTGGGCTTAGTCAGACGGGCTGGGAGCCCGTCCTTCTCTCGGGCTGGACTTCCAACCGAGACGGGCTGGAAGCACGCCTTATTTATTAGTCAGGCCGGGCACCAAACCCGGCCCGACCCAACCCGGCGGGGAGTGAATGAATTCACTCCCCGCATGCAGAATGAAGAAGATAAACAGTAGATACGTGATTTTTCAAGTGTGACGAATGGCGTACCTGTTTATACCGTTGGGTAGAGGAGATCGGGATGGTTCTTATGGTCGAGGTTTTGTCAGAAATGGTGGCCTGTGGTGGCCGGAGTGGTCGTCGGAAAGCCTGCTGTCACGTTGCAGGGGCTGCTGCTGCCTCGGCTGTCGTCGCCTCTTCCTTTGCCTGAGATGATGGATGAGTTGCTGGGGTTGAGGGGTGGCTTGAGGAGGGATATGGGTGGTCGATGGTGGTGATGCTTGGCTGGAATTGGTTGTCGGAGATGCTAACCGAGAGGGAGAGAGAAACAGAGGTCTGGCTCTAGAGAGAGAGAGGCAGAGTAAAAACGAAAAAAATGCTGGGGATCTCTCTATTTTTCTGCATCCTTAACACAATATTTCTCACGTAAATCTCTTCTCCTTTTTCTCTCCGTGCAGGCTGCTATTTATAGCAGAGAAGACCCAAGTTCGGCCATGCATAATGTTTAATGCAGTGTTGAGGAAAATATAGCAAATTGATAGCAATCAGAGGAGAATCAGGAAGACAGAGAGGAGAATCAAAGAAGACGATTTGATGGAGATAAATCAGGAAGAAAATTACGATTGAATAGGAAGAAAATTATAATTGATCTGTTGTGATCAATGCACCTGAAAATTCAATGCAAAATGCACGCCGGAACAGTGCATGTTTTTTTTTAATGTAGATTTCAAAATTTTTAAGAAGGTAAAAATATGATTTGGTCCTTTATAATTTCATTAATTGCACCCAATTGGATTTAAACTTGTGATTTTATGCAATTATATCCCATCAAAAATTCAATCTCAACCTTAGCTTTGCGCGATCTTTTTATTCTGGTCCTTGGTTCCTAATTTTCGCGATTTATCCCTCAATCGACCATTAAACTCGCAATTTATTCAATTTTGCCCTTGTACCAAGATCTATTTATATATATATATTTTTTCAGCAAAATAATGAGTCAAAAATTAGGTAGCAACAAATGCCCCCTCTTTACAATGCTTACGACTAAAATCTTGTAAAAGACTTTAAATAGTAAGTGTTGTAAAGAAAAATAGATGAAGTTGGTGGATATGGGTCTCATTGTTCTGGGTGACCTACCCAAGTTAGATATGAAGGGTCTCATTTTTCTGGGTGACCTACTCGAGTTAAGAGTTAGAAGGGTCTCATTTTTCTGGGTGACCTACCCGGGTTAGTAGTTAGAAGGGTCTTATTTTTCTGGGTGACCTACCCGGATTAGTAGTTAGAAGGGTCTTATTTTTCTGGGTGACCTACCCGGGTAACGTGGTCTCATTTTTCTGGGTGACCTACCCGGCTAGCGTGGTCTCATTTTTCTGGGGTGACCTACCGGGCTAGCGTGGTCTTATTTTTCTGGGTGACCTACCCGGCTAACGTGGTCTTATTTTTCTGGGTGACCTACCCGGATAGCGTGGTCTCATTTTTTTAGGTGACCTACCCGGCTAACGTGGTCTCATTTCTAGGTGACCTACCCGGATAGCGTGGTCTCATTTTTTTGGGTGACCTACCCGGCTAGCGTGGTCTTATTTTTCTGGGTGACCTACCCGGCTAGCATGGTCTCATTTTTCTGGGTGACCTACCCCGCTAGCATGGTCTCATTTATCTGGATGACCCACCCATCTCGAGGAACGAAGCAGCACCGATCTTCAATTCATCTTCCACGATTTTGTTGACCTGAGATTCTGTTTCTCCATATTTTCCAAAACTCGAAATTACATCAGTCTTTTGCCACACCTTTCCTGTCAGGTTAGTGTTATGATAATGATATGCATGTTTTCGTTACCTCTTTAGAAACATAGGTCCCCTTTCTCTAATGCTCCATTATCACTGGATGCCTTTGCCTAATCTCCAAAGCTTTGCAGGCTTCTCTGATTGGATGGCTCATTGAAGTTTGTCATAAGTCATTATCCACTCAATGCAAGCGCATTGCTACGATGATCTTTGCTTTTATCAAAATCTGACCATGCCCCCAAGTGTGGGGTTGCTTGATTTTCCATTTAGCGCAGAGTTCTATTATTATTCTTCCATTGAAGTTCTGAGCATTATCAGTTATGATCTTTTCTGGTGGTCCGTATCGACATATCAAATCTCCTTCAACAAATTTCTTCAACACCTTTTGCGTTACATGAGCAAATGACCCAGCTTCTACCCATCTTGTGAAGTAGTCGATAGCCACGAGAATAAACCTATGACCATTGCTGGCTTTTGGTTGATAGGCCCAATCACATCAATTCCCCACAGTGCAAAAGGCCACGGAGATATCAAGTTAAACATAGGAGCCGGAGGGGCATTGATTTTTGTCACCACGGACTTGACACTTATGACACTTGCGGACATAGTCGATGCAATCCTTCTCTAATGTTCTCCAGAAATAACCAGTTCTTTGCATTTTTCTAGCCATCATATGCCTATTAGTATGGGTTGAGTGGATCCCTTCATGGACTTCTCGCAACGTTTCTGGCTTCAACTCCATCTAGGCATCTCAGCAAAGTACCGTCAGATGACCTCTTATACAAAACCTCCCCATCAAAGTAAAAATCAATCGTTAACCTCCTCAAGGTTTTCTTCTCTTTTTGGATGCCCCTAGGGGATAAGCTTGGTTTTGGATGAAATTCTTGATATCGTAGTACCAAGGGTTTCCATCTATTTCTCCTTCAACTGAGCAGTAATGAGCTGGTTTATCTTCTGATATCAATGTGTAACGGTTGTAAGTTTTGTCCTAAGTCTACTCTAGCCATAGAAGCTAGTGTGGCCAAAGCATCGACAAACTAATTCCCTTTCCTTCCTAGATGGGTGAACTCTATATCCTCAAATTCTCCAGCTAGCTTAGGCAGGATTTTCTTAGTAAGGTATTTCCTTTTTCTTGACAAATAATTAGCATTGAGTCTCCATACACCTATTTTTTATGTTCAACCCTAATGCAGTTTCTAAACCAAGAATACAGGTTTCATACTCAGCAGTGTGCCTGAATTATAACGGATATTGTTTCTTATCAGGAGAGATTATCACTGCACCCGCTCCATTACCGCATACGTTTACAGCAACATCCAAGTACATAATCCACCATTCTGGTTTCCCTTCTTCACCTGAAAGTACATCTTCATCAGGAAGATTAAAGTCTAATGACTCATAATCTTCTAGCATGTCGTACTCGGCTAGTAGAACTTTTCATCTTGCAATTCAGCTGGACAAGTAGGGGTGGATTTAACAAGTACTGCTTGATTTTCTCGGAAGCCTCTTCACACTCTGCATTCCAAATCCCAGGATTCTTCTTTCTCTTTTTTTTTATCTTGGGAATTGGCATGGCTTGAATAGCCTTTACTTCTTAGGATCCTCTTCTATCCCCTTGTCACTCACCATAAATCTTAACAACTTCCCAGATTTCAACCCGAATGAACCTTTCACGGGGTCAAACCTCAAACTTAACCTTTCAAACAATTTCTTCAATATCTGGACGTGATTCTCTTCTTCTCCAGATTTAGCAACCTTGTCATCCACTTATACTTCAATCCCTTTGTGCATCATATCGTGAAATAAAATCACCATAGCCCTTTGGTAAGTGGCCTCAACATACTTTAACCCAAATGGCATGACTTTGTAACAGAAGGTTCCTCATGGTGTCACAAAGGTTGTCTTCTCCTCATCTTTTTGTGCCATTTTTATTTGATTATATCCTTTTGCTTAATCAGCTTGCATCCTTTTTTGAGCGGTACCCTGTATACTATGATACCCAATCCATGTATATCCTCATGACACCGAGCAAAAACATCTATGTAATCTCTAAGTAGTGTAGTCAAGTCTTTCCTTTCTGTGTGATCAGAATTCTTATCTGAGCTTTCTCTGGCTTTCTTCATTACCCATATTTATGGTTTAAAGTTCCTCCTTAGCGGGTTTCCACACCTGTCCATGTTGTTCTATTAATTCCTTAAATGTTGTTTTCATCCCTTTCTTCCTCTTCTACAACTATTATATATTCTTTAACATTCGATCATTAATTCTCGGTGTGAAGTGCAGGTGTTGTGGTGGAAGTTCTGCTTTTAGGGTTTATTTTGAAAACCAATGGAGCATCCTCGATCTCTTAATTTTTGAACTTCTCTCCCTTGGCTAGCTTCCAAATACATGTACGGGAAGTAACTTCCTCCAGAGCATAAATGGTTAATTACGGCAGTTCTTCATCCTTTCTTCCAGGTGTCGTGGGTCCCAAATGTTTAAAAAAAATACTTTTTAAACGAATTCCCAAACACTTATGGTTTTACTAGAACCAAATCAGATATTTCTCTTTTCATCTACCACAAGGAACCTATCCATCTCTTCTTGTTTATCTATGTTGATGGCATCATCATCATAAATAAAAAAAATATTTTGTAGTTTTGCCCACAGAAGCATCGAGGCTGAATATAAAGCACTTGCTAATGCAGCAGCAGAATCGCAGTGGCTTAAATAACTTGCCTCTGAACTTGGTCTTCACTCGATAATATTGGCGCAGCATATCTTTCTTTGAATCCTATCTTTCATGCCTGGACAAAACATACCGAGATTGACTTCCATTTTGTGCATGATCTTGTCCAATCTGGGAAGGTCCGAGTCAAATTCTTGTCCATTAAAGATCAGATTGCATACTTACTTACTAAACCTTTAGCAGCTATTCAGTTGCGTTCAAATTTCAATGTTCATGAGCTACCTTGAGATTGAGGGGGCCTGTCAAGGATTTCATCAACAATCATCCACATCCATGATAATAAGGCAAAAAAATCGGATACTTATCAATCTAGGAGTCTAAGTTAGTTATATTTAAATCAAGATTGTCAATTCTATTTCAGTTGGTGCTTCATTTTTTCAATTGGAACGGAATGTTTCGGTTTCAGAGTGTTTCGGCATGTTGTTTCGAGGTTGTACTGTTTATGTGTGTGTGTGTGTGTATATATATATATATATATATATATATATATAATTAAATATATTAATTCAAAAACAAATTTAATTCAAATTCAAAAATAAAATTATTTAGAATTGTGCAATTTAAATGCTTATATCCATATATTTTTTTCAACAATTAATATTTCAAGAAGGAAACATGATATTACTTAATCAAATAAAAAATTGTGTATTATATAACAAGACTTTGAATATTCCTCTTTTATAGGGATATATTTACAGACAAGAGTGATAGACTATACTCTAAAGTTTGATTCATCACTTGTTTGTGTCTAAATACCATAGTTTTTTCAACAAGTTTACAACATTGTAATTTCTCCATAGAAAATCTCATAATTTGTATAAGATATGTTCTAACAAGAAATCAAACTTCAAGATTAATAACAAAAGTTATTCTTTGAATTGTTTGATTCATTTGTTTAGGCTTGTACAAAGCCTATAATTTCTTATAGATCCACTTGATTAGATTCATGGTGTATGAACAATTCACAATATTTAACACTAACAATTTATTACAAATTAATATTTAATAAAAAAAATATTTTGGGATATTATAAAAAAATAAGATGCCCAAATGTCGCTGCATAGGGATCAGCCTCAAGCAGGCACAGATGGTATAAGAGCAAAATCTACAAGGGGGCATGGCATATAGAGCAAGCAGAAAAGCCTAAAGAGCAGGCAGCAAAGCAAAGAGAGCAAGTTCCAAGGCTAGAAAAAGCACCAGCCATTAGTTCTTTGACAAGTGTCACCATCCTAAGCAAAGAAAAGGCAAGTCATTAAAAGTGTGATGTGCCACTTAAACTTCTGTGTACAACCCCCACGTGTGACTTTTGACTAAACTAAAGTTATAAACTCGAAGAAAAACTATTTTAGTCAGCTTAGCACCAATCAAGAATCCCCGATCAGATAACCAGCAGGGGTTGTGGCTCAGTGATTGTTGGGGAGCATCCTCTTTCATTCGAACATGATTCGAGTCCCAGTAGGAGTGGGGCTGGAGAGTTCCTCCCTTCTTGTCTCTCCTGGGTCCATCCCTGCACGGTATGCCTGTCACCCCCGTGTCTTACATACTCACTGAGCTTGCAGGATGTTCAGTGGGCCCGGGGAATAGTCGAGGTGCGCGTAAGCTGGCCCGGACACCCCGGTTACTAAAAAAAAAGAATCCCCGATTAGATAGAATTGAAAGTATGGCGAAAAAATGCAAGAGGATTTCTATCATCAGGATTAAGATTGCAATTTATGATTCATTAGAATCTATCTCACTTCATGCCACTGGAAGCAAAGATTTTGAATCCTAGATTTGACTGTCTTCTGATGAGAGCCTTGTTAAGGAACCATCTCATCTAAAAGTTCAAGCTATTAGTTGAGGCTCCATAATATGATTTATATTATTCTCTAACACACACCCTCAAGTGAAAGCCCTTTAGGCTTGAAACTTGTACACAAGTCCATTCTACCTTGTGTTTGATTTTTATCAAATAGAATGGGGGTGATGAGATTCAAACTCGTGACCGCTGGGTCAATAAGGTTTTGATACCATGTTAAGCAACCATCTCACCTAAAAACTCAAGCTATTAGGTGAGGCTCTATAATATGATTTATATTATTCTCTAACAAGTCGAACGATTTAATGCGAGTGTGAAGATTGGAATGTGGAGCCTAATGATCCATATCATCTGAAAACTTTTCCTGTTCCATTAGCATAGCTGAATTCGAATAGGATGACTCAGTGTCAGGAAAAGAAGGTCCCGCTTTCCTTGATTGAATTTGGCTTCGCTGCGCCCTGAATCAATTAAAAAGCTTATTGATTAATCCCATTTCATTCAGGTGAGAGGGAGGCTGTCAGTCACCTGAGCTACAAATTTGTCGGTTGGGAGATTCTTGAAATTGAGATAAAAGGCCCTCCTCTAGTCCTGACCCGCCTGGTTCAGCAGCTCGATTGGAATATTAACTATAAAATAAACATTGTTGGTGTTTTCCTATTTGAGCCATTGTGCAATGTGAGTAAATGCACCGTGGACTGTGGCAGTGTGCTGCCGGTTTTGCCCATGGTGTTGCCTGGTCTTTTGTTTGGGTGGCAGGTTTTTTTTTTTGGTTTTTCGCGTGAATTTGTATTTTTCTTTAATGTCGTTTGCGGGGCCAGCTAAATTAACCTAATTACTTTAAACCATCTCTTTGCCCCTGTAAAGCCATGTTCTCGGCCTTGTGAAATTATGTCGCCACTTTCTGCACACCAACAGCTTCAATTCTTCTCTTGCAAAATAGAAATTATCTCTCGGAGAGATGGCCGAGTGGTTGATAGCTCCGGTCTTGAAAACCAGTATAGTTCTTTGCGAACTATTGAGGGTTTGAATCCCTCTCTCTCCTTTTCTCGGCAAATCCATTTACTTCAAATCTCTTGCAAATCCCCAAAGCTTTATATGCAAAGCAGAAATTTTGGGCACCATCAGTTCTTTTGGCGGCAAGGTTAACTATCATTTGAGATTTTTTGTAAAGAAGTTGGTGGTGGTGGTCGGCGGATCTTCATAAGCAAATCGAATCGTCTTATAACAAATGGTGCTTTCATAATCATTCAAACCATTCCCATATCTCCCCCCTCCATCTCTACATCATCTGGATGTTCACATTTTTTTTACTAATTCTATATTCTTCTATATTATTTTGTCCATTTCAAACTGATTTTGATAGGGTCAATATATTCTTGATTTTCAACCATCTCGCGTGGGCTATGGGTTCTATCAAACCGATGAAGAATTGGCGAGCCATTTCTTGAGGTTAAATTACTTAGAGGCTATGAACAAGATGTCAGCTTAATCGAAGAAGCCAACATGTTCTTATTTCTCTTTTCAATCAGCTGGGTCGTTGGTCACAAGGAAGATCCTCGCGCGGTGGTGCTGTGGTCTGGGTAACCAGTTTGGTGGGCTTCTCGGTGTTGGGCAGGTTTGAAGAGGTGGGCTTGCACATTTGACCTTCCCCAATGTTATTTGAACATTGATTCAAAAGTTTTAATTGCAGGATGAGGATGGCTGTCTGTTTGGCATGGGTATGATCACATGTTTTTGACACTTGATAGCTGCTGTTTTTGGTAGGGTTTGTGTCAGTGTTTCAAGGCTGTTTTTGTTGTTGTTTTTGGGGTTTCAAATACATACTTTGTGATATATTTTATATGTTTTCTTTTGTCTTTGCCTTGCATTTTCTCCTGTAACTTGCTGCTGCTACTGCTGTTGTTTTGGTTGGGTTTGTGGCATTTTTTGATTGTTGTTTTTGCCGTTGTTTAGTAGTTTCGAATAGACACTTTCTTTCATGTTTTATATGTTTTCTTTTTGTGTTTGCCTTGCACTTTCTCCTGTGAAATGGCTTGTTGTTTGGCATGGGTGTGGTCACATTTTTTGGCTCTTTATGGTTGCTGCTTTGGTTCATTTTGTAACAGCTTTACCATGTTTTTGCTGTTGTTTTGGTATTTCGATTTGAAACTTTTTTTTCATGTTTTTAATGCTATTTTTTTTGTATTCGCCTTGCATTTTCTCCTGTAAGTGGCTGACTATTTAGGCTAGGTTTGCGTGCATGTTTTTGCCATTATAATTGTTCAGTTTTCCAGCTGAAAATATGTGTGCATGTGCTGTTGAGGTGCGCTTTGGCTGTTCGATGGTAAACCGCCCTAAATGGTTCTTATAGGCTATTGTTAAGTTTTGAATTGTAATAGTTTTTTTTATCTATTTTGCCTTGCTGTGGATTTGTTGTTTGAAATGCAACGATGTTCATGGTTCTTCACGTGTAATCTTGCGGATGCAATCTCGCTATTACAAGCTGTTAATTGTTTTGCCTACATTGGGGATGACATTTTATATTGTTTTGCTAACTCCATGTATTGATATTTTTTCAGCCAAGATTGTGGTTTCGAAGTAGTTTTCAAGGGTTCGTTCATTGATTGAGGGGTTCTTTTTCTAGGACTTCCAAATTGCTTTTGCTCCAGGCTTTGCTGAACTGTTGATCAGGTTTATTCCTTCCATGTGCTTCTCTTTTCCAATTGTTCTTTTGTCTATCATTGTTTTTTCATCCTTGATTATTTTTGTTTCTTGGGATAATTTACTTGTTAAGTTTTACGCCTATTTTTGCAATGGTTGTGTGTGGTTTCCTTTGGTTAAAAAACTTTCTCATGCTTTCATGTCTTTTTAAAAAAATTTAAAACAGTTTCGGCTATGGTCACATTTTTTGGCATGTTCTTATATATGATGGAAGACTATGGATATTAATGGATTGCGATGAGAAATGATGCATGTAAATTATACATGAGGCAATTGGTTAACAAATGCGTGCAGAGGTATTCTGTTTCATAGGCTGATATATTTCCTCGGTTAGATTAGACGCATTCTACAATGCTTGAAATAATTTTTTCCCATTGCTCTTTATATTTTTATTCCAATCTGTTTCTGCTTAGGGTTACGCTGTGATTTTTGTGCTTGCCCCTCTTTGGGTGTTAAGGTTTTATTTGTTAATTCTGGGCTTCGTTTGGTGAGCCAACGATGGGAAGGTTCGGGAAAGGGTTTTTTAAACCTTTTTTCCCCATCATTGAGATTGAAAGAGCCCTTTTCCTTTAGCTTTATTTTGAGCTTCGTGCAGCAAGGTTAGATAGCTTGGGTTGCATAGGCATCATATCTCCGCAAAAAAAAATGTTACCTGGTATAATTGTTGGGGGATGTTTAGTGTGTTTGTCATATCAGTTTTAGGTTGCTCACGGTGAAGCTGAGGCAATTAAGGTCCAGTTCCTTAATTATTTTCACGTTATCCCCATTGTTTTATACTTGCCTTTGTTTTTAATTTTTAGCATGTTCTTACACAGTATGATAATACTTCAATGTTGCAATTACTAATGAAAAAAGGCTTATTTCATTTATAGTATGTTCTGTCGAGCAAATTCATTGTAATTTACAACAATTTTTGGTTTCATCTATCAAATTTAGTTCGCTTTATATTAAATGTTGACGTCGTAGGTTGTCATATGCATTCAAGCTAGTATCAAATTTTCAGGTATTCTTTTTTAAGAAATATGACACATGATTTCTGTCTTTTGTCTTGCATTTGTATTTAAAAGATAACATTGTTTTTTTGTTGTTTTTCATACAATTCTATAGCTTCTATTTTGCATTTTCTCTTTTGATACCGTATTGTCATTTGCAGTTTGCACCATAGATCATCCACACCAATCCTAATTGTTTTATATTTAATGCAATTTTCGATTGAATAACATCAATATTTTATCATTTCATATAATAGCCTGCAATGTTTTTTTTAAAAAAAAACAAGAGGATTAGCAAGAGGATGAAATTTCTCATTTTGAGGAGAGGTTTTAGCTTTGTTCTTCACGTCGATAGCCCTCTATTTTGCAATGATCCACAAGTAATATAGTTTGCGTTCTTTTGTAATCTTTTGTAATGCAATGCCTACATTCAAAAAATATGTAACCTGCACTTGCGCAACAAAATCCACCTAAAAATGTACGCATTATATTACCTGGTCTATAACTTTATGTTAATTATATAATATAAGTTTATTGTTATCAATTTTATTATGTCACATTATATACGCACAAATACCCACGGCAACGCGCGGGCAATATAGCTAGTTTAAAAGTTAAAGGAAGGAGTTCGTCCCGCACCTCCTGGTGTGCTGCTTCCTGACTCGACTAATTGTGCCTCTCATTTTGTTTACTCTGCTTGAAGAGAATCCCTAGCGTGCTTGAACCAAACCAAATGATTGTTTTTCAACAAGTTCGGTTCAATTAAATTTTTTAAAAAAATATATAATTTGATGTGGTTGTTGTTATAGATAAAAACCGAATCAAAAATGTTCATTCCCAACTTATAAAATCATAACAATATTTAAGAAAAAACATAATAGTATATAAAAATAATATATTATTCATAAAAGCAAAAACATTAATGGTATATAATATAAGCTAAAATTATTTAAAAAAACATTAATGTTTTTATATCCTGAGTTTAAATTGTACTTTTTCATGTTATAAAATATTTGAAAAAAATAATTGTTTTAAACCGATGGACTAATCAATACAAAAACTATTTTTAAATAAAATTTAATTGTAATTTACATGTAAGTTACAAGATCTCGATGCTTTCAATAATAAAAAAAGAAAGAAAGAAAGAAAGAAAACAATTCACCGCGTAGGGGGTGGGATGGGGAGAGAAGCAGAGGAGTCGTGTCGTTTGCGCGTGACCGACATGCCTTTATTCTTAGCGGGTGAGACAATCAAAGCTGTTACCTTCATCATTATTTTTATTTAAAAATAATATATATCTTTTAAAACAAATAAAAAATAAAAATCCAAACTCTATAAATACAAGACAAGACACCTCCACCATGTTCCAGACACAAAAGCAAAGCCAGAGCTCGTCTTCCTGCCAGTTCTTGCCGTAGAAATTGTTACTTTCAGAAAAATTAAACGAAGGTACAGATTCTTGGCTTCTTCCTTTATGATTCTGGTGTGTGTGTGTGTGTTTAATTCCACTTATCGTCTTGCTCTTCATAATTTATCAATATATTCTATTAGATTTTTATAGGTTGTTCCTAGATTTTTTCCTCCCTCTAATCTGTTGTTTCTTGATTTGCTGGGCTTACAAGAATCTCTCTTCTTGCCATCTTGTTTCTGTGATATTATTTCATTTTGTGACTGTGGAGTGTTTTGAGATAAATCATCCATACGGGTTATTCAATTGAATATAGCTGGTGGCATGGACTAGGATCTTCATTTTCTTCTTTGTATTTTGACAATGCTTGTTCTTTAATCCTCCCAGATGGGAGAATAATTTTTTGATTCTTGGTCTATGCGATTGTATTTGGAATCTTCTGGGATGCCTGTTTGTATCTGTTTAACGTCTTTTGCAATCGAGACATGAAAAAACATCAGCGGCGTTTTGTAGATCATATATAAATTGCAGAGTTTTTCGTAATCACCAATTAGTTCATTTTGAAGCCTGTGAATAGAAAGTAAATCGAGATGTTAGTGATATTTGGAATGGGGTGTGGGATTGCGTAAAATGTAGGGATTTTGCAATGAAAATTGAAATAGAAATGAAATAATTTGAAAATGCTGAAGCATTAACTAGGAGAATTTGAGAGGATGAGCATCTATAACAGCTTAGGTTTTGTGTTCCATAGGCTGGCTACTCATAATTTTTTTGTCATACAGGCATTTGCTGATGTATTAGTTTCATTTGAATATTCATATCAGAATCTTCTCATTGCTTATTTGTTACGATTGGTTCCTTGTTTCCTAATCGGCATGCCACTTTCTTCAGGAAATTCGAGCTTAATCGAGAAAGGGTCTACATTTCTATCTCAAATTTTCACAGAATCCTGAGATGGAAGATGCATCTGAATCTGTCATTTCTGCTGCTGAGGTGCAAAAAAGGGTTTCGAAGGATGAAATCCATCTGAAAGCCAAGAGGAAGGATGAAGAACCAAATGACAAGAAGGTAGAGAAGGCTGAGGTGGAAGTTGCATTGCAGGCCAAATCGGTTGAAAAGGAAAAGCCAAAGGAGGAAAAGCAGCCTAAAGAGAAAGACAAAGGAGAAATCAGAGAAAAAGGAGAAACACAAGAAGAAGGATGAAGATGAAGGGGGGGAGAAGAAAAAGAAAGATAAGAAGAAGGATGAAGGGCAGGAGAAGAAAACAAAAGAGAAGGACATGGTGAAGAAAGGAAAGAAAGTTAAGGATGGTGCAGGTGAAGAGCCAGAGGTGGACAATGAAGCTGAAGAGACTAAGAAAAAGGAAGAGAAGAAGAAGAATAAGAAGAAAGATGGTGCGGATTCTGGATATGACAAGGAGGATAAACATGAGGAGAAAGAAGAGAAGAAGAAGAAATATAAAAGATCATGAGGTTTCAGGGGATGAACAAGAGTATAAGAAAGATGAGAAGAAGAAGAAGAAGAAAGATAAAAAAGAGAAGAAAGAAGACGAGGATAAAGATTTGAAGGTTACAGAAAAAATGATCGAGGAGTACAAGGATATAGATTTGAGTGTTGAGGAGGATAAGAAAAGTGAAGGAGATGAAGAGAAGAAGAAAGGAAAAGAGAAAATGGTCAAAAATAAAGGGAAGAAGATTGATGAAGAAATACAAAAAAGACAATGAGGGTGGAGAGGACAAAGAAGAGGGGGGTGATGAAGGAAAAGAAGAAAGATAAGGAGAAAAAAAAGAAGAAAAATAAGGATGAAATTGAGGACGAAGAACATGATGAGCATGAAGGTAAAGAAGAAAACAAGAAGGAAAAAAAAGAGAAGAAGCACAAAGATGAAGTAGAAAATGACATGACACAACAAAAAGAAAAAGGACTAATGAGAGAGTAAGAGATGTTATTAAATATGCACTGTAGTCAATTGATTGGCTACAAAATATATTTATTGTTAATAAAAGCTTTTTTATTTATCTTTTAATATTTATTTATACTTGATTAATGAATTTAGAGTAAAGATAAAGGTAATTAGACAAAAATATTTCTAAATGTTTTGGAAAAAAAAACATTATAAAGTTGTTATAAGTATAAGATTTATATTACATCAAAATATTATTTCTCTAAATGTTTCCAATTAAGATTAGATATTAATTAGTAGTTAAGACTAATGTATATTATGTTTTTTTTAAGAAGGAAAACAATTGCTTTCATATATTAAGGTATGAAAAGATACTTAAAACTAATATGTAGATATTTGTTAGAAGACATGTGTACTAAATTGATTTAAAATTGGAATATCATATATAGAGATAACTTATGTTTACGAAAAAGCTCTTGCGATTATTGTATAAGTGATTTTTAGATTTGACATAACTAAGTTATTTTATATATAGAGTATTATGTATTGATTTTGACCATACTAATAAAGGGTAACAAACAAATATATTTTAGGTATAACATAAATTATATAAAGATATTTGAGGAATCAAGAGAAGATTATCATCCTAGATAAATTAAAGAAAATGTTCCATTTGTTTTCAAATAAAATTGATGGTGAAATCCTTGACCAAAATGAAATAAGTTTTGAAAAGAGTTTTAAAATTTTATTCAAATAATCAATTATTCTAAGGATGAAACTTACATTGTTTGACAAAAACAAATATATTTCATGGTGTAATGCCTAAATCAAAATATATATGATGAAACAATAATTGCACTAATAAACTAATCTCTAAGAGTTTAAGTCAAACCACTTATGATTTTTCCAATATTTTGAGCATTATGACAAGTTTTTTAAATATAAATCAATCAATTATTAAATTGATAATAAATTAAAATAATTTAACTTATTTAAAATTTTGATTTATATTGGTACCGACTTCTTGATTACAGACTTCTTAAGTGTTTTGTTAGTTATATGATACAATTATTGTTCTTCCAATCAATTCCTGTTTCTTCTTAGTTTATATGACAAATGTTAAACGATTATGAACACCACAGTACTTAGTTAACCTTTTTAAATATATGATCTCTATTATAAGATTATGATAATTTTAAATAAAAGTAAATCAAATCAAATTATAAAGTTCAATTTATAATAAATTCATTGTTGAATAATGAAATTGAGAAAAAATTTAATCTTAAAAAAAGACACAATAAAATAATTTTTCTAAACAAAATTATGAACATGTATAATATTACAAGAATGTCATTATCAATTTTGCAAGATCATTACATTCTTTGATTGCTCTAAAAATTTTAAAATAATATATATAAATATATCAAGAGACTCCTCGTAAAATTTCATCTCAATCTAATAGTCGGATTAAAAGATATGATTGATATTGTAAAATTATTTATTATTTAAAAAAAGCTACTATTGGGCCGAAACGGAACGGGCTGAAATTTTAAATGAAGTAAAAACTATGTTGTTTTATCTCTATTTTTTTAACTGATATAAAATATTTCGACCATAACTATAATGATATTAACAGCACTATTCAGCACACCATATAAAGGCAGAAATTTTGGAATCATTTTGCTATTTATCCTTTATTTTGTGTGATAATGACCAAACAATACATAATATTAATGGCTCTTTATCTGACAGATTTAACAAAATGATTTCTAGATAGTGAGGCCAAATCCAAATGGGAAGAGGGGATCATAATGCCGATCACCAACGTTCATAGGCAGCTGATCAACAGTCTTGAACCATGTTCGTGAAAGCTTGCCGGTGAAACCATAGTCACCGAATAGAACATCGGCGACACCTTGGCCTTCCGTTCCCGGCAGCCAGGCAGCAACAAGAGCATCCATCAAGCCTACATATGGCTGGATTACGACAGGACGACCGGAAATGATGACAGTAACGCATTTTACAGCTCCACAGACGTTCTGGATAGTGCTCGGACCAGGTTCTGATATTGTCAAGTTCAAGCTGTCTCCAAATGTCTCTGCATATGGCGGCTCTCCTACTACCACGACGGCGTAAGAGAAGTTGCTAGACTTGACGAAGTCTGCATCAGGATTCTCCTTGTACACAACTTCAGTGCTCGGATCGACAGTATTTTGTATGGCGGATAGGATCGTGGTACCTGCAATTCATTTTTAGTTAACCTCAATATTCTCCTTGCCACCAGAAAATTTAGTTTCTTGCTGGGAAATCAGAACAGAATCCATTAAAGCAGATGGTATTAGTAGAATCTGAATATATGGGATGAAATGAGAATGTACCAGTCGTGAGGCTGTTGCCACCGAGTCCCTTGCCACTCGATCGTCCATCCTCCACATTGATAACCTAGATTATCTGCATGAATGCCGGCAACAAGAATTTTTGTTGCCTTTTTAGGGAGGGGTAGCAATGGCTGAGTAGCAGATTCGCCATTCTTTAGCAGCACAAGTGATTTCCTCACAGCTTCCCTAGCCAATTCTCTGTGCTCCTGTTATCATTACATATTCTTGTAAGTTCATTTCTATCTTCTTCTTACTCGTTACACGAGGCAGAGAATATCTTTAGTTTAGCTAATTAACCTGACTACCAAGCTCGTTGACCAGACTGTTATCAGCCAATGGGTTCTCAAATAGACCCATCATAAATTTAACTCGCAGAATCCTCCTCACTGCATCATCAATTCGGCTCATGGGGATGACTTTATTTTTCACGTGGGATGTTAGGCCATCAATAAACTCTTTGTAGGTGTTTGGAACCATGATCTGCAGCATGCAATTTCCAGAACAAGTATTAGAATTCTACAGCACAAGATAATGAATCATGTTGAAGTGGCGTGATGGCAAAGGGCTTAAGATCTACACAGCAGGTCTCGAGTACGAGTCAGAGCATGCACAACTCTTGTCAGAGCCCGAGACAGCAGGGGTTTTACTCGCTCACCCTGGCCCACAAAGTGTGTTTTCCGTGGGTGGAGTTTCCTCGAATCCAAAAAACAAAAAGTTGAAGTAAAGAGCCATTTATAAGAATTACCATGTCAATTCCAGCGCTGATTCCTGCTTGAATGGAATATGAGTAGTTAACATGGGGTGGAGAAGTGATCCTATCAATACCCTCCCAATCTGAGATGACAAAACCCTGAGGAAATCAACAGGCATTAGCACACAGCTCTTGGATTTTCTATTCTCAAACGGTTCAGGATAGGAAACCCTAAGATGAGGAAATCACTTTACCCTGAAACGAAGAATGTTCTTGAGATATCCTGTGATCATATCACGGTTGGCATGCATCTTGATTCCATTCCAGCTTGAGTAAGAAATCATAACAGTGGACACACCCTTGATAATTGAGTTATAGTAGCCTGGCATGTGGATGCTAAGCAAGCCTTGTCTGCTTATTTGTGTATTGTTCTCATTAATGCCTTTTGTTGTTCCACCATCACCCACATAATGCTTGGCACAGGCAGCAACTTTTGTTCTGTGAGAAGCCCCAGATCGTCAGGATTCATGAATTCACAAGTATTAGAGTACTTAATTCATCCATAAACTTTTACAGGAACTATGAAATCGATTTAATATGAAAAACGATTCTCTCCCCTTAATGATTTGTTTTCTATCTGTTAAAGATGGACAAGATGCCTTAGTCAAATGAAGGGTTGTGGGAATAAATAAAATCATTCAGAAATTATCTATTTTTCCCACTCCTCGGTTGCCTCATTGCCTTCCCAACCAAGAAGGGAAAGAAACAAGATAAATAAAGAAAGAGACCACTTAATATTTGAAAATTATTTTTTAAAATGTTTTTTATTCAGAAAATATATTAAAAATAATTTTTTTTAATTTTAAAAAAATTATTTTTGACATTAAAACATAAAAATAATCTAAAAACACCAAAAAAAATTAATTTAAAATAAAAAATAAAAAATAAAAATTCAATTTTTTTCAAAAACTGTCTCATTACCTTCCCAAACAAGATGGGAAAGAAACAAGATAAATAAAGAAAGGGACCACTAAAAATACATGTTTGAGAGTGTGGTTGAGGTTGCTTTTAAAAGTCTTTTCATTTACAAATGCATTAAAATAATATTTTTTTCAATCATTTTTAATATCAGCTTATCAAAATAATAAAAAAAAACCAAAAAAAATTAATTTACAATAAAAAAAAATTCATTTTTTTTCTAAAATATTTTTAAAACACGGTGTCAAACACACTAAGTGTGGAGAATTGAGATCTCATCAAGTTGATCCTAAGGGCCAAAACTTGGAAGTTTGATAGTACCAAGTGGACATATTCAATCTTTATCCTTTTGAGGCTTTTATGTAGTTTTCTTCACAGGTTACCTCTCATATACTAATAATTATTGGTGGAAAACATGTCTCAACTCTCATGCCACCAACAAGGGACTTCAACCTTACACAAAGTCCAAGAAAGTTTCCATGAATTGAATAATTAACATATCCATTATCTGATGAATCTAGCAGAAAATGGTTTCATTTTCTTTTTTCAAATACAGACACGAATTCAAAGCTGTTGACTGATTCCAAGTTTCAAACACAGCAAAGCAAGTTCATGGACCAAGCTGGAATCTGATATCGTGGAGATTGATTTCAAAGTCAAATTTACTATATATCACACGAATCTCCTAATTTTCACAGAAAATTACTATCTACAGTTCTCTGCTCCTTGGGACAATGTTCTTCATTGTTTCACGACAATTTTATAGGAAAAAGAGTGTAACGTGCAAATTTCTTACTTTCCACCAACGAAGGGAACACCCTTTGAGGAGGTTGCAGGGATGTCGCCTTGTAATCCTGGTACTATCTCAGTCATTGCTTGAACAAGCTTGGGATCTTCACTGTAGCTTTCATAGCACCGACCCCATCTTGGATCTCGACAAACCTGTATAGTCAGGAGAAACAGAAGATATCAGAATTTAAGAGGAAATGACTTTGGTTTTCTGAACAGCTATTAGTAGTTGGATTAAAACATTTACCGCAATGCAGGGTGCGAAAAACATATGGAATTCCTGTAGCTCTAACTTCTAGTGCAGTTGCAGCTCCAATTCTCTTAACTAGTTCAGGGTCCCTGCTCGATGACATGCGAGTTTCATCATGAATTCCAGATACATGGTGAGACATTTCGTTTCATCAAAAGTAAAATCCATTACATTTTCTCTTCCCTTGGTCCCTAATGTCTTATTACAGTTTCAGCAGATGGGAATAATAATAAGAAGAAAAAGAAAGTTCATTTATTAGTTGCATGTCACATCTAAAATTAGCATTACATCACAGAATTGATCAGAAGAAATTCTTTGTATAACAAACCTATATACGTATCAGTAGCAGACAAAAAGCCAGCAGTAAAACTGGAAGGACAAATGAATATATAATCCTATGTGCTGATTGACAGAGATGCACATCATCACTGCCTAATGTGGATAGATGCAGATGTCATCATATCACTACTTTCCTTGTGAAAGCTCCAAGGAGATGATAAATAAAGGGTTGCAGTTAAAGTGGAAAAAAAGGGGTCCAAGTTGTCAATGGATGACACTCATGATAATGATTGCTGTCTCAAACTGAGAATTTTATCTTCCTATCTCAAATATGACTCGTCCTCTTTCTTGATTACTTGGCCGACAAATATGAACATATGGACTGCTTTCAGAAAACAAATTCAGGATCTGGATGACAGAAGATTTTCTTTCTAGATGAAATATCAATATATCAGAAGGAAAAAAAAACTAGAGTTCTTTACTTGCCTGGTAGCTCCAAGCCCAATATTGTGAGGAAATATTGTTGCCTTGTAAACATTGTTATGGCCATGAACAGCATCAATTCCATAAATCATAGGAATCCCTAATCGGGTTGATAAAGCACCCTTTTGAAATCCATTCACCATGTTAATCCAAGTCTCAGCAGATGCCTGTTTAGATGGAACACTCCCTCCTCCACTCAGCACACTCCCTGCCAGAAAATGGAAACAGAGTTCTTCAGCTTTCTTATACAGCAAAAACCCACATCAAGGAACAATTTCTAAACCATGTAAAGGGCCCGAGTGAAGCTCTGCTTACCAATGAAGTAGTCCTTGATCACCTCAGCTGACGCAACACCGCGCTCAATCTGTGTCATCTGGCCAATTTTCTCCTCTAAAGTCATCCGGCTCATCAAATCCTTAATGCGAGAATTTAAAGGCTTTCCTGCATCTTTATAGATCATGTATTCTGCTTCTGCCAAGGCTGCCCAGATGACAACAAGACCCATCAAGAAGACGGGAATTCTACCCATTTCGACCTTCCTGTGATGAACAAAGCAGAAAATATAAAATGCTGCACAAGAGTTTAATAATAGGAAAGAAATTTCGCTTTTAACAGCAAAACGTAGCAACTGCATGTGATTTACTCTACCTCTAGCATTAAAACAAGAAGCAAATCAAACAATTTTTATCAGTTGAATGAAATGCATAAACACACTTATGATCATCATAATAATATTTAGCATAATGGTGTCATTTGTTTTCCACATTTTCGAAAGAACCAAACTGCTGAAACAAATGCATTGCCAGAAAGAACAGAAAAATGGGAAATGAGAGAGTAAACTCAGGACTTACAGGGAAACAACAAGAACCCAATAACCTCTATGTTCTGAGAGAGGGAGGGGGAGGCGTGGTGGTGGTGGTGGTGGTGGTGGTGGTGGTGGTGGTGGTGGTGGAGTTCGAACTTGGTATATGGATGGGACGGAGGTGGCATTTATAGAATTTTGAAGTCTTAAATTTATCTCTCTGTGCTATATCCGTTTCCTGTTCAGTTACTGTTGATTACATGCATAGTTACTTTTTCTTAAAGGATTTTATAAAGAATAAAAAAATATTATCCAGGATAGGACAGCAATAAAATTCAATCTTCCACGTCGCCCATCTTCTTTTTTTTTCCCTCCTATTTTAATATTAAACTTTGAATTGGAAAAGATGATGATGTGCTGGTTGAATCGCAGATTTATTAATTCTTTTGAAATTTTTTATTTATTTTATACTCTAAATTAATTTATTTATTTTTTATCAAAAATAATTTTTTAAAAAATAAAATGTTTATTATTTTATTTTATCAAACTTAAACATGTCAAAGATATCATTACTTCCGAGTTCCATAGGCATAGCAGGTGGATTGCTAGCTTTAATCATTCCAACTAGACACTACTTTCCTTTATTTTCAAGAAGGCCAAAATTTGCTATAGGTCAACATTGTTTTGAGTAACTTCATAAAATAATAATCAAATTGTTTTTTTAATATTATTTCATTGAATTTTCGATTTTGTTTTATTTTATAGAAATAGATATCTTACTTGTACATCAATCAAGATTGAGTTATTTGGTTTCTAAAAATCAAAATTAAAAACATGCTCCACCTCTACATTTAGAATATGAATATATATTTTGGAATAATGGTTTTAAAATATATATAAACAAATTATAAGGGATCATATTTTTTTTTGGTCATTGGGCTAACACCAATTAAAATTTTGAGTTTTTGTTATATATATAATTGAAGCCTAACTTCTAAAACATAAATTATAATCATGGGTTCTCTCGTAGGGTTAAATATTTCACCCTAAAATTCAGCCCATATGTAATAATTTAGTCCCTATTAGTCTAAATATTTCCTCCCATTTCAATCGTGTGTCTACAATTATATGTTTTGCTTACTCAAAGATGTTCCCATAATTGCCTAGTTATAAGCAAATAAATTATCACAAATGAATAATCTTTAAGAACACGATAAATACTAAAAAATATTTCAATCTTCATTAATCTCGTAAATAAAAGATTTACACCATACGCAAGTGTGTGTGTGCGTACAAAGATTGCATGTTATACACTCAAGGACTCCAAACATATTTATAGACCAAATATAAGTGATTTTAAAGACCGAGCCAACATCCTTTTTTCTAGGATATAAAATGGCAGTTTCTCCTCCATGAACCTTAGTGAATTGTTTTCTAACAAGTATTGAACAATTTCTCCTAATGTTCACATAATCTTAGTGACTTATAGAGCAATCTCAGTTATATTTCACGTTTAATCAATTGTCCCCTCATGATATAAAGATCATAACTGTTATAAGTAACTTATAATCTGCATATCTAATTGTCAGTCCTCAATTATCATTTTTGATTATGCTTGCTATTAGCTTAGAAGTTACATGATTCAATCCCCAAATTCATTTAATAAAAAATCAAATAACTCATACAAACATCCATGTCAAATAAAAAATCAATATCAATGGCATTTTCTTCTTCTTTTTTTTTGCCTATACTATGCCAGCAATCAATGCCAAATTATGAGCAATGTTCATTAATTTGTGAATCCTTATCCATACCCTATTATTATATTGTGGAACCAAATATGTGATCACAAACTACCAATAATTAATCTATACAGTTTTAAACTTCAAGTCTTCTTTGATTAAGTTAAAGAACTATAAATTTCTTATATATTTGCTTCCAAAATTAGAGCAATAAATAAATACAACATCTAATCTATATATAATCAACTTATAATTAATTGAGAATCTTTCTTATTAAAACAAATCCATAAATTTAAGAATTATATGAATTTGTTTGTCACGTATCAATATAATTTGTTTATGATATAATATCTGCTTGGAAGTGTAGTTGAGGTTGCTTTTCAAAGTACTTTTTCATTTAGAAATGCATCAAAATGATATTTTTTTTATTTTAAAAAAATCTGTTTTGACATTAACACATGAAAATGATCTAAAAACATCATTTTTTTTTAATTTAAAGTAAAAATTATTTTTTTTTCAAAAGCGTTTTTGAAAAATAATACCAAAGAGGGCCATAATCTAATAAAAGATATATTACAAAATAGAACTCCAATTCAAAAAATATAATAAGTATTTCCTATTGTAATTGATTGAGATCAGGAAATCGTAAGCTTATTCTAATCAAGTATTCCCGTGACCGGTGGGTGGAGGAGTTATTTTCTTACTCTTCTTTTCATCCTTTTCTTCCACTTTGTTTATTTTATTTTTATTTTTGCTCATTATAAGGGTTTTTATTAGCATGAAATATAAAATTAATATATCATTGGCTTGACCGGAGTTGGATTAGATTCCTTTTAATATAAAAAATATCCGAACTTTGCTAATATGTTTTCTAACTCAAGAAAATTTAATTATTAATTAAATATTAAATGATATCTTTTATAAATATTAATATATTGACATTGACATTAACATTAACATTGACATATATTTTAAAATATTCAAACCAAATCAAAATACCATGTTGAAGAATAATGCACCTAATTTGTCTTTTTTTTTAAAAAAAAATACATATATAATAGATCATTTGTAATCTAGAATTCTACCACCACAAGGGTTTCTAGAAACATCGAGGGAGGTAATTTTTGGACCTGAAAATTCATATTTCAGTCATTTATGATTTTCCCTTTCTTTTCTCAAACAAAGAACTTTAAAATAAAAAAAATAAAGATTTGACTAAAATTGATTTTTCAAAAGCTAAAAGGATCAACGATATTTTAATTAGAAAGTAGAAGGATCAACGATATTTTAATTAGAAAGTAGAAGGATCAAAGTGAGCTTTCAATGCTATTTATGAAATTACCACCTAGTTTTTCTTTGTTATTCACTATGGTCCTCTATCATTGAATCTTACTCTTTCCTAACAAATGAGGAACAAAATAATTAACTAACAATTTAATCACACACACACAAAAAAAAATCGAAGCGAAAAAAATAAAAAATAAAATAAAAATACTCTAATTCACATTGATATGTGAGAGTGTGCATAGTAAAATATGCACATTAAAAGCACCGCATTGATTTTAGCTTTGTTTAAGCTAATGGCGTGGAAGTAGTTGATAAATTAGATACAATTTATGGTTTGTTTGCCATATAAAAAACACAAGATATCTAGAAATTTTAATCATCTAAAAGTGAATTTAAATATTTTTAGTTTAAAAATATATTAAAAAAATATATATTTCTTTATTTTTATATCAACATTTTAAAATCAATAATATTAAGAAAGAACAAAAAATTGTTTGGACCGCAAACAAGGGATTCATATTCATAATTTCATATACCTAAACCCTTTTAATTATTCATATATTATATATTATATAACTCCAATTAGACTTTTCTAGGGTGTTTGAGAATGTGGTTGCAGTTACTTTTCAAATTGATTAGAAATATATTAAAATAATATTTTTTTTAAAATTATTTTTGACATCAGTACATAAAAATGATTTAAAAACACTAAAAAATCAATTTTAAATTATGAGCAATGATATTTTTGTTTGACACTGTGTTTCAAAAGCGTTTTTGAAAACAATTGAAATTTTATCTATTTATTTTTATTGAAAATTAATTTTTTGGTGTTTTTAAATTATTTTTATGTGATTATATCAAAAATAGTTTTAAAAAAATAAAATTACATTATTTTAATGTATTTTTGAACAAAAAATACTTTAAAAAACAAACTCAACTACAATTTCAAATATTTTTTAAACGACACGCAACATCATGATTAAATACATGATAGGTGTCAATACAATTTAGAACTAATTCAAATTTTCTTTCTCTCTCTCTCTCTATATATATTTAATTTGTCCAAAAAAATTAAAAAAATTAAAATTTCAATGGCGTGCAAGTTATTGATAGATTATACTAACAGACACTCCTCTCCACATCGTGCTTCAGATAATATATAGTAATATATATCCTTTCCACTGATATGATTGTTCTTGTTGACCTTAGAAATATGTCTTCATCAGTAAGTTTAATTCTTGGAGGAAGGGGGAATTTTCATATTTTTTTGGAGGCAGGAGAAAAACCCTCTTGCTAATCATGATTTATTTCCTTAAACAAGATTTTAAAAGGTGATTTCACTAATGAATACTGATGGATGAATCTGCTGTTGACACATGGTCTTCTGTAACTAAGAGAAATTAATTAACATCAATGATGAGTTAATGGTCTTCTGTAACTAAGAGAAATTAATTAACATCAATGATGAGTTAATGGCAGACATAAACAGCATAACTTTGTTTTTCTAGTTCAAGTTTCACCACATATCTAAAAAAAAGGAAAATAAATGGTGGATGGTGCTTTGTGGGAATATGATTGAAGTTATTTTTAAAGATTAATTTTAACATCAGCACATGAAAAATAATCTAAAAATATCAAAAAAATAAAATAAAATTTATTTAAAAAAAAATACTTTTGAAATACCGTGCAAAGCAAAACATCATCAATATATAAGGGGCCAGAGCACCAGGATGTGGGGACATGCATGGGAGTATGATATGATAAATTTAACATTAAAACTAACGACCCAAATCAATTTTATAATAAGATGGTTTAATATTTAATGTTATCACATATATCATAATCCATAACTGTTTTAGTAAATTTGTTGTAAGAAAAGAATATAAAAATATTAGCCTTTCAGCATTATGTTTTTAGGCTATAGTTTTCTAGCTGAGTTTCATTGGAGTTAGAACTGCAAATGAATCATTTATATTTTATTGTATTATTTCAATATGATACATGGTACTAGCCCATGCCATTTTCCCCCCATCAATTTTAGTACATACTAGATTTTTCATTTGCGCGGTGATATGGGTCGGGTCAAACATTTCTTGATCATAAAAAGTATATTGAGATGTCGTTAAACAAATTATAAAGCTTAATTTCTAAAAAAAAGTTGAAGAATGAATTAAAAAAACAAATCAATTTAGTGATATGAATAACCTCTACATTCTAAATACGATAAGAAAATATCTAAGTTTTTTATGTGCGACGGCAACTCGTTCCTTGCCAGTTTTGGGTTTATAATGGAGAATGCCTATATGTTTTGTACTCTTTTCAACTTCATGATTTTTAGGGTAATACATAATATAAAAATTCAGACACGATGTCAGATTTCTAATTTTCTAATATCCTAGATCAAGGAGTTTTATCATAAACTTAGTAATATAAAATATTTTCACACTTATATTTTAGAAATGAAAAATAAAAAATATTGTTCACCAAGATATATCATTTATATTCCTTGTATTTTAAAATATATAAATTCACTTTAAAATTACATCAAAAAATAAATTTATTTCTATATCTCTATCTCTATATTTTTATTTCTTCAACCAACCAAACATGTTTTTCACCTTTATTGTCTCATTCCATTTATGACAACAAGATAATAATCAAACCCTACCTCAAATTCTAACAATTATATATAATATTTTTTTCTTCCTTTTGCTTAGCACCACCACGTAAGATCTTGAAAGTCAACCGAATCAGTAGCTTTCAATTCCACGTATTATGTTCTTGGCCGAAATAAATAAATAAATAAATAGGATAGCTATCTCCAAGCATTCAAAGGATGCCGATTGCTGGTGGCATTTGACGAGATACTAATCTACATTGCGAATACTAAGCCCCCTGTTTTGGAGCTTTAATCCGAAACAACGTTCGGCTAATTTTTTATTTTTATTTTTTGGAATTTATTGTGTTTTTCTGTCATGCTACGTCGTCGTCTTTACACGGCTGCATGTTGCTACGGGTCCATTGTCTGTGTTTTTTTTACTCATGCAAAATTTAAACACATGCTAAATTGTTGAAGTATTATGAGATTTTCGAGCTGTTGGTAATGTATTTTATAAAGATATGGAATCTTTTCTTAAAAACATGACATAATGATAAAGAGTTTGTAATTTGCATAGCAGGTTTCGAGTTCGAATCAGAGTATGTATTCTTTATAAGAATTTGTAATAGTTAGGGTTTTACTCATTCACTTGGATCCACAAAATATACTTTCCAAGAAGTAATATTTCATCGCATCCAAAACAAATTCAGTTATGACAAATTTAATAAAAAATATATATTATATTCTTAAAAGGTGAGTCTTATTTAACTTTTAAAACAAATCTTACTCAATCTATCAAAAAATCTTATTTGGCATTTAGAAAAAAAAAAAGTTTTTTTTGCCCTTCAATTTATCAAAATAAAGTTATGTCTTCAAAACCATACCCAATTTTCTAGCTCACAAAAGAGTATACATAAAACACATTTCTTCAATTAATTATGTTTTTGGGAAGTTATTTTTCATCCTTGCCTCTTTTTTATTTAATTAAAACTATAAATATCTAATGTAGATTTATTTGTCAAAATATGAAGAGTTTCCTGGAAACTAATATTATTTGAGCATGATTTATTTATTTATTTTTCTAAGCAAAAAATTTCTTTTATTTGAACCTCGTGAGCATTAATGACCTAGCTCTTGGTGAGCTAATATCACAACCTCTAACACATTACTATTGTAATGAGGTGTGAAAATTAATGACTTTACCATATTATTATTTGAGAAATATTTTTGGGCATAGGCAAAAGAACATGAGAATTAGTCGAGGTGCTTACTACTTGACTTGGACACTTCAGTTAACAAAACACAAATAAAAAAAATAAAGAATTTACATTCAATATATCTTATATTTGTTCAAGATTTAATTTTTACCTTTTTGGTTTAATTTTAGGACAGGAAATTCCCACATTAAATTTTAATCAATAAAAAAAAATTAAGCACTGATATCAATTTGGGAGAAAAAAAATAAAAACACTAAAAAAATTATATTAATATTGGATTAAGAATTTTTTATTGATATATATTTAATACTATTAATGTTTAAAACATTATAAGAAAATTAGAAATAAATATAATTGTAATAAATATTTACTACAAAAATAAGAATATAATCAAATCTATAAACAACTTTATTATATACTAATAATCAAAAGACTAAATTTGTATATATTACAAATTTAGAACTTAGACATGTATTTATGTTATTGGTTCAATTTTTATTTTTTTTATTTCTTGATATAAAATTTAAATCTTGTCATGGATTTCTTTGAAAAGGTGTATGAATCTATGTATAATTAGTCTCATTTAAATAATTATGATATAGTAGAAGTTGTGGAGCTCCTTTGAATAAGAAAAACACAATGTTACTTATGGTCTCACCACCATAAAAGGAATAATATGTAAGAAATATTTTATTGATAAAAAAATTTTTTTGTCAATAATTTTTTTTTGATGAATTTATCAAAAGAATAATGTCATCGGCTAGAATCATGTTGCTGATTTTATATTTGTTGATATGATCATTGATGGTTACCCCATAAAATAGTAATATAAATTATACAAGTATGTGATGATTAATTTCTTTTGGTATATTGATTTCGTTGATTAGATAAAAAAATTTAATGCTATCAAAATAATTTGACATTAAATAACATTATACAAAAAAAAAAATTAGCTTGGATAAAACATTTAATATATACTAAGAGTAAAAATTTAAATTCTTTAAGATTAATTTCACTATAAGAATCAATTGCAAATATTTATGAATATTAAAAAGAGATTGCAGATAGAGGGGAAGGTGAAGGGGGTGAAATTTTTTGTAAAGGTCTTTAAGGGGGAGGATAATGACTAGACTATACAATCATCTCCTCACATTTCTTGTTTTTCTATTCTTCATAATTAACTTTTGTTTTGACCTTTAGAGCACCAACTTGTTGCTTAATCAATTCCTTAATGATTTATGATGACTAACTCATGTCAGATTATAGCATGCCTATGGTTGATACACTATAACCTAACCTCATATCTTGGGCCATAGTCATAGAGATACCATAAATATAATTCCTATCAGGTTCACAAGTTGCTCCAGCCCTTTAACCACAACTCTGAATCATATTCCAAATACAATGAAGGATCAACATTGTACTATTCCTAGGAAACAAAAATAAAAAAAGAAAAAGTAAAATATATGGATAAAAATATATTAGTCTAAACAATGTACAAAAGGTATAAAAGTTGACTTATAATAAACACCTCAACTCAGTTATCCAAGAATTATTGCATCTTTTTTTTTTTTTTATCTATCTTCTCTCTATATATGTGTTTCCATGTATAACTCCATTAAAGTTGGCTCACAACCGAGTTGTGTAGTCTATAGAATAAATATCTACTTAAATATTATTACAAATAATAACTACCATTTAAAAAAATACTTGAAATTAAAATAGGCTATTGTATAAGGTCCTTTCCATGGTTAGAAAAAGGAAATGACTTGTTGGTATGTTTGCCAATGAAACCAAGAATTTCCTTGTTTTTATTTAAGGACCCACTTTGCAAATGCCCTCTTAAAATCCTTTGACATGAAGTACTCTAAATATCTCTCCTAGTTGGTCTTAATGATGTGGGGAGGAATTTGTTAAACAAAAATATATATTAAAAGAAAATACAATTCAACAAAAAAAATTAAACTTCACGCGTTAAAACATATCTAGTTGTGTTGTGATTTTTCTTAAACTTATCTTGCCACTCTAGAGTCTTCCTCATCCCACCAAGATTTTTTCTTATAATCATTTTCATAAAATAATAAGATTATAAATTTAAAAAAAAACATCTTTTATTAATAAAAACAATTATTGATTATATACTTGCCTTAAAATTCCTCCACCAAGCCTCAACCATTGACATCCATTCAAGATGCTCTTTAAACTAGTTTTATTGAAACAAGGGAACTTCCATTAATGATTTCATTGTTGATGTTATCATTCATATAGCTTCTATATAACATGCTAGATCATATAGCTTCTATATTTATGAATATGAAAATATAGGTCTCTAATAGATGAGATGATAAATCTATAACTCGTAATCGACCCAACCTAAAATTTAAAATAAAAAAATAAAAAGAATTAAAAAATCAAAAAGTAAGATAGACATGTGGGCCTGGTGGCCCAGCATGCCTAAGCCTTCTAAGAAAAAAACCAATGCACGTTGGTCTTATAACCTAGCCTGCATGCTTAGCCTAGTTGTATTTATTTTTTTAATTTCTTCAAGGGGCGGACGACTTGTCATTCGTCTATGTTTTTTCTTAATATAACCTCACGACACATCATTTACTATTTGTGGACTCGGAGAATCGCCATAAAATCAGGGCTCTATTATTTTTATTTTTTCCTTGCTAAAAAAACTCTTCTTCAAATTATTTTTAACTTAAACGCCAAGAAAACACCTTTAAAAACCTTTATTTTGCCTCAAATAACTATAAAATAGCTGGAAAACCAAAAATCCATATGAGCTTGAAAATCTCATATCGACCGCAGTTAAATCGGTTGAAATGAATAAAAATGGTGGAAAATAAATAAATTATGCAGAAATTTAATTTATACGTCCCCATGTATAGCCATAATCTTATCGACCGCCCTACATTGTCTTATACTAAATTTGCTTAAAATTTATAAGACCGTAATCACCTTCATCAAAAAAGAAAAAAGAAAAAAGAAAAAAGAAAATAAACATATTACCTTGCACTGATCATATGAATGTCAAATTCACTCCTATCCAGTAATTATGTAATTATGTGATGCATGTGTTTGTATGTATATAGAACATCTCATACATGCAGATACATAAGCCCAAATGATGCATGTATATATATATATATATATATATGATCTCAGGCCCCAGTTAGGGTTTATGCTTATGATATCCATAACACAGTGAAGCAGACCTTTTACCAAGAATCAAAATATTTAGGAGACTTGTATAATCGCTAACTTCAGGGTCTATAAAATTAATTGAGGTGCGTATAAATTAGCCAGGACACCCACGTTAAAAAAAAAAAATTGCTTAGGGCTAGAAGTGTTGAAGAGTTAAAAACACTTGGCACAATCGGGGAAATTTGATACAAAGTTCCAAACAGGAATTGAAGTCGAGATATATATATGATGAATATATTTATATATACATGACATTATATATATATATATTTCTGATAAAAGCATTTCATGTCTTGTATTGTAATGCTTGTCTGCGAATATTGTCATTAGAGAATATTTCTGTGGTGGAAGGGAAATAACTGGGGAGAAGAAACAAGTAGGATGTATTACTACTTCACATGTTCTACTCAAATTAAAATCCATCATACTAGTTATTGGGTGTTTCTGATCAAATTCATGCAATCGTACAACTAGGTCAATGGAAAGCTTAACAAGTATCAGTAACAAAGGAAAGGAATAAGATCAAGATCAGTGAATTATCTGTTCAAGATCTTCACATCAATGAATGAAAATAAATCAGAAAATGCAATGAACAATCTATATATATAGACTTAAAATTCCACGAGGCCTTGAAAAAGGATGGGATTAGGATCATACCTTAATTAGGTTTTTGTGATCAGATACCAGAAGAAAAGCAAGGTGTAAGGAATGAAGCCTGGTCCGAGATCAATTTATGATATTTTCCACATATAATTACTTGAAAGATCAAACCTAATAATTAAGATTATTACAGATTAACATGAGCTGAAGCACACAGGAGAGATGCTAAGAGATGAGTCGAATGGATCTTGAATCAAACCCTAGCTATGATCACCATGCCAGCACTAATTCCTGCTCTAATGAAAACCTAACAGTAACAGAGACTAAATTAACGTACGGGAGAGACAAGGATCTTGGATCAAACATCATATTCCAAACACCCCTTTTCATGGTTTCTTCTCTATATAACCTAGTCATGATTTCTTTCTCATGATTCAACAATCGAAACCTAACAGTAACAGAGACTAAATTAACGTACGGGAGATACAAGGATCTAGGATCAAACTTCATTCCAAACACCCCTTTTCATGGTTTCTTCTCTATAGAACCGGGTCATGATTTCTTTCTCATGATTCAACAATCGAAACCTAGCAAGGCTAGCTGCTATATACTCAAGTTCTCTGCATTATCTTTTTCTTTATATATACTTATAGGCACCCAACACCACAAATTCTCGCAGACCAGATGATAAAGAGATGAGACAACGGGTGTTAAAGCGCATAATTGACAGGTCATTGTATGAGTAAAGTAATGAAAAAGCTGGTAGGTTTTGGAGGGATGGTGTTGTCTTCTTCTGATGAGCTTTTTATTAGAAAAGAGAGAGAGTGACGACTATGGAGGCTTTTACAGGCTCTCTCTGTGGAAAAAAAGAGAAAAGGTTTAGCACTGAAAATAACGAGGACCCAGAGAGAAGGGGACATGGCCCTCCACGATCTCTTTTTTTTATTTTTTGTTATTGTTACTTTTTCGTGATCTTAGAAGAAAAACCATATATTACTGCAAGGTAGATAGATATCTCCGTCATGAACCGAGAAGATCACCACCGCTCATACCAAAGCATGATATCATCAGGCATGATAAGGTTTCATGCACATTATTAGTAAAGTTGTCTGATTTGTAAATTGTAATGAAAAATAATAATAAGAATGTGTTTGTGTGTGTGTTGCATTTTATTTATTTATGTTGGTAAGAAAAAGAATATAAAACTTAATAAAAATTGTGTTTTACTTGCTACGGCCAAAGCTTTCGTGAAAAAATACTTTAGATTTAATAACAAGTTTATTAAATCCCTGAGAATTTAGCCTATTTTAAATAAATCATGAACTTAATTCACGAGAATTAAAAGTGTAAAATCAGATGATAAATGTTGGACCTACAAGTAGGCTAATATTTAAATATCTTGAAACAACCAAAAAATTCTCAGAGTTATTTTAAGCGGTAGCTGGTTTTTTTTTAATTGGAATATTGTTACGATGCATAAATTGTAGAAAACTCATCCGCTTTCTAGGATAGATGATCCTTTGAAGGCATCTATCTACATGAATTTTTTTTCCTGATATTTTATTTGGGTTCACGAGCTCATAATAAAAGTTTAAAAGATAGATTTATTCACATGAATAAATACTTCTCATCAAAATTGTTAAAATCACATCAAAATACATTGTGCAACTTACCTCATGTAAGACGTACTAGGAGTGTTAATATCTTCTCTTTACTCAACCAGTCCCCTACCTTTGAATCTCTGAGTAGACCAGCACAATCGAGATTTCCTAGCGACCCTCAACAACCAGGTGACGACTCCTCAACACCAGCGAGATTCCCTCTCGGGACGCAGCTAAGATCTAGTCCTGGAGGCTTCAATTTGTTGTCTCAAAACTGTTTCTCTTCTATCATTATCATTTTGGTTATTGAGAACACATTTTATGATTTTCTACTAAGCTAGTTCTATTTTAAACAATATATCCAATATATTGGAAATATACAACATGATATATCTCATCTATGTTGGGAATGTGGGCTATAAATATAGATATCTCATATAGAAAAGTTAAGAAGCATTTCATGGGAATATAAGCTATAAAAATTCACAAATTAACTTTATATTTTTTGAGTTTATATATATATATATATATATAATTAGATTTTACCTGTCACTCTAGTTTTAACAAGCTATTTATTGCGAGTCAAGGTTAAATAATTTAAAACTTGACCAAGAATCCGGTCTGGAAGCACCCCAACAGGCCATGCTCCTTTTAATTCTACGAGTGCAAGTTTCAATTATTTCAGCCAATGAACTTCAAACTTCCATGGCTGCTATCAATGCTAAGAAAGTAGTCCTTCTCGATGGGTCCTACCACTTTCTTCCCCATGGAAACATGCATCATCATCGGTTTCTATTGCGGGTCCAGCAACAGTAAGCATGGTGTGGCACCAGTTACAGGTTCAGGTTTCATCATCTTTCAGTAGCCATATAGACAGCCTTTGCTGAAATCTTTTACTTTTGGAACATCGAAAACCTTCTCCTGTTCCCATGACTTCAATAACTTTTGGCGATGATGGGGGTGGGGAAAAATTGATTCTTTTTTATTGCTCGGAGATCATTTTTAAATGAATACAAAACAACCTCGTACATACACGAAATATTATGACCATAATTTTAATTTATTGTTTGAGAAAACTTCGTAAGAATCTCCCAACTCCCAATGCAGTTTTGAATTACATCCCTTGACTATCAGTTTAAGTGCATGTTTGTTTGAAAGTGTGGTTGAAATTATTTTTGAAAGTGTTTTTTATTTAAAAATATATTAAAATAATATTTTTTTTTTTTTTTTGAAAAAATTATTTTTGACATCAGCACATGAAAATGATCTAAAAATAGTAAAAAAATAATTTAAAATAAAAAAAGACATTTAAGCACAGAACTGGTAGGGGACAAACTCATATCACACATAATATTTCTCAATCACATCTAGATTGCAGAGATTATCATGTTATCAAAAAAATTATTATTGGGTACATGACACTGTTCACATAATATTGTTGATGGAGTGATGATACACCCCTCATGAAGGTGAAGCTTGAAAACACTTTAACCATATGCATCCTTAATTTTCAGTGGAAGAAAGGAACATGTGTCTTAGTTTATGAAAAAATGGATTCAATTCTTCAAATCATTTGTCGCTCTTTATTCTTGTTAACCAGTAATACTCACCATATACAACTTGTCACCAGAGGTATATATGAGGCCAGAATTCATGTTTTTGGGCCTGTTTGGGAGAGCGGTTGCGGTAGCTTTTCAAAGTGCTTTTTCGTGCCGAAATATATCAAATATTATGTTTTTTTATTTTTTAAAAAATCATTTTTGACATCAGCATATCAAAATGATCTACAAAACACCAAAACATATTCATTTAATTTTTTTAAAAAAAAATTGAAATTTCAGCAAAATGACGGTTTGGCCGCAGTGCCAAAGCGGCTCTTTATCAATGAGAAAACCATATAATCAACATACAATAAGCTTTATAATCAACACTTCCAACGTACTTCCACCTTATTTTAATCCCTCTCATGCTAACTTTCAACTGCTACAATTAACAACTGTGATGTATTTTAAAAAGAGCACAAGGGCATCATATGATCTTCACAGCCATCGCCAGAGGCTGATAAAACACAACTTCGACCGAATGAAGCATTAAGCATCATTTGCGTACGCGCATACACAAGAAATCTGCATCCTCAATCTGTCCCTGTGAAATTTATAGTTGCTTGGCAAAGCTAATGCTCTCCGTTTTGGTGTTTTTCTTAAACTAACTTACATAACCAGCTTTGAGACCTCCAAACATCAATGTCCTTGTGAATTAAGATTTTCTTTCTTATTCTTTGGCTTGAATTTTTGGCATACATGCATTAATTATTTCTTAAGAAAAAAACTAAACTAGGTCGATAATTTATTATAGTTATAGATTTAGTACCCGTTTGGCAATGTGGTGCGTTCCACGATTGCCAAACGGGGTTGCATTTTTTCTGTTTGGTTAGTACCAAACACCGGTACAAAATGGTGGGTCCCACGGCAATTTTTTCTTCTGAACAGCGTCTTGAAATAAGCTGGATTTAGGTGCTTTTGTATCTGCGATTCTTTTTTGTGAAACACCGATTGTATTTGAAGTAGAAAATATTACCGTTGAATTGCACAAACCCACCATCAGAAACCATCACCTTGAAACAACCCAACTGAGAAAACTCACTGATCATGCAAAAATAACCAAAATCCATTTACCATAACAGCAAATAAAAGATAAATACTCACTCGAAATCAACAGAAACACTTCCACAAAAACAATACTCAGACTCAGCTTCAACTTGAGAGACACCCCTTTATCCATTCCTCCACTGAAATTAAACCGAAAAACAACAGCAAGAAGCCCCAAACAGACTGAAACGAAGTGAAAAGGAGGGCTTAGTGGTAAAAAGCTTGTGACTTGCAATTCAGAGAAAGGTCTAGTGTACATGTGAAGAGAGAAGAAGCCATGATTTGCTGGAGAGGGAGAAAGGGGAGACTTAATTCATTTTTCTGGGGAGTGCTTGGGGCTAGGGAGGGGAGTTAACATAGGGGGCGTAGAAGATGAAGATGGGAATGGGAGTGAGAATGGGTAGGGTTAATCGGGTGGGGGTGGGGTTAAATATAATTAAAAATAATATAATTATAATCGAGTGGGGGGTTAAATATAATTAAAAATAATATAATTATAATCGGGTGAGGGGGTTAAATATAATTAAAAATAATATAATTAAAATATAATTATATTGTATAATTATGCTATTATTTTAAATTTATTTTTTTAATTTAAATATAATTAAAAAAATAATTTTAATATAATAAAAAAATGTTCATTTTACTTGAATTATTTCTTATATTATGAAATTATGATTATTAATACAATATAAATATAAATATAAATATATACATATATATACATAAATATATAAATAAATATGTGTGTATATGTCTATGCCCTTTAAAGTAATTTCACAAGTTAAAAGCAATATGAAAAGCTTGGTAACCAAACACTTAAAACTGCTTTTTTTTTCAACCTCCAACTCAACCACAGTTTTAACCAAACACTTCACAATTTATTTTGCGTCGCAGTAAAAACGCTTTTTTTTTAAACTATTTTTTTTCAACCATAATCGCAAAAGCAAAAGCAATGTCAAACACACCCTTAGTTTATTATGGGATTGCTATAGTATAATAATAATTATTATACCCTTTGATTCATAAAAATTAATCCCTTTGGTTTAGGGATATTTCATTCTTTTCCTTTTTTCATATTTTATCATTAAATAATTGTTTGGGGGTGTATGTGTCTTTTTCAATTTTTGTAACAGTAAAAATAAGAGTTTGCCCCTGAAATAAAAAAAAAATGTTTGTTGGACAAGAGTAGTTTAGGTATTTTGGTTTTTATGAACATTAAAATAATGATTTTATCTTTAAAAGAGACAACATAAGAATTAACGGAAAGAGTTTTTTGGTGTTTTATTTTTATGAATAGTAAAAGCACCTATTTACTTTTGGGAAATATGAAAAAAGAGTTGAACTTGGGGGTATTTTGATATTTGTATATGAATTTTTATTCATTATTAGGATGGACTTCAAGAGGGTATTTTGGTAATTTTATATTTTAAAATACTTTTTAATATAGAAATTTTGATAGTAAGTGTGCTAGACACGCCAAGAATTTTGAGTCATTCGCGCCTTATAAGCAGTGCATGAAGATTCATACAATGACTAAAAATGATCAACAGTCGTATCACTAGATGCGCCACTATGTCTTTTTCCATATTATGTGACATGTGTCAGCATATAATGGTTAGAGAGTTATCAATGGTTGATTGTTTTTTTCTTTATTTCTATCTCTTGCAACCTAATACCCATACTTTCTTTATGCTTTGTACATTTTAGTCCTTGGCTTTTTATTTTATTATTTCATATTGGTTTCTACTATAGAAGGTTTGATTTGTTATAATTTTCTTCTTTAATTGAGATTTTTCATATGTTTTGTTTTTCATTCCACTCCTTATTATTTTATTTTTTTAATTTTAGTCTTATTCCTTTCATAATTTCAGTCCTTCTAAAATAATCTCTATTTTATATTCATATCTTTGTCTATCCTCTTTAGATTTCGTTTTTAATTTTTGTCATTTTCTCTTTTGTTAAAGTTTTAATTTTATTTTTAATTTAGTCCTTCAATTTTAATTTTTGTATATGATCTTATTAAAATTGATACCTTTTATTTTCATTTCTTATTTTGTTTTTTGTTTTTTTATATATTTTTGTTCTCTAAATCAAATGGTTTTTTTAATACTAATAATATTTATTTTAATTTTTATTATATTCTTTTTAATTTTTTGCTTGCCATTTTGTCAAAGTTTTTGTGTTTTTTATTTATTCTTTGGAATAATTTTATAATTTTTATTGGTTAGAGAATAATAATAATAATTGTAGAAATTGTAATCATGATAATAATAATAATAATAACAGTAATAATAATAATAATAATAATAATAATAATAATAGTTTATTATAATTTTTATAGTAATTAAGATATCAATAATTATGATAGTGATAGTAATAATAACAATAATTCATATAATAATATTAAAAATATCAATAAAAAAAATTATAGTGATGACATTAATAATGATAATTTTAATTATATTAATAACAATGGTAATATTAGTAATAATAATAGTGATTATGATCGTAATAACAATAATAGTGATGGTAGTGCTATTATTATTATTAAATTATTGTACTAATAATAATAATAATAGCGATGATAATAAGAATAAAAATTATGGTAATGTTAGTTATAGTTGTGATGATAATAATTATAATAATAGTATAAACAATAATAATTATAAGGATAATGTTAGCAACGATAATAACAATAATGATAATGATAACAATAATAACAATAATGATAATGATATTAATTATTGATAGTATTGGTAATAGTAATAACTATAATGATAGTGACAATTAACGATGAAAATAATAATTATAATAATTCATCATTCGATATTATATTTATTAAAAATTAAGTGTTACAATTTCTCCATATATACAGATCTAATATCTTAGATTAACTGGTTTTAAAAAAATCTTATTGCTTACAAGTTCTGTTTTATTTTTTACCTTATTTTTTTTTAATTTTATAGTTTAATATTAGTTTTTTGAAGAAAAAAAATTCAGGTTTCATTTAAACCTATTAAACTAAATAAATTTATATTGATTTACATTTTATATGTTTTATTACAAACTCAAAATTAACAAAACTAAAAAAAAAAAAAAACATTAAAGATTTATCATCTTACCAAGGTTTATAGTATTGTAAAAAAATATTCACACTCTTAATAAACAAAGATATATTTCTAACTGCTGCACACTAAGACAATTGAACTACACACCAGATAACATTTATCTGGCTAGAATGAACTTATCAGAATAATAACTTTGAAGGAGACATATCCTTATCTACAGGATGGATTTTATCTTCTCTTCAATGAGCAGTGCAAATGAAAGAAATGCCACAACAATTTCTTTCTTTTTCATGTATCTTGCAAAGAAGCAAGCAGAGGAGGATACTGTCAAGCACAGTCGATGAAGTTGGAGTTTAAAAAAGAGGAAGCTGTGTCATTTGCTAAGAATTGACAGTAGCAACACAGGGCCATAACCAATAGCTCTTGTAAAATGCAACACAAAAATTTCATTGTGACTTGGAAACAATGTTGCAAACTGCAAAACTACAAGGAAGCCATAGGGACGAGAGAATATTGAAAGATATATAAATATGTAATTGGATTGACACACATGAACCAAACCATGGAAGGACACTGCACAAATTACTCTAATCCTTCATAGCAAGCCAGCAACCTCCAAATTCTATTTATCATTTTCTCCAAATATGGTGATTGGGGCAACATAGAAGAAAAATGCATGCAACAATACGTTTGATGAAGCAATTTCAGCTGACACTGATTTTCTGGCTCATACGGTGATTGGAGATTCCTGCAATTCACAAAATAAGGATATTGATGCTCAAGAAAAAGAAAACCAAGAAAACAAGTAATCATGTCATTGCCTCTTATTTTTAGGCTTTGGATAGACACCCCTTGTGCTATCAAAAACTATTAATACACCCGTCTTATTACCTTCCATCCACTTTCTCCAAGGTAAAAACATTGTGTGCTAACACCCACACCCACCTTCATGTGCTCATTTACTTCTCCACTCATTCCTTCTCCACTCATTCCCACCCCAATAATACAAACTTCCCTTCATTAATCCTAATTATACAAAGACACTTTTTCTCCTAAAGAATTGAAGCAAGTGACCTGTGGACAGGACACTTCAAGTGAAAGAACAAAAAGGACGCAGAATGCCTGATGAGATCTATTAAGGTTTCTTAATTTTGCAGACCCTTTTTCTTTTTTGTCTTTCAATCAAAATACCTTCTTTGCTTGAAATTTTAATATAGAAAATTTAACACTCCCTTATTATTTTCAAACTCTAACATCACTAACTCTTTTCTCTGTCTTAATCATATACTTCAGTAGAGAAAATCAGTGTTTGTTTTCATGAAGTTCTAGAATTCTTGGTTCTGAAATGATGAGTTTTCCATTCTGAAAATCTAAAGTTCTGCTTTTGTATCTGGCCATCTACTTCTTATAAAAAGAATCTAATGACATTTGAAGAGGTTGGACCTTTCTCATCGAAAGTTTGTAATTTTGTGATAGTGGGGAATAGCTTTTTTGGAAGCGGGGAACACCTTTAATGCTTTTAGTAAAGAGCTAACTCTGCACCGAAAGTTGTTTTGTCGCTTTGTGTCTATAATTTTTGTATATGCTTCAGTGTTTTGGAATGGGTGTCAGAATACCATACCTGACATAATTGAGACTACCTAAAAACCTTTGTAATTGGGTCTTATCAGTAATTTTGGTTTTTGATATCTGGTATGGTAGGTTCCTCCTCTTAAAAACCCCTTCTTGTTTTACAAATTGCTCCACGAAGTTTTTCAAAACCAAAATCAAAATATATATTCAAAACCCATTTTCAAAATATTTTGTCTATGGAAGGTTTCTTCTATGAAGATCAACTTCATAGTTGTTTCCTACAAACTCACACTACAAACCATGGGACAGTACCAAACCCCGGTCTTATTATTCTACCCTCTTCAAAATTGTTTCCTACAAACTGACATTACAAACCATGGGGCATTACCAAACCCCAAGTCTTATTACTCTACAATACTTTCAACAATACTTGAAACAACTAGATCAGTCAAACTCGAAACACTTCAAACTACACCACCATCCTGAACCCTAGATACACCACTTGCACAATCCAAAAAATCATCCATCCTTCAGACTGTAAACAACCTCTACATAAATCAGTCACTTTCCCAATTCCCAGTTGAACTCCGCTCCACAAATCAAAACATGTTTCATTCCTAAACCTATTAGGATTACCAACAAGCTTAGTTTAATATCTTTTCCTTACAAAATTCAAAATACATCCACTCCTAGCTTTTCTATTTCCACAATTCCCTAGAAAACAACAAATCTGCCACTTTGATTCCTTCAATTGTGGGATTATTTTGGTTGTAACGTTGACTACCACAAAAAGACCATCCCTTGGTTATAAACAGTTACCTCCACTTCTAACAAAATTTTCAACTTACTCCATCGAGAAAGAATATTTCTTCCACTTTTAAAGTTATGTACAAAATTCATTGTTCCATGTGTATGATCATGGTACTTTAATTACAACCTTTAGCAAGGACATCCAATTCTTATCTGAAAATTCAAAATTAAATGATGAGGTTTGTTTGCAGAAGAATACAAAAGTATTAAGAAATCTGTAATGGAATGATTACAAAAGGTTCAGTCGGTACCCATCATTGACAACCATCCTTAGTCCTAATTCCTAGCAACAAAGGCTTAAATTGCAACTCTCTTCAGCCTCTACAAGAACCGAGGAAGAATACCTCGTGCAAGGCATAATACAAAGCCACAATTCCAAATCAATCATGTCCAAATCTAGTTCCTCTACAACTTCTTCATCGTATTCCCTCTCTCATTTGAAGAAGAAAAATGAAAATGATTGCTATGGCATTCTACCACCCATTCCAAAACATTGAAGAGTCTAAAAATTATTAGCACAAAACAACAAAACAACTTTCATTGCAAAGTCAAAGCTCTTTTAAAAAAGCATCAAAAGGTGTACCTCGCTTCTAAAAAACATGTTCTCCATTATCACAAAATTTCAAACAACTTTCGATGAGAAATGTCCAACCTTTCAGATGTCATCAAGTTCTTTTTATAAGAAATAGATGATCCAAATACAAAGCAAAACTTCAAAACTTCAAATTTTCAAAACGAAGAACGTCATTTCAAAACAAAGAACTCACAACTTCATGAAAATAAACATTGATTTTCTCAACATCAAATAATTTCATACTTATTCCTCTGTATCCAAATCCTGTATCTATTGACATTTTAAATTGTAAACACATATCTCTTGTAAACATCCCATGTTCAAATTCTATACAAACTATAAGGTTCATTATCTAAAGTTTAAATCTTTTACATTACTTTGTTCTTTAATTATTTTTACAAATTAAGTATGCTTTGTGCATAGTCAAGGATCCTGACATTATTGATCTTGCCTTGTTCACCTAACATCGAAATTTTTTCAAAATTTAAGTATATCAGCTAGAATACCTCTGGCATGCATCCTACTAGTACAAAGGATATCTAAGCTATTGTGGTTGGGGTTTAACAATGCCACGTACTGATTTCTATTCTTATATTCAAATTTTATGTTTTTTCTTTATTACACATGTTTTGTATAATTCTTTTTCATGCTATCATTCTCTTTGCTTTGTATCATCTTCTTTTTTGATAAATAGATAGATACATTGATAGATTGATAGATGATGGGACATGTAAGAGATGGTTAATAGTGATTCTAATGAGGTGTTTGATGTTGATAATTACATTACAGATGAATTTTAATGGAAAAATATACATGAAAGCTACTAGAAAGATTTACCAATAGTTTCACATGGTAAAAGGGAGTCTCAATCTAAACCCAAATATAATAAGGGATCCCTATCCAAATAAACTATAATTCAAGAGGTGGTCATATGTATTTCCATGAGCAAGGCTAACCAAATAGATTTGACATGAAAGAAAATTGACAAATTCACTCTCCTCATCTTAAGCCTCAATCAAAAACTAGATGAGGAATGGCTATAGGGGTTTGCTTAGTATTGTTATGGGCTAAAGATCCTCTAGGTAGTTGTGATACCAACTGCATAACTTTACAACTTCGATGTAACAACCCCAAATTTTTTTTCTCCCACCGAAACGAAATTTCGGCAATGTCTTTCCTATATCAGGAGATCCCAAGTTATCAACATAACCTGCACACAATTTGAATCACATCTCATCCACAATCACATCCATGTTTAATATAATCAACTGCATAATTCATTCCAGAATATGCTTAGGAACATATTCATTCCTAAGATAAAAATTAAAAGAGTCAATTCACACACAAAGATTTCACATATAGATACATATACATAGAACATAACACAATTTAATATTCTAAGATAATTTAGTAATTTCTAATATCCCAAGCGTAGGCTGATAAATTTACTATTCCAGAAACAAAATTTACAAATATATTTTCTCTATACAATTTACATGTTCTTCTACATAACAAAATTTCACCATAACTCCCTAAGTTCTTATCTTATACAAAAAGGAATTAAGGCTTAAAATCTATTCTTGACGAGAATGGAAAGAACATGCAAAATATAGATTTTCCATATGAGTAAAACAATTAAGTAAATACTAACAATTTACAGAAGAATTTAAACAACATATCCATCAATCTCCTTAAATCATATTAGATTCTAAACATAATTATATACACCCTTTTAAGGTTATATAAAAGAAAATTTATTTCTTTTGACTGCTTCTTTCCCCTTTTTCACATCGAAGAGACTATAGTCGACACTAATAACCTCCAATAGTGTCTCTAGTTGCCCGTCTTGAAATCAACTAATCAGTTCATGAAAATGTTGACACGAACATAATCGTTGGTGTCATTAACTATTTTTTTTTTTTAAAAAAAATAGTTAATCTTTGTTCCATTATTTCCTTAGGAGGTGGTTTTAGAGTATGCCGATGTCAAGGATTCTTGACATCATTATCTTTCATCTCAAAAAGTTGATCAAGTCTATAAATTTTGTCAATATCGACTTCACCTGCCAATATCATTAACTCTTCAGAAACCAAATAGCTATCAAGTTTATAAATTATACTGATATTGATGTCACTCGCTAATATCATTAACTATTCTGTATCCGAATAGCTAATCAAGTTTATAAATTATGTCGATATCATTAACTATTCTGAAACCAAATAACTAATCAAGTTTATAAATTATGTCGATATCGACGTCACCTGCTGATATCATTAACTATTTTTTTCTTTTCCATCCCCTAATATTTTCTTTACTCTTTTTCTTTTCCTCATCAATAAGCACCCAAATTGTAAATTATAGTTCAATAACTAGTAAAGAAAATAATTATTAGATAAAGAAGATATAGGTACCAAGTACCTACCTGCTGTAAAATTCAACTTACATCAAGACACTTTATGAAGAGCAAGGAACAAATTCTACCCTTAACATGGTTAAATTTTTGCTATTTTCTCAACTTGGGCGAAACTATCAACACAGGTGACAGCTTGACCTCTACTCATATTTTTACCCATATCTGGAGTTTCAAATCTCCAAATTAGACGGGGTCGGACTCATTAGAAAGTTAACACTCCTAGCTACAACTTCTATGAAGGAACCCTCCTTGAATTATGTATTTTTCAGGTCCAAATTCTCCTAAGAAATAGGGCAACAAATCTCCCTTTGTTATGCAAAATTGAAGGAAACATAACCAATTCATCTTCAATCCTTGCTTCCTTATCAATCACAACCATGTTTTTCCCTTTATTCATGAAAACCCTACTCATTTATGCATTCTCCCAATATTTTGTATTTAAAAGCCCTAATTCCCAATTCAAGATGAATTATGAACTTCTAATCAAATTGAAGTTAATTTTATAAAAATTGGAATTAATTCTTACTTGGATGAAATCTTGACTTTAGTTCACAACTTTGGAAGAATCTTAGCCTTCTTCTCCGTGTTAAGAACCAGTCACTCCTTTCTTCCCCAAATTCTTCATTTTTTTTCTTGTTAATCCTCCCTCAAATTGTGTTTCTCCACTTAAGAATTCCTAGACTTTTATGGGTTTTCAAGCTTTGGGTGTTTAATCCTAGTTTTTATGAAGAAAAATTTAGGTTATCTCTCCCCTCGTTCTTCTAATTTCAGCTGGACATGGCTGAGGGGAAGAGACGAGTATTTATAGTCCCATTTCTTCTTAATTATATTTTTGACCCTGTTTTTTTTTTTGGGTTTCACATTCTCCCCTCCTAATAGACAATTTCATCCCTGAAATTTAAACTATATATCTGACTCAAATGGGCCAATGTACCTTGAAGCAAGCTTTCCATACATTCCAAATCGAATGATGCCACTTTTAAGAATACTCTATCCCTTATTTGAAATTCTAAAGATCTCCTCCGCTTGTCAGAGCATTTGGTTGCAGTTTCAGGGATTGAAATACTAATGTGACTCTAAAAAAATGTTTCAGGATGGTTCGAACCAGACAACACGCTAAAACTGACCCAACCCCTACACGAGGAAGGAGGTTAAATTTACATTATGACAGAGGGAGATTCCGTAGCATACGGCCTCTCATATACCTGCGGTATTGGTTCATTTCGAGAGGGGAGAATCAACAGAAGGTCAGGAAAATTCTACATCTCGACGGGCAAATGTTCCTCCAGCGGAGGCATCTGAAGGCTAGAGGCAAGCCCAAATATCTTCCCTAACAGTGCCAAGGGTTGCGCAGAACCTATTTTCAGATCCTACCTTTATGGAACATATAGCGGTAGGGATGACGACAGGTACTTCCAATGTAGCTCCTAGATCAGAGAGGGTCGTCACAATAATATAATGTGTAAAGGATATGCGGGAAATGGGTTGCGAAACCTTCTCAGGGGTGGAGGATGCAGAGGTTGCTGGGCATTGGATGCGTAAAATTTAGAGAGTTATAAAACAAATACAGATACTTGAGGAAACAAAGGTAGATTGTGCATCCCAGTTATTGACAGAAAATGCTTATTCTTGGTGGTAGATTATAAGGAGGAGAAGAGTAGAAGAGGTGCTAAGATGGAGGGATTTCTGGGAGGAGTTTGAGGGATGAAATTGTCTATTAGGAAGGCAGAATGTGAAACCCGAAAAAAAAATAACAGGGTCAAAAATATAATTAAGAAATGGAACTATAAATACCATAGTTGTCAATACCGTTCCGGTCGCCGTTCCGGTTTTTCTATTGGAACGAAACGTTCCGGTTTCGGAGCGTTTCAGCATGCCGTTTCGGGGTTGTACTGTTTACATATAATTAATTAATTATATATATGAAAAAAATTAAAAAATTAAAAAATTAAATATAATCTTTATTTTTTATAAAATCAAAATTGATGCAACAATTTTATTTTTTTTATAATATATATATTTTTTTATTATTTTGATTTTGGTTTATTTTTTATTTTTTAATAATATATATATATAAAGAGGGCGGGAGAACTCTCCCGCTCACCCTTTATATATATTATATATTATATTAGAGGGCGGGAGAGGGTGAGTATATATATATATATAGGGCGGGAGAGGGTGAGTATTTAAAAATTTAAAATATATAATCATTGTTTATAACTCAAATAATTTTCGTTCCTAGGATTCGAACTCCCGCGCCTCGCGTTGCATTGACGTCGCTGCAACCACTTAGCCAAGCATCTTTCTTGTGTTCAATTCCGATTAAATACGGTAATAAAGGAAAAGAAGGGCAGCAAATCATGACCGAAACGGCACGCCCGGAACGGAACAGAGACGTTCCGGCCGGAATTTCCGGAACGGACCGGAATTAAAACCGAGACGAAAACAACGTCGTTTTGTCTCGATTTTTTGAACGGAACGGAATTAACAACTATGATAAATACCCATCTATTCCCTCAGTCATGTCAAGCTAAAATTAGAAGAAAAAAAAGAGGAGAGATAACCCAAATTTTTCTTCACAAAAACTAGGATTAAACACCTAAGAGCTTGAAACCCATAAAAGTCTAGGAATTCTAAAGTAGAGAAACACAATTTGAGGGAGGATTAACAAGAAGAAAGTGAAGAATTTGAGGAAGAAAGGAGTGACTGGTTCTTAACAAGGAGAAGAAGGCTAAGATTCTTCCAAAGTTGTGAACTAAAGTCAAGATTTCATCCAAGTAAGGAGTTCTAATTCCAATTTTTATGAAATGTACCTCAATTTAATTAGAAGTTCATAATTCATCTTGAATTGGGAATTAGGGTTTTTAAATACAAAATATTGGAGGAATGCTTAAATGAGTAGGGTTTTCATGAATAAAGGAAAAAATATGATTGTGATTGATAAGGAAGCAAGGATTGAAAATGAATTGGTTATGTTTCCTTTAATTTTGCATAATAGGGTAGATTTGTTGCCCTGTTTCTTAGGAAAATTTGGACCTGAAAAATATATAATTCAAGGAGGGTTCCTTCATAGAAGTTGTAGCTGGGAGTGTTAGCTTTCCAACAAGTCCGACCCCGTCTAATTTGGAGCTTTGAAACTCTAGATATGGGTAAAAATCTAAGGAAAGGTCAAGCTGTCACTTGTGTTGACAGTTTCGGCCAAGTTGAGAAAATAGCAAAAATTTAACTATGTTAACGGTAGAATTTGTTCCTTGCCTTCATAAAGTGTCTTGATATTCAGAAAATAAAAGAGAGTAAACGGTGATTAAAATTGAATTCGTGATGTCCACTTGGACTACAAATGAGTTGATAAGTTAAAAGAAGATAATGAGGAATGTACGTGAGAAAAAAAAATTGGTAAAAGAGAAATGAATATTATTACCATTGTAATTGTTGTTGTGTGTGATATGTGGATTAATATGGAATAATGGTGGATGTTTGTGGTTTCAGGAAGAACCGTGGAAGGAGGATAACAGCAATAAGGGAACGCAAGTCGAACGTTCACAGCAAGTAGGTACTTGATACCTATATCTTTTTTATCTAATAATTATTTTCTTTACTAGTTATTGAACTATAAGTTACAATTTGGGTGTTTATTGATGAGGAAAAGAAAAGGGATAAAGGAAATGTTAGGGGATGGAAAAGAAAAAAATAGTTAATGATATCGACGAGTGACGTCGATATCGGCATAATTTATAAACTTGATTAGCTATTCGGTTTCAGTAATGATATCGGCAGGTGAAGTCAATATCGGCAAAATTTATAGACTTGATCAGCTTTATGAGATGAAAGCTAATGATGTCAAGAATCCTTGACATTAGCATACTCTAAAACCTCCTAAGGAAATAACGGAACAAAGATTAACTATTTTGGTTTTTAAAAAAAAAATAGTTAATGACACCAACGGCTATGTTCGTGTCAACATTTTCATGAAACTGATTAGTTAATTTCAGGACGGGCAACTAGAGACACTATTGGAGGTCATTAATGTCGACTATAGTCTCTTCGATGTGAAAAAGAGGAAAGAAGTAGTCAAGAAATAAATTTTCTTTTATATAACCTTAAAAAGGGTGTATGTAATATATAAAACAAATTATTTTTGAAGTCCATGTAATATACTAGCTCTGCTAGTAGAACGTACCTTAGCAGTCAAATTCGAAACAGCCAAATTGAACTTTTCTCTTGTTTTTGTACCAGCAACCTGCCCAACCCTCGCCACCTTACTAAAGGCACCATTTAGCCAAGTTGTTCCAGCACTCACATACCTGTCCCGAATCAAAACAAGAACTCTAATGCCTCAACAAAACAATTCTTTCTTGGTGTGGATTCAATTCTTCAATTACATTACTAAAACCAAAATCAAATGTCAAGGATAATATTGTAGTGGAAAATAAACAAACATCAAATAATACTAATTGATAAGTCAAAGCTTGTTTAGAAGAAAATAAAAAAAGTTGAGATTGATGAACAAGGAGGGCAGAATGTAGATCATTTTTGAAGTCATCTGACCAATTTAAAAAAAATGCACGAAAATTGTGTATTTTCCTAATAGGATTAGTTTCTACCTAGAGGCAAATCTCATCAAGGATTCATTAGAACATGAAAAGGGCATTCAATCAGATTTAAATGTGCACAATAAATATGCAAATTACATCCCTCAAAATAAAATTCCTATAGTTGATATGTGACTGTCCTATTGAAACAGGAAAATAAAGTAACATTCATTGAAACCAAAAATATATCACTGGTTAGCACAGGCATGTCAAAAATATCTATAGCAGTTTCCAGTTTACTACCCTAAGTATTTTGAATCAACAGAGAAATTCCTTCAAGCAAGTTAGCAAGCAACTTGGATTATTACTATGGCTAGCATGACAAAGACTCGCAAAAAAGGCTCTTAGTAGAAAGTAGTTTATTCTAAAACAAATGGAATTGAAATAATTCTCAAAATCACATAATCATGTGCTTTGTGATAAAAAAAAATTAAAAGACGTCACGATTCATTTTACAAGTCATGCCACCAAGTATGAAATCACTTCTTCTACAGTTTCCACCACATCTTCCATGATGCAGTCAATTTTAGAGACAGCAAAATAAGAAGCATATTTCTTCTAATATCCATTGTTTGAAACAACAAGAAACAAGGAGCAAGGGAAACATGCCATGAGGATGGAAAAATTAGAAAGAAAGACATCAACCAATCCATTCAAACAAAATGCTAGTGTCAACATGTGAGAAGTAGAAAATATGATTCAAGGAAGAGAGTCTACCTGCTTGATTTTACAGCTGATCCTGTGTCATTTAGCTTCCTTTCTGCTGCAAATATTGCTGCCATTGTTTTATCCGACACGTGAAGCCTTTGGTCAACAGACTTCACTTTCTCATTAACTACTGAAATTCCAACCGTCAACTTCTCTGTTAGCCCAACTCTCCGGTCAAAAGAAGTTACCTTCTCAGATGCACTCGCACTCAACCGATGTTTCTCGTCAAATGCCTTGGCCTTATTCATTGCATCTTGGCCAATAGCCGAACCCTTTGCTAGCACACTCGTGACTACTTCTTGCGCTCTGCTGACATAGACTTTTCCACTGCCCAGAGGGCTAGTTTTCCCCTGCTAAGAGAGACAGAACAGCCTTAAGATAATGAAGTTGGAAGCCAGATTTTTAAGGACTGAATCACTAGACAAGACCAAGGGTATCTTATATACTCCAAATCACCAGAATTTTTATTAACCAAATTGGCCCATGGCAAGACAAAGAGACTAGTTGAAAACCACCTATCACCATTAAGCACAAGTAAAATGGCTCCTGGCTACTAAAGACAAAAGAGGTAAGAATAGTGATGATCAAGATTCAACTCGTTCAACCATAAAGATAGGCAAGAAGCATTAGGTATTTCAAGTATTTAGTCAGATCAGTTTTGCAAATACAAGACATCACCAATCATTAATATAATTGCTCCATGGCAGCAAAAGAAATTTTATTCATTAAACGTCTCTCACATCCACCAAATATAGATGGATATGTCTAAGAAGATGGCAAGCAAGATTATTGTTGATGATTTTGACTACCTCAACATTTGATGGGAAGTTTTCAGAAGGAACTACAGAGACAGCAATTTCCACGTTCCTTACTCCCTGCATAAATTGCACATTTTCACTCAAGAACAGAATTATTTAGCAAAATCAGTTGAAAATATATTTGAATAACAGAATAGAGGAAAAACCTGTAGCTCACGATTCAGTATATAATTTTCGGCAGGGGTTATAGTCACTATCCGGTCTACTATAGTTGCTCCCTGCATCATAAACACACAACTCTTACGCTCTACAGCTTCACTATCATCATGATTACTCATATGATCAATCAACAGATTGACTGGCACCATCTGCTTTTCTCTATTTGTTCATGCTCATTGGGCCCCTTTCCTTTCTATAGATATATCCTTCTTTTATTACAACAGAGATAATAACATAAGACAGACTGGCACCCTCTACTTTTCAAAGCAAAAGTCTTTCTCAAGGAAAAATCAAAACGACAATCAATAAATTTTCCATAATTAATAGTATATTGACAAAAAAAAATATACCTTCACAATAGAATGGGAAAGAGTTAAAACGAAAAGCATTCCATTGCTTGAAGTTTAGTGAAAAAAGAAAAAGAAAAAGAAACCAATTCTTCAAATTCAAATTACAGAGATTAAAGAACATCACATAACTCATCTGATTTCCCAATAGAAAACAACTCGGATATACAAGTAATTGAAAAGTAGTGAACCCACCGATAACAACAATGCAATTTCAAGTGCTTTAGGATCTTTGAATGTAACAAACGCAGTTTTTGACTGCCCATTTTCACTGCACCCAACAAAACCACAACTTCAATTCAGCAAACATGGCAGAAAAATATCTCAAGCTCCTATCTTTTTGCCCTGAAATTAGTTTTAGCATGATAATTTAACTTTTTTCTTCTTTAAGAAAGAAATTAAATAAAAAAAAACAAAGATAAAGAACGACTCAAGAAACACAAATACTAAACTGAAATACATAAAAATTTAAGACCCAAGATGCAGTTTTGCATGTTCTTTCCAGTTTCCCACGTCTTCCCAGCAACCAAACACAAAAAGGTTAAACATAAAAAAGTACCGTTGGATGTGAATGTGTTCGATTTCGCCAGAGAAGGAGAAAGAACTCGTGAACCTCTCTTTCACTTGCCAGATCCGATACATTCTTCACTTCTACTGTTCTTGTCTACATAAAAAGAAATCAATATCCAAGATATTAGAGTTATTTTTCTTTTTTACTGACTCTACATAAATTTCAGCATAAATCAACCCTACCTCCATTGCTATAACAAGTATCTTTCTCTTCTTCCGTTTATTTGTAGTTCAGAGAGAGAGAGAGGGAGGGAGGGAGAGGGGGCTTTAATAACGATAAAGAAGCAAGACACCTGACTGACAGGTTAGAGTTAATGAAGAAGATTGTGAGCTCAGAGAATGAGGAAGTTTTATTTCATTTATAAGCCTTTCATTGTTCTTATATTTACGTCTCCTCAAATTCCCAATTAATTTATTTATTTATCTGACAAGAACAGCTTAATTGTCTTTGTGTATCTTTCCGAGGTTGTGGGCAGTTGTGATAAATGTCTGATTTTGTGTTTTTTTTGCAAATATAGAGGATTTTATTTTTATTTTTTATTTTTTATTTTTAAAAATATAAAAATAATTTTTAGTATTTTTTAATTATTTTTATATATTGATATCAAAATTGATTTTTTAAAAATAATAAAATATTATTTGATATACTTTCTGAATAAAAAAATACTTTCAAAAATATTTTTATTTATATTCTCAAAGTGATTATGTAGTTTCAAGAGAAAGTTTATAGTGTTGTGTCTTAATTAATTAAATATTTTTAAAATATATTATTAAAGCAAAACGTATATATACATATGAATAAATAAAATCTAAAATCTAAGATGATATTCGTTTCATAGAATAATCAAGTTCATTGAACTGTTTTCTTATTTTGTTGTTTAATATCTTTAATATCCTATACAAATATAGTATTTGCTAACAATCACGACTTACAAGACACGTCTTGTAAACAAATGATTCTTTAATGAGAAAAAATAAGGTATTTTCTATTATTATCAAAAAACTAAAATAGAAAAAAAAAACTTTATGGTAATTTTGTTTCATTTCATGGTTTTTATTTTTTGTTATAAAATAAGATTAAAAAAATAGGATTTATGAGGTATTGTTGAAATGGAACATGTGCAGAGGGTGTTTGGCATTGCGTTTCAAAAACATTTTTACTTTAAATTTAAAAAAAAATATTGTTTTTAGATTATTTTCATATGCTGATATCAAAAACAAATCAAAAAAATATCATTTTGATATATTTTTTAAATAAAAAATATTTTCGAAAGCAAAGTAAATCACATTCTCAACTAGACACTAACAAACAAAACATGTAGAGGGAGGAAGAGTGATCGTGCATGACAATTAAAAAGTTAAAAAGTCTTGTTTTATCTACTATTTTCATAAAATAATTCAAAATATTTACATTTATCATTGATCTTTTTTGGTGAGAAGTCATGATGTTAATATTTATATAAACCACGTCTAATCGATGATTTAACTCACATAATGGAAATTATTTTTTCAGCATATTAGTTAGATTATTCTTGGTGTTAGTTTATTTCATAACAATATCACTTAAAGTAGTATTATCTCGATTAAAATAGAACTGTAACATCAATATGTTTTATCTTTTAATGTAAACATGTGCTAGCTAGACTCATGACATTTTGAATATCACATTCTAGTCTTAACTAAGCTCATCAAGTCCTCACTAAACATTATAGGAGGTTAATATCATAAGACTAAGTTTAACTAAGCTTATCAAGTCCTTACTAAAATCATCTAGTAAGTGGCTGAGTGGTACAAATTTGGAACTCAAGGGTTCACTTCTCATGTGATTTCAGGTTCGAGTCTTGTGGTTGCTAATATGATTGTTAACTTTAGGACTTGTGTGATTAGTCAAGATACGTGCAAGCTGGCCTAGATACCCATATTAATATAAAAAATCTTCACTAATTTTCACATGTATCTAGTGAAATAGATAATGCAAAAACCAACTAGATTAATATAATAAAACTAAGCAAAATTATTATACATTGCTTTCTTTTTCTTTGTCCATGTTCCCTTTTCTTTAGTGATATTATACAATACCTTATCCTCTTTATCATGAACTTTAATATCATATACCCTTTTAGAAATATATATTTGATCTGAATCATAATGATTATAAGCAATGTCTCGCAAATGATTATAATCAATATTATCCAACTCGACTTAGGGGATATTTGGCATTGCATTTCAAAATCATTTTTGAAAAAAAAATTATTTTTATTTTTATATCTTATTATTTTTATGTTTTTAGATCATTTATTTTCAATTTCAATACTAACAAATAAAAATTTGTAATAAATAAATAAACTCATTGAGATGAGATTGTAATGGTGAACCTTCTTTACACCACATTTACAAATTATGCTTCTAATAGAGCTTTGTTCATCAATGTCTTGGTAATGTATAAGATTATTTATTTTTATTCTATGTAGTCTTTTTTTGCCATCACTTTCTTATCATAAAAGTCTATCTAATAATTAGAGTTAGATCATCATCAATTTTTCATTTATTATCATAGTCAAATAAAATTTTTCATTTACTTTTAAGAATTTTTCTTTATTTTTTTTAACAGAGTTGTTCTTATCTTAGACAATGTTTGACATTGCGTTTCAAATACATTTGAAAAAAAAATTGAAAATTTTTAGTTTTAGTTTTTATATTAAGTTAAAAAATTTTTTGGTAGTTTTTAGATCATTTTCATGTGTTGATATCAAAAATAATTTTTAAAAAATAAAATAAAAATATCATTTTGACGTATTTTCTGAATGAAAAAACACTTTCAAAAAACAACTTCAACCTCACTCCCAAACAAGCACATTAATATCTAACACATAGGTTAAAACTAGTGAGTTCTATACACATAATGATTTATATATAAACCTACAACTTAAGATCCAACATAAATTTAGAGAATATCATAATATATTTTTTCTTTCTCTCTGAATTTCATTCTTATTTATTTACCCATCCATTAAAAACCTTTTAAAATCCTCAAACACTTCATTAATTAATGTTTCAATTATTTTTGATTTTTTTTTATAATCTTTAGGCTTTAAATTTTTCTCCCTTTTGTTCCTTTTCTATTATTGTTTTTTAATATTTTGAAATAACGAGTCTCCATAATCTTCTTGACTTTTCTTTTCATATTATATAATAACATCTTTTTCCTTCATCACTTTCTTTCCCCTCCAAGTTCATATTCTTTTTTTTCTAAATATTAAAACCTGTACATAAATCCTGAAAATTACATCATTAATGTTTTCATTACACACACCTGTACATAAATGAATCATTTAAAATTATTTCATTATTATTATTATTATTATTATTATTATTATTTTATCTAGAATGAATGATTCACTGTACTTTTAATATAATATTTATTGAGAGGTTACATGATTATTAATTTTAGAAACTGTGAAATTAGTTACGATATGTGCAAATTGATCCCGTACATTCATGTTTATAAATATTTTTTCAAATTTCATACATGTCTTCCTAAAAATGTTGATAAATCATAAGCTAATTCGTTGATCAACAAATTCTGAAGCGATTTGAATAGAATCATATCATATTATTGAAAGTCTTTACCATTTTCACCACTGGTTTGAAGGGCAAAAATTTTAAAAATAATGAGCTCACTTGACCCCATCTAAGGAGGTGGATTGTACAGCTGTCAAACAAGAAAAAGAGAAGCCATTTTAGATTCTTTCCGTTGTCAATGGTCAATGGTCAACATGCAGGGAGACATAACTCATCTCAGCCTTGGACTTTGAGTGCTGAATGCGACATTAGTTGGACTTTTTGTCTCCTCTTTTGCCTTGAACTATCTTTTATTATATTTTAAAAAAAACTATTTATTTTAATTTTAATTTGAAATTTTAATGTTTCTTTAGATTCATTTTAATATATTGATATATTTTCTGAGATAAAAAATATTTTTAAAAAATAATCTCAATAACACTCTCAAATAAATATTTATGTGGTGAAGATTAGTAACCAAACCACGAGCATGAGCATACAAGAACTAGCTCAATTACTCAAGTTTTTAATATACTTTTTAATGGTTATTAGAGGTTTGTTTGATCATTAATTTTAAAAATTTATAGAATAATCAAAATAAACATAAATTATCTTAATTAGAAAAAAACACTTTAGAGTGCCAATTTTTGGGTACATATAGGAGTGTATTTAAGCAAGACCAACACTTCGTGTCCTGTTTTGGGAGTGTGATTGTGATTGTTTTTTAAAATGCTTTTCATTTAGAAATGCATCAAAATAATTTTTTTTTATTTTTTACAAATTATTTTGACATCAACACATCAAAATGATCTACAAATCCTAAATTTTTTTTAATTTAAAATAAAAAATAAAAATAAAAATTTTTCAAATTTTTTCATAAAAACTTTCTAAAAGCCCCCCTAAACACCCTCGAAGATTCCCTTTGAAAGTGAAAAACAAAAATCATCCCACATGGAGGGACATAAGTGTTCTGTCCATTTCTTTTGCTTCTTTAATTAATTTCCATTTACATGACAAGAACTCTACATGTTTTCTCTAAGAACAAGGTTCCCTAAATTTAGCACATAGAGCTAAGGACTAGTATGTTTGTTTTTTTTTTTGTGATTTTATGATTCGAGCTATATAATTGTTGATTTGATAGTCACTAAAAGCTTATATTGTCGTTAATTTCAGGACCTGTGGGATCAATCGAGGTGCGCGTAAATTGATCCGGACACCTAGTTTAATCTAAAATAAATTTAGCATATCCATTCATCAAAATATATTAGAATTCATAAAAAAATATTAATTTTATTTTGAAAATCACATGCTATATATTAGAAATTAAAGCAAGTTCATGATTCGTCTTGGTTGTTGAAAAGAAAGAGTCAATTATAACATAGTTTATCAATCAGTTTTTAAATTATGTATGATTAAAGTAGTAATCACTTATTTTTGGGAGCAAGATATCACTAGATTAAGTATGATTAAAGTAAAAATAACACTTTCAAAAAAAAATTGAAATTGTTTTTTATTTAAAAATATATTAAAATAATATTTTTTTAAAATAATTTTTAATATTAATATATTAAAATAATCTTAAAAAAACAGACACGATTAGCTGTAGGGAGCGCACGCATGTGAGGCAATGATATTTCTTTAATCAATCTACTTCTTTATAGATTTAAAATCTCTCATAAAAAACCCTAAAATTTGAATCATTAAAGAAAAGGGTAATCAGTGATTAGGGCACAGAGACAGAGAGGTCGAACGCAATGATTGCTAACAAGCAATCGCATGCAAAAGGATACTTAAACTTTAGGATTGTGGTTGTGGTTGTGGTTGTGGTTGTTTTTTACAGTGTTTTTTATTTAAAAATACATTAAAATTATATTTTTTTATTTTTTAAAAATTATTTTTGATATTAGCACATCAAAATGATATAAAAATACCAAATTTTATTAATTTAAACTTAAAAATAAAAATAAAAAAAAATTCAAATATTTTCAAAAATATTTTTAAAAAGCCCTCCCAAACCCCCCTCTAAATTTTCATGTCAACGACCACAAAAATACTTTCTTTTAAATAAATAAAATGATAGAAAATTGATTTTTCTTTGAGGATCGAGGCCCAGTTTTATTTATAATTAGACATTATTTAGTCCTCGAGAAGGTCCACAGAAATCTTGTTCTTATTCACTTTTTTTATAAATCCATGATTTAGGAATATAGCGGTTATTTTTAAATATATATTATTCTTAATTTTTTTAAAATTATTTTTAATATTATCATATTTTAAACCTCAATAATGAAGAGATAAATTTGCTTATAATTATAAAAGTGATTCACCACTTTTTTATACCCGTTAATTATCAGCTTGGTCATGCAGAAAATACAAGCATGCATGGAGACTTTAGTTTCTGTTTGAAAAATATGATTAAAATTATTTTTGAAAATATTTTATTAGAAAATCATATAAATTATATTTCTAGAGTTTCATTTAAAAAGCTTAAATTTTTAGGTGATATGGTTCTTTAATATGATATCAGAGCTTTTAATGACTCAACGGTCACGAGTTCGAATCTCACCATCCTCATTCTATTTGATAAAAAGTCAAGCACAAAGATTAGTGCGAGTCTGTACAAGTTTCAAGCTCAAATAACTTTCACTTTGAGAATGTGTGTTAAAGAATAATATAAATCATATTCTAGGATCTCACCTAAAAACTTTAAGCTTTTTAGGTGAAATGGTTCCTTAATATATTTTTTGTTTATAAATGTATTAAAATAATATTTTTAAAAAAACAAATTTTGACATTAATATATGAAAATAATATAAAAATATTAATTTAAAATAAAAAATAAAAATAAAAAATTTCTTTTTTTTCAAAAACGCTTAAACATTGTTACAAACATTCCTAAGAAAGCTTTGCTGATGATGAAAGGAGGAATAATGTGTGATCCACGTAGAAGGAAAGTCTTCGACAGCTGAAAGAAAACAGAAAGACTCCAACCAACATAAGACGTCAAAGCATCAAACAAATGAAATATTCCTCGTCAAGAGTTAACCCAGAAGAAACCTCGTAGAATCTGGATATAAAAGAGAAACAGGGAAAGAGTCATCATCCCTGTCGAAAACAAAAAAAGTTAGGATTCAGTAGAGATCATGGCTGGAGTTCACGTCAAGCCCGTCTAATTACCAGGATTTTGAACCCTACTGCAAGTGGAGAATAGAAGAAGGACGAGACATTCTTGAGATTCAACTCCATGGTAACACGATTTTCATCAAATTCTGCATTTCATGTTGTCTGAAACAGTAAGGTCTCTTGATCATGGAAATTTCCTGTCAAATGTTAAAGTTAAGGAAGCTGAGATGGCTGTTATGTAAGAGATAGCAAAACTATGTATAGATCATCTTAAATTATACTCTATAATATAAATTTTCCAGGTTTCAGAAAGGATCAGGTGAGGATTCAGCGCAGCAGCCTGGGCAGCATGACGATTACTGGGTGAACGTCGTGTTGATCAAAGCAGATGGGTTCGTTTTCGCAAAAGAAATCAAGGTTCCCAAGGACTGCAAAACTAATGAAATTACTGCAAAATTGACAGGGGGAGTTCTTTCACATATTCATGCCTAAGAAATCCAAGCTACCCTCGTCTCAGGATCAAGTTACAGAACCAGGTCAAAACCCAGAAAATGAACAAACAAATCCCGAGATTAATCAAGATAACGTTACCAAAAACTTGGCTGGTGCTGTTGAAAACGATGATACGACCACCAGGAATGCTATAATGCTGCTCACAGATGCGGTTTTTAGGCTTAAAATGAGAAAAAAAAGATGGGCTTGAATGTAGCTCTAGCGGTTGTTTTCATGGTGGCGTTTGTAATTTACAAAAATCGTCAGCCTCCTCGTGCTGAAAACTAAAATCTTTATGTACATTATAAAAGGTCTTCGAAATAATAATGGGCTTGGATTTCAATAACATAGGGAAGGTTTTGAATGAATATAAGTGTTAGATACCAAAGTTTTCAATACTTTCTATTTTGTTTTTTCAATTAGAATGAAATATTTTGATTTTGAAATGTTTCGGCGTGTCATTTGGGAGATATAGTTCAAATCCTAAAATAAAATTATTTAGAATTGTACGATTTAATTTAAAAAAAGACGCAATAAAATGATTTTTCTGAATAAAATTATAAACATGTAGAATATTACGAGAATGTCATCATCAATCTTGCAAGGTCATTACATTCACTGATTGCTGTGAAATTTTAACATAATACATATAAATATGTCAAAAGACTCGTCGTAAAATTTCATCTCAATCTAACGGTTGGATTAAGAGATATGATTAATATTGTAAAATTATTTATTAGTTAAAAAAAACACTATTTGGCCAAAACGGAATGGGCGAAACGAAACCATAATGTTTCAGCCGGTATTTGGCCAAAAAATCCAGAACAAGCCGGAATTTAAACTGAGGTAAAAACGACATTGTTTTGTCTCGTTTTTTCAACTAGTATGAAACGTTGTGGCCATTTCGGCCGAAACAAAACGAAATATACAACTATGGTTGATACAAATCTCATATTCCTGAAACTGTTTTCATCGCAATGAATTCAAAAGCTACGAATTATCTCACAAATCAATAATAATTTGTTTTGTTCATTCTACATGCATAATCTTGGCAGAGTGAATCGATTCACCTTTTGAACGATGGCATTTCTGCATTATTAT